>VXAB01000563.1:69613-157129 GCA_013399175.1 Odontophorus gujanensis
GTGCCCAGCTCAAAAGACTTTCTGAGAGGGTGGCCTGGCTTTGAAAGAAAATCAACAGTCTGAGAAGTATTCAGCTGTCAGAGAGAGATACATAGGATCTTGCAGTAGCACAGATTTACAACACTGCCTAAGTCTCCACAAAGGGAATAAGCTAAGGCAGTTTCTAATCTTGAGGAAACAGACCACAATATGTAAAACAGGGGCAACTGAACCTTTGTATCTGCACAGTGCAGGAGTAGTCTCCCCCCATCCCTGAAGTACCCCTAAGCAACAGATAATCATAATGGCTTTTTGTAGTTTTTAATAAATAAAGTAATGAAATCAGTTGTCATAGAGTATGATGAGTGCTACTTTTATCAGTTAAAAAGAGTAGCTCATCTTTCATAGTCTATGCAAGGCAGCTCATTAGAGATGAATTCCAGATTTTTTTCTTCCTAAGCATGTATCCATTGCCTTCAAGTGACAAGTTTATAAAATGATTGCTTCTTGGTTTGTCTGAGAGTGATGATTTTTCATACTTCTTTTGTGTTTGTTTTTTGGTTTTTTTTTGTTTTTTTTTTTTTGTTTGTTTGTTTGTTTTTGGTTGTCTGGTTGGTTGCTTGGTTAGTTGGTTGGTTTTCTTTTGTTTGTTTAAAGATATGACAGATATGGAATAACAAAACCATCAGAACAGATAGTATGGGAGAATAGGAAGAGTAAAGGCACTTGTCCAAGCTTAAGGCAGTTGGCTGCTGGAATAATGTATCATAGAATCACAGAATGGCCTCAAAGATCACCTAGTTTAAACTCCCCTGCCACAGGCAGGGTCACCGACCACTAGAACAGGATGCCCAGAGTCACATCCAGCCTTGCCTTGAATCCGTCCATATGGGACATCCACAACCAATCTGGGCAACCTGTTCCTGTGCCTCATCACCCTCTGGGTGAAAAATGTCCTCCTAACATCCAACCTGAATCTCCTAACTTAGTTTATAACTTTCCCCCCTTGTCCTATCACTATCAACCCATGTAAATAGTCGTTCCCCTTCCTGTTTATATGCTCTCTTCAAGTGCTGGAAGGCCACAGTGAGGTCTCCCTGGAGTCTTCTCCTCTTCAGGCTAAACAAGCCCATTTCCCTCAACCTTTCCTCATAGGAGAGGAAGGTATCTTTTGTTCTGCCCAACAAAGCTGAAGTACAAACTTTGAGGCTGATACTGACACTCAGAAGCAAAGCACACTAGTTTGGGTATTAAACAAAAGTGGAAATGTGCTTCCTATGGAATTCTAATGATAATCAATGTTGTCTATTCTCAGTGATCAATTTAATATTAAAAGTTGAATGACCTTCAGCAAACTGTGTATGTTTTGGGGCCCTAAAAAGAAATAGGATTTAATTTGTATCTTCATACCCAGAGCTTATAAGTGACAAGCCCTAAGCCACTAATTTATTTTACATATTGTCTTCTCAAAATATAGGGAAACTGTGTGCTTTACTGGTTTTTGGATTTGGGCTGGATTCAAGGCAACTTCTGTTTTGTTGGAGTCTGACTTGAAGGTCATAAGTTTCCTGATTTCCTCTCTTTCAAAAAAAAAAAAAAAGATATAAATGCTGGGAAAAAAAAGGCAGAAAAAAGTGTCTTTCATTGAATGATCTTTATCTCTAGCATATTACTTACACTCTTTCATAACAAACAGATTTCATATGGGTACCAATCTCCATATGGATACAGTGCTAATCACAATATTATTACATTAATACTCACAGTGAAATAAAATTCTATCCTACTTGAAANAGAAAAAAGTGTCTTTCATTGAATGATCTTTATCTCTAGCATATTACTTACACTCTTTCATAACAAACAGATTTCATATGGGTACCAATCTCCATATGGATACAGTGCTAATCACAATATTATTACATTAATACTCACAGTGAAATAAAATTCTATCCTACTTGAAATGTATTAGCAAGGACATCGTCTTTGTTATTCTATCTCTTGTCTATGGCTATTTACCATAAAATCTGTTGGTATTCTGTGGTGAAAATGTTCATGCCTGCTAATTTATTTTTCCAGTTATATCTTCTATTATGCTGAAGGCTGTGTTTTTAAAGCAATGCTGGCAACAGGTTTAAGTTACTTTTTGAGCCTGAAGCATCAAATAAATTACTTTACTAACCATGTTTGGTAAGATTTATACAGTTCAGACTTTGGTAGCCAAAATGATGCCTGGGAGTTACCATTGGTATGACTGTCAGTAAGGCTGAGAGTCTATGATGTCTCTCTGCAGATTTTCTTTATTTTTGTGATAACAGATTTATTATTTTCTGGATACAATATAGGGAAGAATTGAACTAAAAGCTCTGCAAGTTAAATGATAATTTTCCTTGTAATACAACTGTGGGACACTCCTGCTTTTTACTATGGGTTTTGTTTTGTTTTGTTTTTTTCATCACTCTGATGCAGGATGGCAAGTAAGAAAGAGCATGCTATAACTGCATGATCAGCCTCTTTATTTTGAATGGTGCTGGTGACAAAAAGAAAAAAGAAAAAAAGGAAAAAGAAAAAGAAGCCCTCTATGTTGCACTGTATTAACCTCAAATGGAATGTGAATAATAAGCTGGTGCTGCATAATCTTATACAACTAAGGTACCTAGGATAGCTGTGAATATTTACACTGCAAAAGCAGCAACCATCCCATTAACCTCCTGAACTTGTACTAACTTATGACAGTAAGTTCTACATGTTAATCAGTATACATATAAAATTATTGTAGCTGAATAAATGATCTTTCTTTTTATTGAATTATGCCAGATTTATTTTTGCCTTGAATAGGAACAACATCTTAAAATAAGACCTTAAGTATCCCTTTCCTCCGATTTCCTCCCCTTCCAAGAACAACGTCAGTTTGAGTGTAGAACGTTCAGGAAGTTGGTGTAGCCACATCATTTGCCTTGTCTGCATAGCCTAATTTACTACCGTGTTTTATGATTTTCTCCACTTGACCCAAATAAATGAGCTTGTCAAATTATGACTGCTGACCTTGCCTGCTACTTAAGGCTATTAATGCAGCAAACTCTCCACAATTTCTCCACATTATGAAATACAGAATGAGAAGGTTTTACCCCTCAGTAGCACTGTTATCCCTTTGGGGTCTGCTGCTGAAATTCCCACGTGGTATATTTTCTGTTGTGCTACCTATATAATAATATATATATATTTTTTATAGTGCAATTGTCCACAGGTTGCATGAAGTTTTACAGATTTGGAATATATTTAATTTCTGTGTAAAAACTATTTAAATGCAGCTGAAATCTCTTGTTGGAAACTTTTTTATTCTACACTGTTGTAAAAATGGCTTACTAAAGGTTTCATAATACTTTTACTCAGGTAATGTGGAAAATTCACCAGCAGCTTTGCCACTCATTTTTATGTCCAAGGTAGTGTAGGAATACAATACTATAATGAATTTGGTGGAATCTATTGCCTTTTGAAGGTAGAACTCTTCCACCTTTTAGCACTTACATTTATAGATACATATGCCTGTAAGTAAATAGATATGGGATAGAAGGACTATCATTCTGCATATGTGAAATTGTTACCACTGGATACATTTTCAGTTTTAGATTTTTGACATAAACATTTCTATTATTGGGGCAATCAAAATAATGGAAGTCAGATGGAAGACTGAGTGTGCTGCATAGTGTAACTGTGTGACAAATGAAGATCTACTGCTTTGAAAAGAAATCCTTTAAGGGTAACATTATTAGTTAAACTTTTCTTCTGACTGCTACCACAGTCTCATAATATGGTACTGTTGTACACAATAGATAAGATTCTGTCTCCTTTCACTATTAAGATGTAGGGTTTCAACACTCTCACAGGTTCTTATTTACAAATGTAGATAGCATTATTTGCTATTTTGGTGGAACTGTTCAAGTTCTATTCCTTTATTTGTGAAAATACTGCGCTGCATTTTAATTTTAGGCAATACTTGGATCATACTGACAATTAAATGTAATAACAAAATGATCACATATGTATAACTTGCAAAGTTTAATTAAAGATTAGAAAATTAATACTTTGCACAGATTGTACTAGGTATTCAGGCCACAAGTAAACCCAGCAGAAGAGACAAATCCATTTATAAGGCAATGACATTTGATTCAAACCTGATGTTTTTCATACTGTTAGTAGTAAGTTAATTGTGTTAAATTAAATGTACAGGCAGATTTGAAAATTTACATTTTAAATGTTTTCATTTCTTTCACATTGATTGTAGTCCGTGTTTTAAGCTCCTAAAAGATATTGCTTCTTTATTATTACTCTAGTATTTATTCAAATATTCCTGTTAGAGATACAAAAAATTATTCTTGATGGTAAACAGGCACAAAATTAGATGTTTCTGCTTCAAGCAACAACTCGAATAACTCAATAAATGCTGAAATACATGATTGCAGGGGCAAGACCCCATATTTATTGGAAGTTTTGGCCAAACTGTTCTCTTTAGTCAAGCTCAGACTTCTTTCTAAATATATCTGAATAAAAAAGTTAACTAAGTATGTCAAGAAAATAAAGTAGATGAAAAGAGATGAGATGAGATGAGAAGCAAGATGAGAAGAGAAAGATACTACAAACTTGGTTCAATCTGCGTATCATTACTAAACTACACTTTAAGCAGGGAGATGGTCTCTGTCAGTCTCAGACACTGCCCTATACTATTGCAAATGAAGTGTTGATCATCTGGGGTCTGCTTCAACCCTGAAGTCAGTGACTGCTCGCTTTATTAAAGAAAAAGCTGAAGACCTCCACTTAAATGTGTTAAACGATATTTTCTGTGTGTTATCTCCGACTCCAAATGTCTCCTGGAGTCGGGTCAAGGTTTGCATCTGTATACAGACTGATAACTCTGTGAGTTATACAAGAGTACAGATTCTACCAGATCACTCTAATTGCAAGTCTTAATCTCTTTTGTTACTATCCTCATTACATACTCTCCCTTTTAGTATGTGAAGATGCAAAATGACATTTAGTAGAGAATCTCTTCCATAAAAGATGAGGTTTGTATGCTGCAGCATTGAGCACAAGCACACTTCAGAGTGAAAAGATTTATGTAAATTCAGTTCATGATTGGAGAAATATTATTTTCAAAGATATAAAATAAAGGTTTTCTGCTTTTTAGAACACATCTGAGATGTGCATCACTGGTCACCTTAAATACTCACTGCAGATTGAAATTTGTAATTTGGGAATATCCTTGAGCTTTAATGTCTTTATTCCATAATATATGCAAAAAGTTAAAACTTAAGTACAAAATACCATTTACCCTCCATTTGGCAGCTTGATTTTCCAGATTACTTGGATTCAAATCACAGACTAATGTTGTACTCAGAGAACTTAGCCATGGTTGACTGATTTGGATGTGAGCAAAGGTATGTATTATAACGTTCATGACAGTGCATGTCAGTACATATGTGGGCAAATAAAAAGACAGCAGAAAATCGAGAGGATATGACACTCAGTCAACCAGACACATTTACACTTTGGTCTCTAACCTCAGGCTAGAGTTAAAACAACAGAAAATAGTATATTTTTTTTTCACTGAAATTTTAATGTGACTACAAACTGTGTAAAGGTCTAAGGGACTACAGCCTGTCACTTTAACTGCCCTGGATTCTAGATATTTGCATCAGAGAGGTCATCAAGATGTGCTGCCTGTAGTGTGCATCACTTTCTCATAGTTGTAGTGCTCTGAGTCACTACAATCATATATTTCCCTTCTGATCTGATATAGGTCACAAGTGTGAAAATATAGTTTGTATGAGATTTTATCTTATGCACGCTGCTGAAAATGTAAAAAAAATACCAACAAATAGTATTTTCAGGATATTCATTTATGGTTCTGATTGCCTGTCCTGATATCTTTAATTCCACATAAACTCTCTAGTTGTTACTTGTAGCCGAATTTAATATTAATCTGTTTTAAAATTCCCAAGTAATCACTTGAAATTGCATTATCCCATTCTCTCATCTACTGCTCTGGGACACGAGTGCTGTCTTATAAATGAGTTATGTCAATAAACACAGTAGAAGAAATGAATTCTTAACTCCACTGCTACTTCAAACACTTCTTTGCTGAACTAGATTGCTGATTCTCAGTTTACAAGTGTGGGTGACAAAAATTGCTTGAATTTTAAAAGGCTATCTTCTAATTTACAGAACACCTTTCACTCCTCCTAAATATGTTCTATCTTTCTTTCACTGCACTTTTGCCAGTGTTCAGTGTTCAGTACAATCCAAACTAATTTCACCTAAGAATTGCTCTACAAGTAGCATTTTTCTACAAAGCTTCCCATAGCATGCTGAGGTTGCAGTCGTCCATAGCAGATGACAGTTTCTGCATTATGTTTCTTTCTCTTTGACTGAAACCTAGTAGAGCTCCTGGAATGCAAAGATCTGGGTAAGTAGAATCCTGTCATAAGGAATATTCTGTTTGGCAGTTGATATTTGAAGCATGTTCCCCAATTAGCTGAGGGATTTCCATTCTCTGGTATTCCTGAGCACAATACCAGAAAATGAAATTACTTTTCTTCTTCTTTACATGAGTCTTGCATACCAACCTGCTTTATAAAGGAAAACAATGAAGTAATTCAATTTTTATACCACTCTAGAGCTATTCTTTTGGAAGTTGGTTTCTGTAGCATTCCTTCTTCTTCAACAGTGCTTATATAGCACTTTTTTAAGGAAACTACTAAAACAGCATGACACAGTCACAAGAACGAAATTATTCTCTTACCTGTTCAGCACATTCTCTATAGTTTTTATTGTGAATCTTTACTAAATCTCTGAATGGAATAAATTCTAGATATTTAATGGTAGAAACATAAAAAATTTGGACACAAGTTTACTGCACTATGTAGAGGTGTGCTCTGAATTAATGAATCCTTAATGCAGCTATGTAATGTCACTTGGCACGCCAAAGAGGAAGGAAAAAATAAAGTTTCTCTTCTCCTTTTTTTTTTTTTTTTCCTGACATTATGGAGTTGGTATTGAATGAGGAGTGGTAATATTTGGATGCCATAAGGAGAAAACGTACTGAATTTTTTTAAGATCATGATTCAAAAAAGCCATCATCAGATATAAGATCTAAATTTCTGCAACAACAGAGTTCCTAGTTTAAGCCCTCTGGATCCTGGTAGCAGTCCCCATATAAGATAATGCTTTTTTGTTCCTGTTTTCTGAGTACTTGCTGAAACTGTAGATGCTAGTCTTACCTTTGAGTGACCCAATAGTTAAATGAGCAAAACATGCTATTTTTCGCAATATCATTTGTCTGTGGAAACCTCTCATGACTACTACTTGTCATTATATTTTGCACCAATAGTAATTCTCACTCACAGTTCATCAGATTCTCTTAAGAAGTGTTTCTTCTTTTGTCAGGGTTTTCCATTGATGCCTCAGTTGCTGAAGAGATGCTTTGTAAGATTCAGAATTAATAGCTGTTAAAGCTCTAAAGAGAGGGATATTCCCAAGTACAGACAGATACTTCTGTAGAATACACATAAATGAAGATTAATTATCTGTAGTCTGGAAGAACAACTCTCTCCTTCCTGGTTTCCATGGTTGTGATATGTCTGAGTTACCTCTCAATACTGCTCTCTTGCACTTTGCAACAGTTAACAAGAGATGCTTTTCTTGTTTGAGCTGCCAGGCTGGAAGATTATTCCAGGCTTTAACTAGGTTCTTTTTGCCTACCACCTTGGCAGCAGAAGCAAATGCTTTTTAGGCACATCATGTCCTGAGCTATGTTTGTGCAACCTCACTTCCAAGCACATCACTACAACCTTGGTTGGAAGGCTATGAGTTTTCATGGGTATAGCTCCAGATCCGCCCTTCAAGATGTGGGAAATGGAAACAAGCATGGTTGAAGTGTCGTGGGTTATGACATTTCTCAGATGGCTTTCAGAAATATACTTAAGGCACATTTACTACAAAAAACACAATTTTTATCATAAAAAAAATCTTTTCAATTTGCAGCAAAGCAGCTCATTTAAAGCACTCTGTCAGAAAGTCTATTGGGTGATTTCTGCCTTCCTTTGTGCACAAAATATTGCTGTGTTCTCACCTTGTGCTTCCTGTCTCTATGGTAACAGACAGGAGGAAAAGGAAATAATAAAAATTAAGAATCTACATAATAATGAGCCAGATAAAACCAAGTGGAATGATGATTGCTTGTTTGCAGGTAGGGAAAAGGTCTTTGCTAAGTGGATGGCCAAGGTTTGCTCTGACCGTTTTGGTAGGAGAGATGCCTCTACATCTGTGTTTTTGGCACTTCCTGCATCTGATTGGAACGTCTGTATTAGTTGTGACTTTGAATGTTTCCCAATTAAGGTCCATATAAGCCTGACTATATCAGTTTAGTTCTCAGTATATACTTTCATGACAGGTTAGGGTCAAGCTCGAGCATGCAGTTCAGTCAGTGTTCTGGGGATTTTATTCCATAAACTTTCTCCGGTGTTTATCCTGCACAACTTCAGGGCTATTTCACAAATCTAAGAATTTCAGCAATGATCTTAGTATTCACCTATTGCTATTCTTCTTCCTGAACTCTGGCTGCTCCTCATTATACTTTCTTCCAGGGCATTCAAGGGCACTAAGACTGTCATGATGAGGGAGAGAAATATGTGGAAAAATGATACTACTAGAAAGGGTAGGCTGAGCACTTATTTTGTCAAAAGAATGATTGCAGAAAAAATATATTATTTTGGGTTTTGTACCTATTTTAAATGGAACTTCATACTCCAGTATTGTATAAATGCAATTTTTCTTTAATTATATTTTCTGAGTGAAAATACTGTAATATTAATTTTTTTACCTCTTTAGGTAAAAAAAAAAAAAAAAAAAAAAAAAAAAAAAGGACAGAAAGAGGAGCCCTTTAGGAGCGAGTTCAGCTTAAGGATTGACTACAGAAGAAAGGGATTTGAACTTTGAAGGAACTGTAAGAATGAAGAAATAAAAAGGAAGGACTGCTTGGATAAGAATGATGTGAACAGACCCCTTAATGTGGTCCATATTGGTTAACATTTTTGTTTGTGGTTGACAGTCAAAGTTACCTCAGAAGCTATTAGGATTTTCTGGTGATTATAGATGACACTGAGATAATGTTGTTTACTGGGAGTCTGACAGGTTTCAAGGATGAACTACGAAGTGCCACTGATGAAGTCAAGTGATAGGGACACCACAATTTCCCTGTCTTTAATTATTTTTCAAATGCATCATGATCTATAAAATAATACTGACTCTACAGTACTTACTAAAATAGATGCCATTATGCTCATTAGGTGCTTCACATCTGGATATCACAACCAGCAACTGTTGTGGGGGGAGTAAAGGATGAGAGAAAAAATAATGTCATTTATGTTATTTTAATCTTTTCTGGGATTTCTTGATTAGATATCTCAGACTTCATAAGCATTTATTCAATTCATATTAGCATTTAACAGTCAAATGCCCTCAATGGTGAAAAATTACCCTAGAGGCAGAATGGAAATTAATGGTTATTCTGTAACAGATCTTCTCTCTGACGAGGATTTAAATATTGAAATTCTAATTTATTTATTATGCAGTAAGATGACATTTTATCCCTCCAGCCATTTGACAGGAAGACACTATAATTATGCCTTTCTCTAAGCTCCCATTTTCTCTTCTGTACCTTTGTGAGAGATTATAAGAGTTCAGACTCCCATTCCCAAACAAGTTTGCCCTTAGAGCAGCATATTTGCGGTAATCAATACAAATGCAGTGACTGGTTCTTTCTAGATCATTTCTTCAAACTGAAATTTCTCTACTTTCACAGGCTGTTACATGGATGACAGATGGCAGTGTGTTTGTTAGGAAAAGTGGAGGCGACTTTAATACACTCTCTGTACACCTCTATGCTTGCTCTATTATTAAGCTCAGATTTGTTCTGAGAAAGGGAGCAAAAAGCAGGCACTGTATCAGAACACTATACTAGAAAATAAGAGTTTTGGAAATGTTATATACAGTTGTGATTTTGTTTGAAAAATTATCTCTAGGAGGACTGTTATTCATACTTTGTGAATAGAAACAGAGGATTAGGAAACAGAATTGGAGCAAACTTCTGACTGCCACATTGTTTATGCAGCTGCTCCTTTGTGACATAGAAGAATACCATGAAGACTACTCAAGATGTTAGTAGGGTGTTATGATATAAGCAGTGTTAGAAGTGTTCAGAAAGGGCTGCACAGACTGAGTAATCCCCAAAGATGGCTAACTGCAAATCACATTTGGTATTTTGCCATTAACTTACAACACCAGTTTTATATATCAGATTGGTGTAGTGGAGTTGCCACGCATAGCTTACGAGTATTTCAGAAAACAAAACTATGAGCTAAGTAAGAGTTTAGAAAAAAAAAAAGGGCTTAAAAAATGTGAATTTGGAGGGACTTGGGTAAGCATCAGGAAGGTACAGCGCAAGCATGTGGGTGCTGGGCTGCCTTCCCTGCTGGCTCCCAGCCCCTCTGTACAGCCTGTAGCAAACTCTTCCAGTGTCAGAGGAGAAAAGGATGCTGACAGGCAGTCTGAAAGCATTTTTAGAGGAGAGTTAGCCTTTTTCTGTCACAGGATTGCAATCTTCCTCAGATTTCCCTTTCTTATTGTGTTTCTGCAGCCATAGCTGGCAGAAAGTGAACCCTTGGCCAGCATGTTTTACTGTGAACCAGTCAAGGTTCCTCCTTCAACAGCCAGGGTAGTCATAGAAGGAATAGAATAACCTCTTCTGCTAATACACTCCCCAAGTAAGCAGACTGAGGAAGAAGAGTGGTATTTTGCAGGACATTGTACAGGTAGGGAAATCTGTAGTGCCACATCCAAGACCTTTTCCCACTGTGCCTTGCTTTTCTCTTTAAGAATGTGAGTAGTCACTGCCCTAGCAGACACATAGGGGGCATAAACCTGCGGATATCATTAACTTCATGTGAAGGGGCCTCAGAGACCAACGAGAGAATACTAACACTTTTTTCTTTTTTTTTTCACAGCCAAGCATGAGAGAAACGCATTTATTGAGATTCTTACTGTGTCAAGGAATTGCATTTTGGTTGTCTCATGGTCTTCTGGTGGGTTTTCTAGATTTTGCTTGTCTTCAGGATCCAGTAGTGCACAATGCATTCTGTGCCAAGGCTGAGTTTATTTGTATTTTATAAGGAGATTGATAATTATAAAGATGAAGTTTAAGTACAAGCAGAATCAAAGTTTTGGATGACAGGGAGAAGAATATGATAACAAGGAAAAAGAATTACAGTGTCATTTATAAAGCTCATTTTTGCTTATATTTATGGTTTCTCATACATTTTAGTTCAAAGGCATAGCCACCTCTGCAGTGCAGTGGTACACTGCTAAGCAGTTTGCAATGACAAATGCAAATAGCATACTTAAGTGAAATAATGTAAAGAAAATGGGTAAATGGACATACAAACAATGCAGAAGATTTTTTTTTTTTTTTGTAATTTTTCTTGTAGTTCTTCTCCTTACATATTTTTTTCTAATTTAACAGTGTGACAATAAATGCAATAAGTCCACTTATTATGCTTGAGCGAGAACACACATTTTGCAAGTTCAAAAGAGATGTTACATGTAGGTTATGTTAATTTTAATTTCTATTGCAGAAACTCTCTCCATTTAATTTTCTACACTGCTTCCCTTTTCCACATTCCTCTTACTTCTGGTTATTAACATCTGAACTGATGACAATTTTACACCAAACTATAGACATTAAAGTCAACTAAGTCAGATTGTCATGGACTAAAAAACACACTTCCCTTTAGGAAATAGGTTATAAAAACCATGTTATAATAATGAAGAAAAGAAGAATGTGGTTTATATGAAGTAGAGAACTCATGTAGAAGGTTAAAATTAATATATGTTTTGAAAGTACTGCTAATTTTGGAATTATTCGTTATACTTGTGGTTCACACACTAAGGGTTCATTATTGTTATTGTTTGTTTTGTTGTTTGTTTAATTGTTTCTAAAACTGTTCTCTGGTATCCATTGTAATTTAAAGTAGTAAGGATTCCCTGTTATAGTCATTTTGTCATGTAGAAATTGAAAAATTGCTCTCATTTTTGTAGTGATTCACTTTTATGGAAAGAGTCAGTCTAAAAGTCCTGCGCTTGAAGAGCTTTCAGGAGTGTCATGATACTGTCAGAGGAATGCTGGCATACAATGTCAGAGAAGTCTTGAAAGATGGATTACCTGAAAGCTTTCTCTACTTTGTGTTTTGAATGTTTATTGAAGCGTGACCTTGCTTTAAATCATCAGAATGGTATTTCTGGAATTAGATGGTAGAAAGGAACAGACTCTATCTGTGTTTTTATTTATTTATTTTATTTTATTTATATATTTACTTTTAATATCTAAACCAAAAGAAGCTAATCACTGACAGGAAAGAAATTCATAGATGCATTTCAATCCACATTTCTCCATTCCAGCTCAGACACTCCAAATAGCTCCCATACTTCTCATCTTTCTAGTGTAAAAAATATGGTAGAGAAATCATGAGTGTAGATTTTATTTTCTATCAAAAGATAGAGAACAGACTGAAAAGAGAGTGGAGATAAGGGAGTATCACACTAAAATTTGGACATTTTTTCTCAGACAACAGGGATGCAACATGACTTACTTTCCAGGAAAGCAAGAAATAAATACATATGACAATAAAATTACAGACAGTTCTTATAGATTTTTGTGAGTGACATTTTCATCCTGAGTATAGAACACTTGTAACTTCATGGTTAAAATAGAAACCCAAACCACTAATTTGAAAGAAATATATCAGCTTAACACAGAAAGGAAGAAGTGATTTGCTATTGTTGCACTCAGCTAAAGATTTCTTTTAAAATAAGAACTTCTATGAAGCACTTCATGTGTTGTAACAAGAGTTTCTAAAGTCACTAATGAATTTCAAACATAAACTAAAGGCAATGACCATAAAATATCATCAACCAGTGTATTAACATTTTTCTTTGTATTTTTATTTTCTCATAAATTGCAGTAGTTTAATGCATATAACTCACATTTAAAACGTTGTGTCTGAGATCAAAAGATTTTGCCTAACCTTATGAATGTACTTCATGCTTTCTGACTTTATTTATCACTGTTTCTGGACACTGATGTTAGGATGGAGGATTCCAGTGACTACACGATTGTGTTCAGTGAGGTTGGATTTTACTGCTTTCCCTTCATTATATTTGTTGTTTGAACTTAGATGAGACATATAGTCATCTTGTATCTCCATGGTGTAAAAAAACTAAAAGAGCAGTTAGTAGGGATTGCTTGGGATTATTTAGGTTAAGACTGGTGAAATATTGTCCTTCTCAGCTGAGATCATTTTTCTAAAGAAGATGCCCTTGGAGATTGAGCTATTTTACCTTTTTTTTTTTTTTGTCCCACTTTTCTTCAAAGATACTGAAAACTTGGATATAAACATCTGAATAAAATATCAGCTCAATGCATAGATAAACAAATACCCCTAAACTTTACTTTTGTAGCTCAAAAGACTGTTCACTCTTGCTCTTATACTATACTGAGTTTTTAAAGCAATTCATATATTTTCAACAAAAGTACATATAGAGGAAGGAGTTAGATTAAGAATGGTGTTATAATAAGTATAGTGGCACATGGTACATCTGAGCTTACAAGCAAAGAGGGGAATCGGCAGAAAGGTCTATAGCAGCTGTCAGCAGTCTCTTGAGGTAGTTTAGTTACTGATGTTCAGTCATGATCTATTTAATTCTACCAAGGGAGAATGTTCATGCATCAGGTAAGACTGAAGGAAAATACTGCAAATTTTAACCACTACCTATTATTCCTGAATGCTGTTGGTGAGAGAGATTTAATCAAATAATCACTGAAAGAGTGAGAGATTTAGTCTTTGGGTTCAATATAAAGCGCGCCTACGTTTCCAGTAGTAAAAAAGAACAGTAAGCTTGTGTTGAATAGCTGTGAATCTTTTGAGTTTATTCTTCCCTTTATATCAAAGAAAGTTTGTTTCAAAGAGTCCTTGATTACAGTGTGAATACAGGCTGAGTCAAATAGAATATTTAGTGAAAGAAACTGAATTGTGGAGTTGTGGTTATTTGATATCAAAGTGGTCTGACCATTCAAATTATAGATGTCCAAAGCTTTAGGGCATGTATATGCATCTATCTAAATCCACTGATAGTTAACCCACCATTGTAAGTTGCTTCAGACCATGAAGATTAATCACCTAAATACTCTTTTTTGTCAAGAGGAAATAAATTTCAGAGAGCAGCTTATCCCACCCATCAGTAGAGTTTCAGGGAGCTGATTTGAAAACCCTCCTGGAGCATGATGATTTCCAATTGCTTTTGCAGTAGTCACAGCTGATTAGTTTATGTAGGTTTCACTCTGGATGCATAACTTTTATTGAGATGCCTCTTCACTTCTCTGTAAAACTATGCTCCAGACTTTACATTAATTAACTGCATATACTACTTAAATAGTGCATCAAGTATGATTTCTAATTAAAAACTACTTGTCTCTACTTCAGAACTGCTTTATAGCATTATTTTATTTTAAAAGAACTATTTTATTTCTGTTCATCCTCAGCTTATTTAAAAAAAAATAATTGAACAATTTTGAGCTTTAATTTATGTAAAATTTAAATAGCTATTCATTTTACATTTTTTCTTTATTAATGTTTAATAATAGCATTTACTAAATATTCTGCTATACATGTTATTGCATTTTGGCTTCTTATTTTTGTGTGTTTTAGCTAGAGACTATTCTCAACTCATCAGAAGATATTGTGTGAGTGTCTTCTTTATTGTGCGTTTAAAGAAAAACAAACCTTGTAGCATGGTGGCAGATCAGAAAGAGACAGGGTTTTCACAGACATCAGCAGCAGTGCTCCACTGCATATGAAAGAATCCCTTTCTTGGGGAGCTACAGAAAGCAGCAAATATTGTTACCTGTCTTCAATATGCCAAATCAGATTGATGCTTTTAACAAGATTAACTCTGAATATTGGGCTTTGCAGATTCACTTAAAGCTCTGAACAATAGGATAGTCGCTAATTTGCTTCATTACAGGCTCGTGTGAGAAAAAAAAAAGAAAGAGTATTTATAGACTGAGCATCCCATCCTCAGACTATATCAGTGATGGAGAGGATGGAGAGGTTAACTTTGACTACAGAGATGTATAATCCTTGAAAGTTCCAATATGTGTTACTTTTCAACAGAAAAATAATTAAAAGAAAATTCAGTCTTGATGCTGAGTTATCTTCAAGCAACACTAAGGAATGGATGTAGCCTGTTATTTAGAAGTAAGATTGAAGCTCCTCTACTTCCAAACTTAGTGTACCACTTTTATCACTGTATTGCAATAACAGATTTCTAGCTTCCGGTTGGATTCATCATCATCCTGACAAACAACTTATACATGAAATGGGAGAAAAGCCTCTATCACTTCCATCTAGAAACTGAGCTTCCACGAAAATTAGTTCTAGTTTCAATTTGACTGACATCTGTTTCTAGGGGCAAGAGGACTGATATAAGTAAAAGGCAGCAGGAAGCTGTGCCAATGAACCATTTCTATGTGTAACCTGTGGAGGATCAAATTAATTTGAATTTAAAAGTTCAGTTGCTACTGATAATGTAGTTAGGTAGATGTTAATAACAGGGAAGTGTTATTTTGGATTTTGCAAATGTACGTGAATATACATGTGCAAATGTGTGTATATTCTTTTATTAGTTTTATACAAGCCTTGACAGAGGTTGAAAAGAAGGCTGGACTGTTAAAAAATAGCTACAGGAATAATCTTGTAGTAATAGACAACCACAGACATGACTACCTCTCTTGCTCATATGGGCATGGAATGGATTAGTCACAAAGCTTGTTGCAGCAATTCTTCAAAATTTCCCAATAGAGGCTCTCTTCTTGTCTGGATTACACAAAAGACTAAAAGTAAATTATTTCTTCTGAGGTCAGGGTGGGCTGTGACTGCAGATGGGGGAGGAAGTCTATATTTAAGTGGGAAAACTTAGCAATTGTTACTTTGTAAAAATCGTGAAACATTTGATTAAACCCTTCCAACTGTTCTCTTCTTTAAAAAGAAAGATTAACTAGTTAGTTTCAATCTGAGTTGTGAAATGCATTGAGATTCATATGAAGAATAAATGCTGGACAATTGAACCCTTCACACTTTCTAGGCCTGACTTTTAACTAACGTGAATCAGAGCAGTCCTGTTGTCAGAACTGTCCCAATTTACCTGGACTCATGGTATTTTCCCTTTGTTGTTTTCTTTTTATACCTATATTTGGCAGATGAATTTTCTCTTCTTTTGTCATAAGCACCTTCGCTGTCATGTGGTGTATTCTTATCTCATCCTTACTGAGACACCACCCAGAGTTTCACATTGTACAAAGAAGCGGTTAGAATTTATATCTTGATTTACTTCTAACAATGTTTCTGTTACATTCAAGAGGCTATGTGGGCTCCCTCTGGTGGCCAACTGACTTTGTTAATCTCTTATCAACTTTTCTTTACAACCTGACGTAGTAAATGAAGAACATAACTTCAGTAGAGAAATATGGGAATATTTTATTAAAAACTAGTCCTTCTTTTTTTCCTTCTAATTCTATTATAAGAAACAATTAGGGAACAAATGAATGCAAAAAGCAGTCTAGATATTCCCTCAAGTCTGGAGGCAAAGAGATCTTATTCTTTTGTATTTAGTTTTAATCTAACCTCCCTCAGTGTCAGCATGGGAAATAAAAAAAAAAAAATACTGAAAAGCTATCAGGGTAACTTACCAAGGAAGAAGTCTTGTTTAAAGGCTCCAGTTGTATAATCAGATGTGGATACCTATTCTAAAGGAAGCTTGACTGAAGAAGGATGTCGTATTGAAGACAAGCACAAGATATTGTATCACTGAAATTAGCATAGACATGTATAAGCAAAGGACTGGTTCTAGAGGTGGCATTTGTTGCTAAATCCATCCTGATACTCATTTTCATCCTTCCTGTTGCTTCAGAAAGTTGAGATAACAATAAAACATAGCACAGGATGAAACGGAGAACGGCATGTGCTTCTCATCTTGTTAAGCACTGGTTAATCAATTTCCTTCTCCCCAGACTGACGTGGCAAAATTAAGCCAGGCATAGCATGCTTTAATGTGCTGGCATGTCTGAGCTTCTTCTGGTGGACTGCAAGTCCCTTTGTTGTCCTACACTGTTATGTTGTAACAAGAAATATATTACAGAAATCAATAAAATCATATTTATCTCTTTTCCTTTCCCTGCAAGTCAAATTCTCTGTGCTACATAAGAACAAGCTATAAGGAATCATAGTAATAGCCATGCTTATCTTGATGTGAAAAAAGGAGAATTTGGCTTTAAAAAGAGCAAGAGAGATTAAATATGTATAAATATAGGCATAAAATCACAGAAACGTACCTGCACGTATCTCCTCATCTGTTAATGTCTTGCGTACAAAACTAATATTTTGAAAATATTTTCTTTAGGTTTAAATTTTAAAAAAAAATAAAAAGTCATAAGGGTTGCTTTTTTTTTTTAACACATTTACTGCTGAATTTTAACATTAATAAAATGATTCTCAAGAACTTAGTGTTATATCCAACATAACCATTGACATGATAAATACTCTTCTGGCTTCCCACTTAGTTACTTATTTTCCCCCAGACTTTTTTTTTTTTTTTTTACCTAGTTGGTTTTGTTAGCTATCTGACCTAGCAGCATTTGCTCAGCCCTAACACTTAGTGCTCTGCTTTCAGAATGTCCATTCTCTTAAGAAAGAAGCAGGCACTTGAAAAGCCTGCTGCTCCATTTCAATATAAATCTTTGGTGACAGGGTCAGCAGGTGAGATGAAGTGTACAGCCTTCAAAGTCATCCTGCAACAAGGTACACTGTGGAAATGTAGGAGGTCAGAGTGTATACTTGGAAAATCAGAGACAGAATAGCCAGGGAGCTGGTGATTTTATCATACTGAGCTTAGATCCTGATGCCCGTTAAGACTAAAGAATCTTAAGAGCTACTCTGTCTTCAGTTAGACAGTGACAGTTTTGGGGGATTCTTGTCAGATGAGGACCAGTAAATGTCAGAACAGTGAGGATATCCTGTGTCTGTTTATACTGCCTGTATGGGAGCACAAAGGCATTTGCTTGAAGGTGTAATGCCTTCGTGATGCTGACTTAATGCTCCTCTGCACTGGGATTTCACACCGTAGACTGCTGTGTTTCTTTTCTCTGTACTACATATTTCTCAAAAAGGGAGAATTACCATTCCTCCGGTTTAGCTGAAGTGTTTGTCTGGCCACTGCATGGAAAGACAGTGCTGTGTATAGGTAGCTGCCTCTTGTGTGCTTTCAGATTTTGGTATTGCTCAGGTACTTTCTGACCTAAGTTTCATCATTATTTTTAGCCAATAATAAGCTACTCTTCATGAATTTATGCATGCTAATCTTGGTTGGTTGGTTTGTTTGCTTGTTTGTTTTTATATTTCTTGTTTTCAATCTTTTTATATAGTTAACCTCCACCGTATCTTATTCCAAAAAGTTCCACAGTTTATTTGTGCTTTTATTCAAACATACATGCCTTGTTTAATTAAAAAAATTAAATTACAGAAAGAAAAGGAATCAACTGTAATATCAGCTTAAAAACACTTCCTGTGAACAAATAACTACAGAAGTCACACTTTCAGATAAATATTACACTTTAATAATAGCTGTAGAGTTAGTAATATCTTAATAGATAGCTCACTTGTGCCCAGTTAATAATTTTTGAGAAAAAAATAAACAGCCTTTTTCACTCTGAACTAATTTTATTGAAAAAAAATGCTGTGATACAGTGAAATGCTATGAAACAGTGCACAATAAAAATGTAGAGTTCCATGTCTGTGAATTCTTTTTCTTCTTGTAGTAATTATAAGGTCATTTTGTGAAATGTATATTGTTATTCTGCCTTTATGA
This sequence comes from Odontophorus gujanensis, assembly GCA_013399175.1. Classification (NCBI taxonomy): domain Eukaryota; kingdom Metazoa; phylum Chordata; class Aves; order Galliformes; family Odontophoridae; genus Odontophorus; species Odontophorus gujanensis. Next base: position 88,619 of record VXAB01000563.1, read on the forward strand.
ACAGGCTTGAATTTTTTGAGTAGAGAGGACACTAAAGAAAACAGAGCTCTATTTTCACACCTAAATCCATTAAGTAAGTTTCCTTTCTTAACCTGTAGACCATCAAGAACTATTGTGTCTGTGCTGCAGTGAGTTTCCCTGCAGATATTGAAATGTATGTGGGAACTCAGAGAAAAGATAGCACCAGACAGCATGTAGTTTTTCCCATTTCACTCTGAGCACCATCGTGGAACTACATCTATAAGATTGAAAAAAGAAAATGTTAAGGTTTTTATTTTATATTGTTTTCAAGGCCTAAAAGTGATACATGTGGCTAGGAACTGAGTCTCTGTTTCTCAGCTGCACATCCAGCACTATAATCTGATGAATTTCTTTATATTTTTCTCCCTGTGCTCTCAGTTTGATGGATTTAAATAATATATAAAAATTCACATGCAGTCTCAGTGGGACCACTCTTCTAGAAATGGAAAGAAAGAGAAAAAAAAAAAAGGAATCTGTTTTTCATTTTTATCTCTAGTAAATGTTTTGGAGTTTACTCTCTCAGAGTACTCAGTTTACTCAGAGTGCAACAAGAAATCATGTAGTATACCTACTCACTCCTTTTGTTTCAGTTCAGATATTTAAAATAAAAATGTAGGAATTGACTATGTATGAAGACTTTTTTACCAATGCCAACTTCAAATCACAGAAAATATGGTTGTTTATAAGCACTTATGTACATCTGAACACTCCCTGAACATTCCTTGTTTCTGGTTGAATTGTTGGTGTGCAACTACTTATGCTCCTGTGTTGTTGAGTGTCAATGCAGAGTTTGCACTGCAGATACGATGCTAAAAAAAAAAAAAAGTAAATATCAAAGCACAGCCTTGAATTTAGAACAGTTTCAATATTAAAATAAATTAATAAATTAATTTGCTTTAATTTAAACTTCAGTCTGAATTGATTTTCTATATTACCTTATTTGGTCATGCCTTCTGATGGCAAAATAAATAACTATCTGAACTAAATGAATATATGAATTCCCGTTTGTGCATTTTTATGATGTCTAAGTAAACATATGCAGAATATTCAGTACATGAAGGCAGAACAGGCTTTCTGTTGCTTCACGCTTGCATGAAATTCAAGGTTTCATTTCAATTTTACAACAAACTGCATACATTTAAAAGCTATTTTACATTAGTTGTGAGGAAACAGTATTCTAAAAGTAGTCCCCTACTACTTGTTAGAACTTCATTATCAACTGGAGCCAAAGGCAGCCAAGTTGTATGCCACAACTGACATTACCAGTGCATTTTTTCTTAATCCCTCTGGCAGTACAGTGCAGGGCACAGTTTATCTTACTTAGAGGGGCATCCAGTACACCTGGAATCTACTGCTTCAGGGATGGAAACAGAGCCCTACCATTTGTCATGGGCTGATCCAGACTGCACCGGAATAGGGGGAAGCTCCTGAGCACCTGCAGTACATTGAAGACATCAGCATATGGGGCAACACAGAAGATTTTGAGAAAAGGAATAGAATTATTCAAACCCTTCTGAAAGCCGTTTTTGCCATAAAGCGAAGTAAGATCAAGGGACCCGCACAGGTGATCCAGCTTTTAGGAATAAAACGTGAAGATGGATGTCATCAGGTCCCCATGGATGTTGTCAATAAAATTACTGCTGTATCTCCACCAGTTGAAAAAAGGAAACACGAGATTTCTGAGGTGCTGTGGGCTTCTGGAGAATGCATATTCTGGATTACAGTTTGATTATTAACCTTCGTATCAAGTCGTCCAGAAGAACGATTTCACATGGGTCCCTGAGTAACAACAAACCTTTGAATAAATTAAACAGGGAGAATTAACTAGGGAGAATTAACTAGAATTAACTAAAATTAACAGTTCATGCAGTAGCCCATGGGTAAGTCCAGAGAGGACAAGATGTAAAAATCCTGCTCTACACTACTGCCAGGGAGAATGGTCCTGCTTCCTGTATCTGGTAGAAAGCCTCAGGGGAGATTCCCTGGTTGATCCCTAGAATTTTGGTGTTGAGGATACAGAGGATCTGAGGGCCTCTACACTTCAACAGAAAATGAGATATTGACAGCATAGGAAGGGGATTGAGTTGCTTTGGAATTGGTTGGGATTGAAGCACGGCTCCCTTAAGCTTAAAAATTTAGCTTCTATTTTTTTCTAGTCAGAGCTTGTGTGGATGTTAGACCTGTAAGACTGAATATAGTAAAGTAAAATCACTTTCAAAGAGAGACCCTTGCTTATTTAATCTGTGTCTAACTGAGTCAAGATATGCGAGTTTTTAGTCAAATTTGAAGTAAAATTACAAAAACTTGCCAGAGCATGACATTAAGATGTCTCAGTAGAATTGCTAACTGGTACTTATCTTATTAGAAACTCCGGCATAGACTCTACTGCCTCACTTTCAACAGAACTTGAGGAAAAATTTCATCATGATATCCATGGTAGGATATAAGACAGTATATGAGAGAAAACTTGACAGAAAGTCCTGGTTATAATAATGTCTAATTTAATTTTTATTGGATATGAGGAAGAATTTTCCTTCATGGATAAGGTTATCAAACATTGAAATAGGATGTCTAAGGAAATGGTAAAATCCATGTCCCTGAAGATATTTAAGAGCTGTGTGGAGGTGGCTCCAAAGGATATTTTTTAGCGATGGGTCCTGGGCAATTGATTGGATTGGTAATTGGACTTGATGATATTGAAGGTTTTTTCATTCAACTTAGATTATTTCTTGCTTAATTTTTTGAATTATTTTATTTTAATGACATGTAAACAAGTATGCCTCATTCTCCTTCACAAAAAGATGCAGTTTACTTTTCAAGTCAATCACTGCATGGATCAAGATTTGAGTCTGTGAACTCTCTTCTTAATAGACGGCAATTCTAGTTCTCGGAGATCTCTAGACTGAATATACACAAAAAATATCAGAATATATTTTATGTATCATTACTTCAGATTTCCTTCCAATAACACATATATTACACTCTTCTCTGTTGTCTAAGAGTTTGATTACATGAAACCACACTTTGAATACTACTATTCACTATTTTTTCTTATACATGTATTTTAATTTATATCAGATTTTTTATTCACAGACATGTTATTTGTCATGAAATTAATATAGAGTTTTTTTCTTGTTTTCAGATTTTTATCATCTTTTGACTAAGTACTCTGCTTTCAAATTTCATTTTCCTTTGGAGGAATATAAATGTGGTAGTTCTGTGCAATATGTTTTACAACACAACTTAAATCTGATCATGGTCTTTCTTTCACGTGTTTTTAGTGAGGTGTATTGCTACCCAGCTTCATACACTAGACATGTGTTCCCAAGCTTTAAAACTCATTCTTTATTAAAAAAAAAAAAACTTTCATTTTTATTCAGTTTCTGTAGTGTGCTTAAAAAATGTAAATTTTTTAAAAATAAAGAAAAAATTTTAATATGATCAGCTGATGATCTGACACCTGCCAACTTCTGATACTTTGGAAAACATCCAACTAAAATGCCACTGGTAAAGATACTACTGTGGAAAACCTTTTTCTTTTAAGAAAATATCTAAATGTGTAAAAAGTGATATGCTGTTTTGCAGACAAAGTACAACCACAGTATTTTAGAAGAAGAAATTACCTTGAGAAAATGACAGCACTGCTTGAAACAATGCACTGTGTTTCAAGGGATAAAGGTAGATAGGCCAGCCTTGATCACTGATGGCATGACTCAAGTGTATAAAAGATTATAAAAATCTTTGTTTTTTGGTCACTTCTTTGGGTGAACATTAGTAATCTATTATTTAACCACAATAATTTAAATCATAGATATTTCAGATTTTGGTTTTGTTCATAGCTTCTTGTGGGACAAGATAATTGACACACATTGTGATGTCTACAGAGTGGGGGGGGGAAGAGAAGTAATTATTACTTTCTTGATTGCAGGGTTTGACATTGAGAAAGGTGAAGTTCAAAATCTTGACAACCAACAGTTCAACAAAAAAGACCACTAAATTTTCATTTTAATATAAATAGCATTTTATTAACCATAAAACCATAACACTTTTTTATTTCAAAATCAGAGTCTTGTGTGTAGAATCAGGTCCCAGCACTGTCATTTGCAGAGAGAGAAAAAAGAGACAGCTACTCAAGGAAGCTTATGTAGCATAATTTGGAAGGTCACTGATCTAGAAGATAACAGGGTGTTTATCTATTCCTTGACCATTTATTTACTGACCATTGGAAATGGGATATAATAGCTTTTAATTCTCTGCATGTTATTCACTCCCACACAAATAAATGAAGTGACATTTGGAGCTGATGCTGAGTCCTTCATAATATAGCAGACCTTTGAGTTTTGAGGGCAGTGTTCTTTGCAAGAGTCTCTTTGATTATCTTCCTGTCACTGTCTAAGTTGACAGAGCTGCAAATGTTATTGCTAGTCATAAAATTATCCAACCACAATGTCTGTCTACATGACCTGCAGTGGTTGTGAATACTACAGATTGATTATGTACTGTGTAAAGAAGACTTATCTTCTCATTCCTTCTAACTTTACTGCCCCTATTTTAATTAACTACTGTCACATGCTATGGGTTAAAAAGAGGCTAATATGTTCCTATTATATAGCATCAAATTCAGAATATCTCCATCAAGTCTCCTTTCTCTCCCATTTTTTCAGTCAAATAAGTACTCATTATTTTATCTCTTCCTCAATTTATTGAATATTTTTCCTGTTTCTGCTTCAATCTTTCTTCCATACTCTTCTTGCCCAACCTCCTCATCTGCTGGCTACTGTATTTTTCTGTCTATACTCAGTTTCCTTTCCGATGTATAAACATATTGGGTATTCTGAATAAAAATTAGAGAACTAGGTTCAAGTACATCCTAAATGATATAGACTTTGCCTGATCAATTGTTTCCACATGAGAACCAAGAATACTCTTTGAAATGTTCCTACTTGTTATTAGGGCAATTATGCCATATGTACACCGAATCACATAAGATACAATAATATCTTATGCATGACTCCTGGCAAAACTGAAGAATGCCAGTATGATAGTTACAGTTGTTGCATTTGATGATCAGAAGGAGAAAGAGATACTGTACAATCACACTCATTGGTTGCTTGCCCCATTTCAGCTAGATTACTGAATATGGTTATGTCCACATCTGTATGGTGAAAAGTTTGTAAGTAGTCAGTTCTCCAAGGTTATAACATCTAATGTGGCAGCTTGTGAATGGAAGATATAACTAAGGACATAACTAAGGAATATCACTGCCTAGCAATACAGATGTAGGAAACTGCTTCTAAGACTCCTTTTTTTTTTTTATTTCCTGTGTTCTCCACTTTTCCACTGCTGTACGAATAGCCTAACATACAGCTTCTAAAACCCTGTACCTTCAGTATCATTGTCCTTGAGATATTCTTTTATTGGAAGGTGCTCTATAAAACCTAAAATGAAGATTTTCTTTGAAGAGTGATTATTACCTCAGTAACTGCAGTACTCCTACAGTGTTTTCTATTCTCAGAGCCACTGTGGATCTAATACACATTCATCATAGATATGCAAAACTTTGAAGGATTCTTCTCTACCCTGATGTTTTTCACCATCAGAACATTACAACTGATTGCTTACAGTCAGTTTTTGTTTTCCATGTAAATTTTATTTTAACAGGGAGCAGAATAGAACATGTACTTTGCTGCATTTTCTGTGATTATAGAAAAGCCAATATTTTATTACTGCATAGTTTATCAACAGGTTTTACCTTTTCTTTGAAATGAGGCACTCCTGACTCAGGAGGAAGAGTGCCACCTACTGTATCTCCAAAATCACTTCTACAGCAGAGGGGGTCTTAAAGAACTTCCAGTTCACTTCTATGTTAGCCTCTAAAGAAAATGAAATCTCAGCACGGGGTGGTTGTAAGTGTGCAGGCTGCTTAGAAGGTACAATTTTTGGTTAAGCGCCATAGAATGAATGAGGTGGTCTGAAAGAAATTTCTCACCAAAAACCCTAGCTAAAGAATCATTGACATACTATTAGGAGTAACAGAGGTTTCACAGAATGCCAATAGATAATGGGAAATGCTGTTTCATCCCATTTTTAAGAGTATCCTCACACTAAAACAGAATAAAGAAGGTTAGATATTTATTATGGATATCTACAAGCAGTTATTTCAGTGTGAGATTGTATGTGCTGCCCACGTAAAATCAGTTTAGAGCACTCTTGAAATAAAGTAACATGTAATATGAAACCCATTTCAGTCACAATGTCTGACCAGAACAACATTAGATATGGTTATGTTCAGATGTATAGGCAGAACTGAACTATTCTAATTCCTTTGGGTTCACTACTGTTGATAGATTTCTTGTTCAGTTTTGTGGAGATATCTATAATTAGACTCCAGAACAATGGATCTTTATTAGCTGCCAAATTGTTCTAAAGGTGCAAATTTCAGACGTGAATTCTGAACAGGAATTAGCTGGCTTCTAGAAAAGTTCTTTCAAAGAAGGAGCCTTTAAGATCTTTGCAGCTACTCAGAATACTAAAAAAATTGAACAATACGTTTTCAGACTTCAATTGCTTTAGCTGTCCGTTTGGATGCTGGGCATACAAAATTCCTTCCAAGGTAAGGATTACAATTACAGAGCTAACAAGTCGCAGTGCACATCCTTTTCAAGGAATGCTGCAAAATTTTAAGTAATAGGTTCAAAATCAAATTATTATCCCATCATTATCCACATTATAATGTTCCCTTGCCAACAATAAGCAAAGACATTTTAAATAACTATGACTAGAGTAATACAAACAGGACAATTTTTATGGTTATATAAAAGCAAAATCCACAGAAATAAATTAAATATTAACAGTAATATATATTAAAATCATATTCTGTCTTTTATAATATTCTTTTTCAGAGCTGGTTCATGAAACAGAAGATGAGCATTACCAATGTGCTTAGTAAAATTTAAATTGGACATATTTTAATTTATTCATGTAAAATTTTAGAAGTTCAAATCACAAAAGAACCTTCCCAGTAGCATACAAAGTATGCAAATTTGTGATGACATACTTGTCTGGTTTTACTGGATGGTAATTTGGCCTTGTATATCCTTTTACAGACTGACGCTATGCACCAGTTGTGATCCGCTTCTCAGAGCTCTTTCAGAGATAACTGTGCTGTTGAATATACATATGTATATGTATGTATATATATGCTGTATCCATATGTAAAGTAACATTAACAACTTAGCAAGGGATTACTGAAGGCACTACGGCATTCATGGTGTTTTTTTTCCTTTTTTAACAAAATATTTAATTCGGGGTCATGTCAGAGATTTTGAATGCTTCTAAGATGGAGGATGTTCGGTGAAGATTAGAATTATGATCAGTGAAGATTAGAAGGGCTGATAATAGGTGGCAAAGTATTCTTTATTTTTCAGGGAACTATTTAAGTCAAGGTTTTGTCCCTCAAGCCTGGCAATACATGCATAAGGGAGGGAAAATCAATTATTAACAGTAATATATATATATTATGAGAAGAGAAATAGCAACAAAAAGAGGATCTAGAGAATGTTGCATAGGACGAAAATGAACCTGAAGTAGTAATGCTCTATGTGTCTTGATGTATGCATTTGTATCCCAGATATGTTGTGCAAGTAGTACTATGATGAATTGTGCTATCATATGCTGCTGATTGTTTATCCTGTCTTCTGTTCATGAATTCATCTCAGCCACGACTACTTTCAACATTTAAAAACCTTGAACAGCTTTCCATAGCCATTCAGATGGGTAATATTTGTGGTCAATACAGATGCAATACAAAAAGACTAAGTTGTAGTTCAGTTAAGGAGTCAAGAATTGTGGACTCAGCACTATTATGAACCCTGAAGAAAGTGTATAATGGACTACAAAAATGTGTCTTGGTAAGAGTTGTAGTAAAGGGAGTTTTTCTTATTTTGTTTGTTCGTTTGTTTTTCTTTTATTCTTTGGATATTTGAAGGAAAGGAAATCAAGATTGTCTGGCCTTGGTTTAGGGAAGTTAAGGCTATTTGGCTCATTCTTCAGACAAGGAACTTAATGGACAAGAAAAACTATGTGAAATATTGTGCATTTTGTTTCTGTTTTATCTCACGGATGTCCAGTATAGCTGTAGGAAGCCATAAATGTCACATTCATCCAGTCAGCCTGCATAAGAGAAGTTAAACTGCACTTAGTCGTCATGGATTCAGAAAACTGGATTACGGATTCTGTTTCATAGAACTTGATTTGTGGTGATGTCTGAATACAGTACTGTATGTGATTTGTCATTCTGCAACTGGCAGTAAATGTTTGGGGATGAACTTGCAAATTATTTTAATGAAACTACTGAGATAACATTGTGAATGCCTTTTATCAGGGAAAGTACTTCTGTAATCTAGCTTTCAGGCCTGCATGGGTAGGGACAACAATTCCCACTGATAATAAAGCCTACTTGTTCTTCAGCCATAGAATGATAGAATCATAGAATCATAGGGGTTGGAAGGGACCTCAAGAGATCATTGAGTCCAACCCTCCCTGCCAAAGCAGGTTCCCTACACCAGGTCACACAGGTAGGCGTCCAGGCGGGTCTTGAATATCTGCAGAGAAGGAGACTCCACAACCCTCCTGGGCAGCCTGTGCCAGTGCTCCGTCACCCTCACCATAAAGAACTTCTTGCGCACATTCTTGCAGAACCTCCTGTGCTGCAGTTTCTGTCTGTTTCCCCTTGTTCTGTCTCCACACACTGCTGAAAAGACTCTGGCCTCACCACTTTGTCTCCCATACCTCAGATATTTATAAACCTGAATCAGGTCCCCTCTCAGTCTTCTTTTCTCAAGGCTAAAGGGACCAAATTCACTTAGCCTTTCTTCATAGGGGAGATCCTCCAGGCTCTTCACCATGCTCGTGGCCCTCCACTGGACGCTTTCAAAGAGAACACTGTCTTTTTTATACTGGGGGAGCCCAGAACTGGACACAGTACTGCAGATGAGGCCTCACCAGGGCAGAGTAGAAGGGGAGGATCACCTCCCTTGACCTTCTGGCTATGCTCTTTTTAATGCATTTCCAGAATGCCATTGGCCCTCTTGGCCACGAGGGCACACTGCTGGCTTATGGTCAACCTGTCGTCCACCAGGACACCCAGGTCCCTCTCTACAGAGCTCCTCTCCAGCAGGTCATCCCCCAGCCTGTACTGGTGCATGCAATTATTCCTCCCTAGGTGCAAGACTCTACACTTTTTTTTAACTTTTTTTTGTTAAATTTCATCCAGTTTCTGACTGCCCAGCTCTCCAGCCTGTCCAGGTCTTGCTGAATGGCAGCACAGCCTTCAGGCGTGTCAGCCAATCCTCCCAACTTCGTATCATCAGCAAACTTGCTGAGGGTGGCCACTATCCCCTCATCAAGGTCATTGATGAAGATGTTGAACAAGACTGGACCCAGCACTGACCCCTGGGGGACACCGCTGGTCACAGGCCTCCAACCAGACTCTACACCACCAATGACAACCCTCTGTACTCTGCCAGTCAGCCAGTTTTCAATCCACTTCACTGTCCACTCATTATCTCACACTTCCTTAACTTTGTTATAAGGATATAATGGGGGACAGTATCAAATGCCTTGCTGAAATCAAGGTAGACTACATCCACTACCCTCCCCCATCCACATAGACAGTGACAACATCATAGAAGGCCACCAGGTTGGTCAAGCATGACCTCCCCTTGGTGAACCCATGCTGGCTACTCCTGATAACCTCCTTTTCTTCCAATTGTCTGGAGATGGCAACCAGAACAAGCTGTTCCATCACCTTTCCAGGGACAGAGGTGAGGCTGACTGGCCTATAATTACCAGAATGCTGGCCTATAATTACCAGCCATGCTAAAACCTGCTCTGAGCTCAGACCAAAGGAATTTTCTGCATGGACTGACTTTTTAAGGAAATGATAACTGTACTTCACTTCTCATGAGTAAGACAGGTAAAATTCCTTAATTTTTCAGGACAGGTAAGGGATTATAGCTATCTGGTACCAGTCCAGAATTCTGGTTTGTTACTTGGATTAAAGACAATGTTGAATTTACAATGAAGTCAGATTTCTGGAAGAAGTCACTGCTATCAAACTCTCCATTCTTCTTGACCCTCTCAAGAGATTATTTACAGTCAGCTCTTCCTAAATCCTATGCCAGCTGTCATTAGGAAGCAAATAAAGGGAATAGGCCTAGCACTTCACATAACTTAGAAAGACAAATAAAATTGTAAATTAAATTGAAATGCAAATGCAATAAAATACATATTAAAAATTCTACTGTATCAATGCTAATAAGTCAACTTTCCCCCCACAAGCACACTCCCAGAAACAACCTACAGAAGCCACTAGCAAAATGAAACTAAACCCAAGCCTTACAACTTCCCATGAATAATGTTAGCTGTCATTTTGAAATGTGCAATTTCTATAAATTGCAGGCACCACAAAATAAGAAACCCATAACATCACAGCAGCATAATATTCATGCAGTTTTACAATTATAAACAAACTTAGCAAGATCATCTGTTTCATTCAGTGTTGCAGCAATGTAATCAGTCAATAGGAGAAAATTTACACAGATTTATTCAGATAAAGGATACAGAAGACAATACAACTCTGATTGTCTAATAAAGATTTTCCAGAAAAATATGATGACAGTTCAAATATATTTTTATACTACCTTATGTAACATAATTATTATCCAGGGAAAGCTAAGAAAAGTGCAAAGAGATATTTGGTTATGTATTTTAAAAATAAACTTTAAAAGATTAAGTAAGAGTAAAGACGCAATTACTAAGGTACTTAAATATTAATTTGTAGTCAGTTTATTATAGTCATGAGCAAATTCTGAAGAGATGAGCAAAAGGCCTTGGGAAAACTCATTATCAGTCTTGTGGCAACAAGAAAAATTATTCATCCTTATCCATATGTTTTTTCATTTTCTCATAAAAGTTAAGGGCATTAGTAAACCTTACAGGCTGTTTTCAAGATAACCTATTCAGAAATAACCCTTCTTGCAAGTCAAGACCTTCTTCCCTATCTTCCTTAATCTAAAGAAATTTAAGTTTATATGTAGTTCTATCTGGCATATTTTAATAACATTTAATACAGAAATTTTACCATTTGTTCTCAGCAGCCCGATTGATAAATTTCTCTGGAGTGTTCTTTTTGTTGTTGATAGTTTCTTCCCTTTTTCCCCAGAAATATTGACAGAATAGTGGGGTAAGTAATTGGCATATTAGAAACCGAATGTTAGCGCCAGTAGCTATCATTGAAAGGTGTTACACTAATAATAGTTTCTCTTTCAAGAAGGACAAATCAACCAGCTGTTCCTTTCTGAAATATTGTCCTTGCAGTCATGCTTATGTTAGAATGCTGGACCATGCAAACTGAAAGACTATTGCAGTTCTACCAAAGAAGACAGTTTTTTCCAAAGACCTTTCCACAGGAAGAAATATAAGTGAAGATTTTTAGCAGGATTAAAGTAAAAACTTGCAAAACCTCTTAACTGTCCTTTCCACTCTACTCTTGAGTCTTTGAGAACACTTCATTTTCATTCATTTTACATTTCTAGAATGATTTGGACCACTATCAAGAATTAACTCTCACCTTCTATTGTATTTGCAACACTGCCATCCAAAGGCACTGATAATTTCGTTGGAAAGTAGAATTAATACATGCTTCTTTTATTCACTTTTGTAGTATACTTTTGATAATAACAGAGGCTAAAAAATGCTCACCTTCTGTCTCTGATGTTTACAATATACATAATTTTGATTTACAAAATTGCACGTGAACACACATAAAGTTCTGAGATTATGATGTTCATTTAATTAATGGACAAGAATATATCAGATAGAAACATATTCAGTTTTTATGTATTTCTAATTGAGAAAGGACTATAATCCACAAGTAAAGAAGATGAATAGAGAAGTGTAAATGGCATGTGTACATGCATTCTTTTAATAATTGCTTCTTTTTTTAATAATAATAACATAAAAATAAAGCAAATGTGTCTAAACATATACATTACTAATAACAAATTTTAATAGATCTCATAGAGGGGAAAAAGTGTATTTGCATAATATTTCTTAGGAATTGCTCTCTGAAGTTGCTGTGAGCCAAATTCTTGTGCGCATTTAATTAGGTAAACTTGCACTGAATCAAGTGACTTCAGTTCCAGTTGAAGCTCAGTACTTTTGAAAGTTCACAGTAATATCATCTCTACCTCTTCTCTGCCTTTGAATTGGCAGTAAATGCTCTATGCTCACATCTCATGCTCTTAGCCCACTATGAAGCTGTCTCTATCTGTGATATTACATGTAAAAAATTGAATAGTTTGTGAACTAACTCCAGCTATTTGATTTTCATAGATATGCCTCTTTTTGTTACTTGAAATTTTCACAAAAGAAAGGAATATATTAGATAGGAAACTCTGTACCCTTATGTAGACCGTTTTTATCAAGATGAATTATTTTCAAACAGAAATCATGATTTGCATTTTAATTCTACACAAGTTTCATTATTTTATGTAACCGGGACATCTTTTATTGAACCTGAGTATATTGACTACTTCATGATTTTTCAGTGAAATGACAATCTTTATATTCTAGCAACAACATGGACTATCCAGCAACTGGAGTGGTGTAGCGAGGAGAAATAAGGAGATTGATGCATCCAGTTTTCTGTCCCTTATTTACTGCTGTTTCATACTAGCTAATTAAAATAAAATCTGAAGATTTCTCAAGCAGAAAGTCATTAGAAGTGGGTATTTAATTTCTTTACGAATCTTGTATATTTTGTTTTGTTTTATTGCTAGTGTTGTTTTTCACATTTATAAATAGCCTTTAATATCTGTGGAATACTAACATTATTAGGCCCATTTTTCACTATTTCCTGCTGTTTCTTCCTAGTAGATGCAGATCATCTTGTTTGTGTGAAAAAGACAAATGACTCTGGTCAAGGGCATTGGACTCTGGTCTTCAGCAGATTTTGATCTGCTGCCCAAGACAGAGATTACCTGAGCAGTGTGGAAAACATTCCCAATTAATACAATGCATTAAATTTCATTGTAGCAATAAGAGCTACTGCTTATTTTCTGATCCACTTTGAAAATACCTTGTTACCTCATTATTTTCAATTAGAATATTTCAATGTTTTATATAATATATATATATATATAGAAGTTTCTGAAAAATGTCAGGAATGAGGGAAAAGTATATGTCAGTTTCTCCGACATGAAAGCTGTGTTGATGCTTCATCCCTCCAGAAAAAGGAAAAAAAAAATCACAAAAAGAAAAAAGAAAAAATGAAAAAGGAAGAGAAAGAGAAAGAGAAAAAGAGATGAATCCTACACCTCTCTATTTTGGTTAGTATATTCCTGAGCCACGTAAAGCTGACACTTGGTTTAAGCAGCATTTCATGGCATCAGGTCATTTTTACCAATGTGGAAAAAAGTTATGTTTGTGGTATTGCCCTGATACCAAGGATTGCCACTTCTATTGAGTATCGTAATCATCTTCAGGTTGCTTAGTTAGCTGAAAGGCCTTGCTGATTCAAGTGGAGTGCTGGCATAATAGCCCACTAATACAATAGAATGATCTGTATTTTCTCATTTAGTCATATATACCATGTTAAATTGAAATTTATTCAGATAATTTACAGTTCAATTTCGTGTTTTCTTTTACACCTCTTTCTGAAGTGTATAGTTGCTAACAATCAGCTGTTATTCCATAGCATTAACAAAGAATAAACATCATACTTTAGATATTAAGAAAATACGTATATTAAAAACAGAAGAGAAATATTAGAAGTTACTGCAATGTCTGCAGGTCTTCGCTTTGTTTTATTTTTCTTTTCTTTTTTACTTTTAGTAGTAAAGAATATCAAGAACAAGATAGTTCTACTCCATGGGTAAAAACAGAATATTAATAGAAATATTTCAGCTCGGTATTTCAGTACAGTGGGGCCCTTCTAAAACAATTAACACATGTTCTAAGGTCTTTATCACCCTATCTATTCTGTTGCACTTTTACACTGAAAAACAAAATTGATTCTGGACTTCATCCAGTCTAATTTTCCAGTAAGTGGCAAACAGTGTGTGCCTTTGAGCTCCAGTGAAAAGCATCTTAATAGGAAGCAATGCAAGTCATCACAAAGACAAACTTTGCCAATGCTCTTCATATGTTCCAAGAGATAAGATGTTGCTGTTTTGCATTTTGTTTTCTGGACTATTGTTAGACCGTATGAGGACGTTATTTGTTTAATCTATTTTTTTCTTCCAAAAAACTATGACAAAACTAAAATCTCTGCAGATATTTCTGTATTTATAACAACAAAACTTAAACTTCATTAAACAGTTCAGATAAGCACCTGCATATACAATTTTTATCAGTGCTTAATAGTGCAGAAGCTAGCCCATTAGGCCAGTCAATTTATTTTATTTAGTTGTTTCTTTCTAAAAAAATCACACTGAATCGTGGTTCAAAAAGCTTTACAGACATTAAAAAAAATTCTAAAATTCATAGACAATTAAAAGACAGAACACTGTGGGAGGGGTTTAGAGCTGGAGCACTCTATTGGGAAGAATATATTCAATACCAATTGTATTCATAGTTGACAAGGCAGTTCCGACATTTTTTGCACCCTGTACATACATTTTTTGGGGTAACCAACATAAGAAGGATAAAGATCTGTTGGAGCAAGGCCAGAAGTAGACCATGAAGATGAACAGAGGGTTGGAACTCTGTTATGAATAGAGATTGAGACAGTTGTGATTGTTCAGCCTGGAGTAGAGAAGGCTCCAGGAGGACCTTATGGAATCCTTTCAGTTTCTAAAGGGAAACTACTACAAGGAGGCTGGAGGACTTTTCATTAGAGAGTGTAGTTATAGGTTAAGGTGTAGTCACTTTAACCTCAAAGAAAGAATGAATGTATTAGACATTAGGAATAAATTCTTCCCTATGAGGTTGGGTGAGGCACTGCTATAGGCTTCTCAGAGAAGTTGTGGCTGCCCTGTCCCTAGAAGTATTCGAGGCCAGGTTGGATGGGGATTGGGCAACTTTAAATATTGGAAAGTGTCCCTGCCCATCGCATGGGTCATGGAACTAGATTATTTTTATGATCCAAACCATTTGATGACTCTATGATTCTAAGTAGGTCACTCCAAAAGTAATGCTTCCTACATATTTCAGGATTCAGAATTATGGATAGTTTTAATTAGTCCCTGTCTAATCATATCTAAACGAGTGTTACTCTTAAAATTTAAATCTCATTAAATAGTATGCAAAAATCTTTTTTTTGACATTTTTTAATGTTTTCAAACTAATACAATTAACTATAGTGCATAAATGCTCTGAGGTAGCCTGTTTGACTTTGTATTGTGCAAGATAGTGTATGCACATCATCATCTTGCTTTTAGTGTACTGGAAAATAGCTTTCGGCCCTCAAGCTCGTCCTGCAGTATCTATCACTGCCATATCCACTTGAAGACTGCTGCTTTATGGGTTTTGTTAGATGAGCTGCTCCTGCGATCACTTTCTAATCTATTTCAAACAAAAATAGCTGGGTTAGTAAAGACCTGCTTTCAGACTGTTTAAATTAACCTGGCTTGTTTTGACCAGAATGGAACAATCACTTGAAAATCTCATCATGAAGACTGTAATGGACAGGAATTGTTGAGGAGTAGGTAGTTACAAACAACTGAGAAAATGACAAAGGTGATGGCCATTTACCACATAATGTTGCAACTGTAAGTGGACATGTGTCTGCTGTTTATATAAATGCATAATCAAATTGTTCTGTTACTGTGGTTTTTTTATTTGTCTTTGATATTTTAGAAACTAAGAGATGCAGCCAGCAAAGACAGATGATATGAGTAGGCTCTGAAATTTCATTAAATCAAAGGTGTGAAAGCTATCTGGACCTTGTATGACAATCTGACAAAGGAGAAAATGTGAAGGAAACAGCTCCATCTATGACTAGATGAATCATGATTTTAAATAAGATATTAAGAACAAAGTGCTTGCATGTATCGTAACAGAGTAATAGCCATCAAAGAAAGCCCTTTCTCAGAAAACAGAAACTTTATGGATAAAATAAGAATGAGCAAATGACAATCTGAGGTAGATATTGTAAAGGCAACTAAAACAGTCAACAAAAGGTAAAGTAAAAAATAGCAAAAAGTGGCTGTTATGAGGACAGAGAACTAAATGAATGCTCTTTAAGCCTCAGTGCGAATGTTGATGTTGAAATCAAGGCAAATGTGCACTGATGAATGGGAAGGATGACACTGGAGTGAGGAAAATCTGTGGAAATAAATTTTGATAATAAACATTAATAAAAGAGTGCAAACCTCATAATCACCAATTACTGTTTTGGAAGAACTAGCACATAAAATTTGCTTTATAAAAGATTTTCTGCAGTTACACACAGAGGAAATGGTGCATGTTGTATTTCTTACTCAAGACAGAGTAGTCCTGAGCTGAGAAATCAAAATGAATCAGGAAAAGTATTGAAAGAAAACATTAGATATATTTCAGTAACCTTCCCAGTGTTATTAAATACAGTCATCTCCTATGAATCAGGAAAGTTTTGACTCACAGATCTTAGGACTTTAGGGTAGTATACCGTGGTAGTATAATTTTTTTCCATGTCCTAGTAGTATACATTTGCCAGATCACCTTCTTTTGATGGTTGTCATTGAGAAGTTCATGAGCTAGAGGGGCTTTTCTTCAGACTTTGTACAGATATTCCTTTGCTCAGACGAAAATTAAAGAAAGGCCTTTGTAAAAACTATGCTGAAACATACTAATTACATATTTTTCCCTGATGAGACAGTAGATTTCCTCTGGTTCACCTGGATTTTGTCTCTCTTGATATTGTAAATCAAATGGAGACATTGAGGCTAAAGGAAGGCTGAAATGACCATGTGTAAGATTGAGTTTATGCTCTTGTGTAGGAGCATCTCATGCATGCGCAGAAGAATTCATCAAGGACAGGTCTGGAAAGTAATTTTATTTAATTTGTCCAGTGAAAATCTTGGCACAAAAATAGAAATAGGAGAGTTAAATTTGATGACTGTAAGGTAAGGAGCTTCATCACTACAGACAAAGATTGGAAATCTACTACAAATATTCTGACCCTGAGAACTGGAGGCACAGCACTGGGATGAAAAGTAATAATACAGAAAGCAAGGCTGCTCACTTGAAAGCTAACAAGAATTTATGTTTTTGATTGGGAGTTCATCAGATTGAAATGACAGAGGCTAAAGATTTGGAGGCATTCATCAATTGCTAGCAGCTGCAGAAAGCAACTGTGGTTTTTGGAGACCCTCAATCAGGGGAAATAATTCCACTAGAAATAGGGAAATATCATCCTTGCATCCTCATGCAAGGCATTAGTACTGCATAACCTAGAAACATGTTCAGTTCTCTACCACCAGTGCCCAAGAGAGATGGGCATAAAATGAAGCAGGCATGCAAAAAACAAAAAAATGTCCTGAAATATTGAGAAGAATGGAAAACCTAGTTCAAAGGAGGAAAAAATAAAATAATTAAAAATAAATGTTTATTGTCAGAGAAGGTGAATTAGAGAGGATGTAATCTCCTTCATACAAATATTACATTGAAAAAAATGGCAGGAAAGAGATCAATTAATACAAGATTAAATGTAAACTCAGGATGAATTATTTTAAAAGAAAATAAACCTTTACCATTAGTGAAATTAAATTTTAGATTTATTTCCTGACAGTACAAGAACAAAACACCTTGAGTGGTGAAAGACTGAGCTTGGTCTCTAATGAAAAAGAGTTAGGATGTCTATCTGCAATGTCAAGAGTCTTGAGACAGGTGCTCAAGATGTCCAAATGACAGCTGCATTTCTTTCTTTCATTTGTGTTGTGGCTGAAAGAGACGAACGTATAAAGTGAAATTAGAATGGAACAACATTAGCTCTCTGAGAATTTCAAATCCTTTGACAGAACTTGACTAAAGTATTTCCGTTAAAGCTACCATTTTTTGGCTTAAATGGCTTAAATTGAACTGTTCCTTCAAATTTTCTTTGGAAGACAGATAACTTCTTACCAAGTATTGGGAAGAAAATGGGCAGGACAGTAGTGAATGGACCTTCTCTGTTGATCTGTAATGATCAAAAGCTAGAGAAAAAGCAAAGAATTTGAACTAGTGTTACCTCTTCGTTCATACTTCAACACTGGAATAAGTTACAAGGTAAGATTGTGCAACTCTGCTTCTCAGCTATAAAATGAACCAGACATGATCCTGAGAGTTCATCAAATATTTTCATCAAATGGTCAAACTCACAAAAAGCCTGCAGATAGTTTATGAGCATAAAAAAATGTTCATAAACCTATTATTTGCTATAAGCAGGTCTTGTTCTTACAATCATGGAGAAATAAAATATCTTTTTTACTGAGGAATATTCATGGTATGCTTCCAGTGATTTCAGTGTTTGAGTCTTGCTATAACTCAAATTCCCAAGGCTGAGAAATGAAGAAGGGCAGAACCAGCGGAAATGTAACATTAATGCTTACAGTACTTTAATAAACCATAAATCTGTTGTGTTGTTATTATTTTTTGTTTGTTTATTTTATGTAAGAACTTTTTATTATTTCTAGCAAGGAACTAAGAAGAATGACAGTTTTGCTACCTAATGATGAGGATTTAATACAGTAATTCAACACAACATCATTAGTGAAAAGAATTCAGAAATAGTCTGTGTTGTCTCACTTCTGTGCTGTTAAGGTAAGCTGTAAAAATGAGACAGAAAATATTCTTTTTACTTAAAAAGATAATTTATAACTGAGACCAGAGCTTTATAACAATTAATGGAACAATCTTGTCTGAAGCCCTTTATCCACTGTACAGGTGTAAGCTTCCTGGTTCTGACTCACAATGTTTAGATATTTGTACATGTGGATCATCACTAGAATAGTATTGTCTTTGAAGGTTTCCTATGCCATCTGACCTTTCAAAACATTATGTTAGTCAGTCCTTTCTGGGTAGATATTTTTGTGTTATAAAGTAGGGTGAATAGCTACTTCATTTTCAAAAATTGTTATGATTCCTAATTTTTTGTTGAAAATATTTGGAAAAGACAATCCTTATATGAACTCAATTCTCTTAAGTTCAAGTGACTCAAGAACACTGTTCTCAATTTCTAAAACAGTTTATAAAAATAAATTCACTTAAAATTATAGACAAAATACATTATCATAGCGGTTATTTTTGTTGGAGGGCTAGGGGATTTTTTTGTATTTCCATATAAATTAAACGTATTAGCAGGAAAGGATTTTAGTTTTTTTCCAGATTAGTTCTCAGTAGATTTCTGGGTTTTCATAACTGAAGCACTAATGCATAAGAATTTTGAACACTGGGGAGCACAGCTTTGTTCTGTCCCTCTTTCATCTAAACCATCCAGACACAAACCTACAGAATACCTGCAGGGTTGTTGGGTTTTCTGTTTGTTTCTTTTGTTTTCTTGTTTGTTTCTTTTGTCTTCTTGTTTGTTTGTGCATTTACATCTAAGCTTCCAGAAGCTTTGTTTGGAATCAATCACAGATGAAAATTTCAGTTTAATCAGTGGTGGAGACATATAAAAAAACATGGGTAAGTTAAAATGTCTCTATTCACTTACATGCATTTAAACATCTCAGATATAGAAAGCTGAGCTGCTTGAAAGTCACTAGTGTTGACATTCCAAAGACACTCTAACATATTTGAGGATGTTAACTCCTCATCTTAGAAAGTCAGTGAGGTTTGAGCCTCTGGGAAGTCTCAACTTTGCTGCTGTTACTAAGTTTGAATGAAAGCTGGCAATACAAATAATGAAGATTCCATATACAGAAATGTAGGTCAGTCTGTCTTTGACCTCTCTGGAGTTGCAGACAAAAGACCTTACTTTTTTTTTTTTTTTTTTTTCNAAGAAATTTAGTTTAGCTTTTTTTTTACCTCTCTGGAGTTGCAGACAAAAGACCTTTTTTTTTTTTTTTTTTTTTTTCCTATTTAAATAGATGCTTTTTATTATTATTATTATTTTATTTTTTTTTTGCATTGATTGCAGCAGGAAAATGATTGAGCCCAAAGGTGCTAATTAGTGCTAATAGGGATAATGACTTTGATGTGGACACAAAAGCAGACATTCTGTGCTTTGCAATGTTAATGAATCTGAAAACCAAGGAGAGTGCAATAGGAATAAAACTCAAATAATGCCACTCAGTTAGTATGAGACTATCACAGCTGTGATGATTCTTTTCATTTTATATTTTCTCTTTATTTGTGACAGCAGCATTCTGAACTTGGTTAACCACACTAGCAAAGGGCTGCACACCCTTTCTATAGAGAGCTGCAATATCATTTCTCCTGAGAAGTACTGGCAAATAGCATTGTGCCATATGATTTTAACTTTTAATGGTGATAAGTCACATAGACTTCCTGAAGTACAGCAAGAAACCCTAATATCTGTTGTATCATGTAACAGCTATCAGTTGAAACTCCAGTTTTAACAGGCTATAAAGACTGACAAGACAGAAATATCTTCTATTCAGATTTTAGTGCCAGTGCCTTTCAGTGCCCAGCCAGATCTTAGTTTGCTCTTTTCAAATTGCAGTCTCGCTTCAGCTGTTTCATGAGAAATTGATCTGCTCCTCAATATCATTTAACCTTTTTCTTGGCCAGTATCACACTGGCACAAAATAAATACAATTGGATGGGAGGGAACCAAAGATCATAATTATTTGAGCAGTTCCTTTAATTTCACGCAGTGATGAATGATGTTGTGACATCATATTGGTCTCTGACAAAACTTTGGGCACAAATTGATCTTGCTTGGTGCTGTGTTATATTTAAAGCGTTGTGAAGCACTATGAAGTCTGTATTTCATGTGGTAGAGTGATAATAGCAGGCTAGATGCAGACTGTGAAAACTTTCTCCTTAAAATTCCTTTAAGGATAAGTTATGAAGGGGGCAAGTACAGACAAAGAGAGAAACAGAATGTCATCAGTAATTATGTGCTTGGCTTTCTCATTCTGTGTGCTGAAGTATCTGTAGAAAACTTTTGAGAAGAGACAAGAGAGTCTGCATCCATCTGTCAGCTCCCAGAGACCTGATCAGTGTGGGGCAGCTCCACTGTGGCAGTGGCTTTTTATACATTTACTGGGAGCTAAAATTCTAGCCACTTTCACCATGGGAAAACTGGGAATTTTTTGTATACTTTAGTCTCTCAGTTCTATTTTTAGCCACGGGATTTCTTGCTTTTGATGTGATAAGCAAAAATGCACTTAAGCCTCAGCTATGCCTGTGTAACCCCACTGGCTTCAAGTAGTAACTAAAAACAGTATCTGAACCTCTACAAATTTATGAAAGACAATTTCACTGAGAGCTCTATTTCTAAATGGATTTTTAGTTAGAAAAGTGAAATAGCTGTCCTAAGTTCCTCAGAAGGCTATTTCCTTTGAAGAGTAAAATAAATATTTATAATAGATTACACAAAAAACAACAGCAAGAAAAACAACAGATAAAGTCAGATACATAGCAAAGAAGATTAAATCCTCTATTTGATCTTAATATTCTTAAAATAATTTATGTCAGTCAATAAGTCTTAATGTGCCATTGTGTTATCTCAACATCTGAAGTATGGCCTTTCTGTTAATTCTAATAATTTGCCCTCAGATATTGGCTTATACAAAATATAACAGTACTTAATGTAATAAAACTGTACCACTGTTAATGGTTCTTAATTCATTTTAGAAAAATTTAAAGCTATGACTTTTTTTACTATTACAGTGACAAAAATTGTAGATGAAATAACACTATATGTATATATGTACATATATTTATACACATTTTCATTAGGACTGGAATTATTTTGAATGTATTTTCAGTGCCAAAAAACTATTTAGAAGTAACTCAAGGGTAAAAAAGGCCATGATACAATTCTTACTACTAATTCCTTTTATTAATTCAATGGCCAGTATGAAAATCCATGATGGAGGAAGTTCTAGGCAAATAAATACAACCCAAAAGGCTCTGTCTCTAGTTGTTTAAATTTTGCTTAGAATCCCTAAGCTTCCTTGAATTTTACATAATGGTATTTGCTTTCTTAGGGGCTTGCTCTTTTGTTGAAGACCAAAGGATTAACAAATACATCTCCTACTGGTAGTACTGGAAGTTATGTATTTAAATCTTTCTAAGAATGAATGCAAGAAAATGTTATCTAATTAAATAAAATCTATGTTATTAGAATATCAGCACTCAAAATATTAAGTTCTTAGTCTTGGGAACAGTATGCAAGCTGTCAAATAGAACATCTAGTTTAGTGTACTGCATGGAGAAACCCATGTAGTAGGGTTTTATTGTTGACAGTGGAATACAGGTCGTGGTCTTGTGGAAAATGGTTAAAGCTTTGCAGCAAATATCCCCAAATTAAGGATTTTAGGGAGATTAATCCCTCTGATAAAGAGAGTCAAGACTTCATGTGTTAGGTAAGAGATTCAGACTTCTGCTCAAATCTGAACATTCTCATTAACAAAATTTATATTATATTAGTAATAAATGAGTACTTTTCTTTCGTGAAAAGTTGAAAATTAGAGAGTATAAAGAGCTGGTTACATAATATACAGAGCCTATTGCTGAAACAGTAACAAAAGGAAGCCCTGTGAGTACTGAGATGTTGCCTTTTCTGTCTTATTAGCAAGTAGTAAGTATATTATCATATTTGTGTTGATGAACTGCAGGCCCTCAACCAGACTAAATACAACACATACAAAGTGTGCTATGCCAACAAGCTCCCTATTTCACTCTTTGTCCAACTCATGAGGTTAGCACAAATAACTTGACCTGGCTATTTTGCTTGTAGGACTCTGGAAGAACGCTTCACCTGAGCCCTGGTGCATGCTGCACAGG
Source organism: Odontophorus gujanensis (assembly GCA_013399175.1). NCBI lineage: Eukaryota > Metazoa > Chordata > Aves > Galliformes > Odontophoridae > Odontophorus > Odontophorus gujanensis. The sequence continues at coordinate 111,581 of VXAB01000563.1, forward strand.
ATAGAACAACAAATGTTGTATATACTGCGTGAAAAGGAAGCAACACCTGGACTGTAACATTTATTTCTTATTCCTGCTGTTCACACAAACAATAAAAAATAAATAATTAACTCGGCTGAGATAACTTTGTGTCTAAATACTAGCAAGTTGTCAGTAATGACAAATCATTTAATTTGCCATACATTAAATCAACAGACACTAGCATGCCTGGATCATCTGAATAATAAATCAAGTTAGTTTTCTTAGTGTAAAAAAGCTATATAGGAGAACAAAACAAAACAAACAAACAAACAGAAAGCAAAAAAGCAATATGAATAGTGCTGGAATAGTACTGGAATAATGTAGTCAATTTTTAAGAAATATATTTTTTCTTTTAGTTTGTGAAAAAAAATTTTTCTTTGAGACCTCTACCTATCTATTCCTCTTTACTGTTTGTTTGTTTGTTTGTTTTATTTTGCTTTTGTGCCTGACCTCATGATTGTACATGTAGAAGCTCTTTAAAAAGGAGAAATACCAGGGAGCCTAGAAATCTTTTCCAGAAATTATAATCTCTATGCTAATTTTGGTCAAATGAACCTTTACATATGTGTTTTATTTTCTCTGTTAGATTGTGCTTTAAAAGCTCTAAACACAATTAAATTTAAGTAAATCAATATTTTGAATTTTAAATGCATTTTTTTAACATCACATTAGATATTGACTGTGTGTTTGGTTCTGTTCCCTGGAGAAAATTAATCTACTGAATTTATTTCAGCATCAGTTCACAAACTCATATCTGACATGACTATTCAGTGAGGTACTCTCCCTGTCTATAACTGAATGCCATCTTAACCTAATAACAGAGACGCTACCAGATCTGAGGGTAACAGATCATTCCCCTCCACACCCCTTCCATCTTTCTATACTTTTTAATTTCTAAGTTGCACTCATTTTTGAAGAAAATTATTTCTTCAGTCTCAAGTCAGTTTGATAATATACAGCATAATTCTTAATAAGAAAGTAACCACAAATTTATATAAATAATATTTTACATTGATTTTTGATCAGTTCTCTTGTGCGTACTATTTAATAAAAAGGGGTTAAGCCTATTCTTTATAGAATGTGAGATAGAATGAGTTAAATAAAAAGAAGCAGATGAATAAAAAAGACAGACTTTTAAGTAGAAAAGACGACTTCCAAATAAAATTTCAACTTTGGTAATCCGGTGCCTCTAAAAAGTGATAGATCTTGGAATTAGATCAAAGATAAACATTTAAAGTAGATCTGAGAAATCACTTTCTAGAATCACCTTTTTTTTTTTGTTTGTTTTTCTCTCTAGATTACAAAGAGATTGTTAATCTATGTACATCTATGTTTTGCAGGACTAAAACTATCAAATGTTTGAGGTATTTCTTTTCTGGATACTGTGGATCCTATCCTTCCATGTCTCTGGTATTGCTACTGTAATTAAACTGCTGGGTTCTGAGTTTCTTACCATTCACTTCTCTAAGAAAGCAAAAATGTCAGCTGTTTGAGACAGACTTACTCTGTGAAACTTAAGGCAAAGAAACCATTTGTTTCCTTAGTTCCAACTGCTGTTACTGCTGGAAGTGTGGGAATACAATCTACTTCCCACATTTTTCATGCTTAAAATGAATTCATTGTTTTCCACATACTATTCCTCTTAGGAACCTACTCTAACATGTTGTCTTTCTGAAATTTTCTGAAATCTTCCCATTTTCTATAATAAATTTTTCCATGGCCAGTTTACTCCCATTTATTATTTTTTAACACTATATTTTTCACAAATAATTGATTTCTCTTGACCCCATTTATCCTCTTATAATCAGTCCATGACCTTGCATTTTGCCTTATTGAAGTTTAGTCTGATTTTCTCAGGACACTACTTCTCATAACCCTTGCCTACCTCTTTGCTATTCCAGTTTCTCTTACCCAACTCATCAAAAGATTTAATTCTCCTTTTAAAAGGTTACTAAATATAATAAACATGAATTCATATATATCTTCACTCTGTTATAGATACTGTTTAAAAAATATCCTACTTCCACTTCAGGAAGAGCAGTAAAGAAGCTGGCAACTTGAAGACACTTTTGAATGAGAGAAAGACACTGATAATTGTCACTGGAAGAAGACATTCCTTCTTCCTCAAAATTCAGTTCACTTTGAATAAGTCATTAAATGTAGATTATCACAACTGGAGATCTCCTTTAGTAAATGGGAGAAACCTAAGAAGGAAAAACTAGCAGAACTGAACTCAGAAGAGTTTTGCTGAAGTGTGTCAGGAAAGGCACAATAGTTTTAAAGATTCTGCCTAGTTGTTGGTCTTCACAATACCAAAGGGTCTGCGAAGTGCCCACATATCTGCTTAGTGTGACCATGACTCTTTTTCTATCAAGATACGAAGGGAATATTTTGCCTTTGGAATTCGCCTTCACATCCTCAAAGCAGTTACAGGATATAGGGCAGGGTCTGAACACAGCATATACCAGATCAATGCTTTCTATTGATACCATCTGTCAATAACAACTGACCTTTAATTCTTGTGTTGTTGGATGCTCTTGTGATGTATACAAGAATCAGTTTTACATAAATGATTTATTAAACTGACTGCAACCTTGGATAGTACCTGAATAAGGATTTAATACTGACATAATAAAAATACCAGTTGCCAATTGCCAGGGATACTGAGAAAACCTACTCTCCAGGCTTTCTAGAAGACCACTGGTGAGAAAGTGCAAGAAATAGTGGGGAGAGCTCTGATAACTCTGAGTTGTACTGAAGACTAGCAAAACTCATAAAGAATACAAAATACAAACTGTTGAGCTTGCCAGTTTGGGCTGTATTCATGGTAATAAGGTAAAGACAATTAATTTAAATATGCTATTGTACAATCATATGGTCAGCTCAGATTTTGTTTTATTTGTGGCCTTTCTGTTGTCAGAAGAACATCATTTTCTGCAATATTAGCACTAAAATTCTTGACCATATGGAAGGTGACACAATTCCACATTTTCCAAATGTCTTACAGATATTTAAGATTGATTTAGTAGAGATTTGGGAATTTGAAGGATTGTTTTTTCTTTCTTTGGGAAGAGTGCCTTTTGACTTCAGACTGCATATCTGACCACCACGGACAGAAAATAGTATCAAGTTAGCAGTATCTATTTCACTGAGAAAAAATTACAAGAGCTTTAACCACCTTAATTCTTTGATTAGAATTCTGAAAGGCTTGTCTGGGAAACTGTATCTATTAATGAGTCTGTTAGGTATAAAGTCTTGTGTTGTTTTTTTTTTGTTGTTTTTTTTTTGTAGCTTAAAAGAGTATGGAAGTAAGTGGAACTGAATAACGTGTGTATCATATTTTATGTTACTATTTATCTCTTTTGTTGTTGCTGTTGTTGCATTAAATCAGATGACAACTTCAAAAGAATCTAAACCAACATTTTACGACAAATAAATGGATGGTTTTTTTTAAATAGTTGTGACAAAGCTCAAGCACATTTTTTTTCTTCTTAGGTACTACTGGATTATAATCCACTGAAATTAATTCCCATTCATCCCTATGCTGAAATTGTTGATGTACTGGCTTTTGTGAGTTTAGCTTTCTATCTCTAACGCTGCAAAAGCACCTTAATTCGGTTTAGACTTTGTGGAAATAATGTGGAAGCCAATATAAATTTTCATCTTGCAAGTACCTTTTTATTCCTTCAAATTAAATATTTTCCTGTTAAAAGTTTGGACAGTAAATAGAGCTAAGGTTGCTTGAAAAGATGCCAAAAGAAAATCTCAGATCAGTGCTAGGTAATTGGAGATCAGATATTTCAGAATAGTAGTTAAAGATTTCACCCTTTCTCACATCTTTTAAAGGTTTTTTCTACAGATGGTAAAATTGACTAATAAATGTCACTGCACAAATAAGAAAGAAAAGGCCAAAACTGTGAATAATTTTGTAAAAGTATTGTTCAGTATTTGCTGAAGAAAGCATATTGGAGTGAATGGTTCAAACTACCTGTGATTAAAGCTAAGCTGTAGAATTGGAATAAGAGAAAAGAATAATTTATCTTAAAAAAAGATGTTTTTAACAGATTCTAAGGTATTCTGAAATGGCACGGACATTGATTTAAATTCAGACAGTGAGATGGGTTATAGTTTGGGCTGGAACAGAATGAAAGAAGTGAAGTGAAAAATAAGTAATGTAGCCCTTCTTGCTTTGCCTTTCTGCATAAAGGTAAAATCCTTCTGTGTTCAAGATGCTCTAGCTCATAACACTGAGTAGGCAAAGCAGCCATAGAAGTAAGAAATGTGTTACTGCTCAGAGCAGTAAACAACGGAATGACTGGAAGGTGAGGAAAAAAAGCTACCAAACAGTTGTTGGTTTTGATGAAAGAGAAAAGGAAATCCCTATCATATTACTGACTTTGTATTTCATAATGGATTTGGTCTCCAAAACAGTGGACTATATGCGTAAGTGAAACAGTTTAAAAAGTATATTCGTGTTGTTAAGTCACTGGTCTTACTTTCATAGAAATCACTACTTAGGAAACCATGGCAGGTATCAGTTAAATTCTGGGAGTAATGGCTAAATACTTCAAAGCAAAATCCTTATTGAATACTACTGGTGCTCATTTGGATAAAAATAAAAATAAAATTGATTAAAATTAAGATGAGGAATTCTGAATAAATGTCAAAGAGATGAAAGATTTCTTTTTGACCATTTAGTCTACATCAGATAGTCCTACTGAGTTCATTACAAGGTACAGAATGAGCTTCTTTTATCACATACTGATATTCTGACCTTAAAGTAGCCTTTGAAAGCAGTATTCTCCTTTTCCCATAGGTAGATAAAAAAGTGGAAAGGATATGAAAAGGCATCTTTAGGATCATATGATATATTATTAAAAACTACCAGTCTTATATTTTTGAATTTTAATTTATATTCATGAATATAAAAGTACATCAGTGCATGTTGTAAATAACCATTGTAAGATGGTTATTTTTCTGAAGGCTCTGATAAACTTTTATAGTAGTTATGCTAACATAAGGTAAAATGGGAGCAAGGTAGAGCCATGAAATCCTATTACAGAGGATTAACTTGCATTATAGAGATGTTTTGAAGCACCAGAATAGGGTCTTGCTTTGCTTACAAAGAGGTCAAATAATTATCTTCTCTTAGTTTTACTTCAGACTTTGTCTTTGCTGTTCCATAGACAGACTGTTCCTGCCTAGCACAAAAACTCTTAACATGGTGCATTTTTCATTTCTTTTTGTAAAACGTTCTCTTTTCAATAAATTTGGGCCAGGGTGGTTACATCACTCCAGTTGGCAATATTCAGGATTATAAATATTATTATTGCTAAAATATGTTTAGTCAAGAATTATTTCTCTGTGAATATGTCTGCTCCTGCTTGTCTATTCCATCATTAAAGATCAGCAAATGAATGAATTATGTTAATGTGTATGGAACTGTCAAAATAATGACACTAAGAGGATCTTTACAAGTGATTTCTTCTTCTTAAAATGCTTGCCACTTGCCATTTTCCTAATTGCTGACCATTCAGTAATGGAAATTTGCAAATTATGCAATGCTCTCATTCCTCTGCCTTCCATAATTTTGATCTTATCACCCTAGTGAACATCTTAGCTTTTTAAACTATGAAATAGGAAGACCTAGAAATAACATAGAGCACCTAATGTCTAGCAGCAGTAAATGTGTTCATCTCCATTTGATGTTGTATTAGAATGATTTCTGTAAGGTTGCATTCATGCCTATAATTCATTGTGTTCACTGAGTGTTTTTCTGACATTTAAAGTAGAAAACATTCTGATAGCAAAATTAAGTAGCTGCTAGTGAGTTTGTACAATTAAAATATTTATGCATGAAAATTACAGAATCACAGGAATGTAGAGGTTGGTAGGGAAGTCCAGAGATCTTTCAGTCCAATTCCTCTGCTAAAGCAGGTTGCCTACAGTAGGTTCCACAGGAAAGTGTTCAAGTGGGTTTTGAATATCTCTAGAGAAGGAAATAACCTCTCTGGGCTGTCTGTTCCAGTGCTAGGTCAGCCTAAAAGTATGTTGTCCTCAAGTTCGTATTGAACTTCCTATGTTTCTATTTATTCCCATTGCCCCTTGTTCTGCCACTGGTCAGCACTGAAAAGAACCTGGTGCCATCCACTTGACTACTACCCATTAGATACTTACAAGCATTGGAAATATCCTCTCTCAGTCCTCTCCAGTCTCAATAATCTCAACTCTCTCAGTCTTTCTTCATAGGGAGACACTCCAGGGACCTAATAATCCTTGCGACACTCTGCTGGACTCTCTNCTTACAAGCATTGGAAATATCCTCTCTCAGTCCTCTCCAGTCTCAATAATCTCAACTCTCTCAGTCTTTCTTCATAGGGAGACACTCCAGGGACCTAATAATCCTTGCGACACTCTGCTGGACTCTCTCCAGTAGTTCTCTGTCTTTCTTGAGCTCAGAACAGGACCCAGTACTCCAGATGCAACCTCACCAGGGAAGAGGAGGAGGATCACCTCCCATGTTCTGCTGTCCACTCTCTTCGGAATGCACAAATGTACGCCAGGATCCCATTGGACTCCTTGGGCACACTGCTGGCTCATGGACAACCTGTTGTCCACCAGGACCCCCACATCCTTCTCTGCAGAGCTTCTTTCTGCAGGTCCGCCCTTAACAGATGCATGTCCAACCCGTAGCCTGCAGGTCACATGAGGCCAAGCACAGATCACAGTGTGGCTGCTTTCTACCCCACGTCATTGTGGTAGTGACTCTTCTCCACTGAACTGTCTGAACAAGCCCCAGTGAACAATGCAAAACTGTCATTCAGCACCAACTGAACATGAGTGAAATATTAGCTCTATCTGAACTAAAACCAGTGAATGGGGTGCAATGCAGTGCTAACTCAAGTATGGCAAATAAGTTTAATAAATAATGCATTTTGGTACATTGCCTAAACATGGTCCTATGAACAGCAAAAAATATGCAGCTGTGCTTTCTGTTTTGACAAAGGCATTTGAAAATTGGTTTCAGGAATGAAAAAACAGTCATCAGTTTTTGGTCTATTTGCAACTCCATTTTCAGTTGATATAAATACATCACCTGAAAATTTTCAAATGGAAGGTACAGAGTTGCAAACCAGAATTTGATCACGTCCCCTTACCAGACTTGTGTCTCTTACCAGGGAGAAATATCCCTCTCTGCATAACCACTCTTTATTCATGTCATTACTTTTGGCAGTACGTTTATTTGTGAACAGTTGTTTTGAAGGGTGGAACACAAGAGTAAAATTTCATTAAAATCTCTGATGAACTCCTAGAGAATTCACTAACAATTGCAATCACTGCCATTGAACTAGCCTGATGCGTTAGTTACTCAAAAACAAGACTACATATATCAGTAGTTTTATCTTTCTGTTCAGCTCTTTTTTTTAATAAGTTAAAAATCTTGCTGCTTATATAAATTAATTACACTATTAATTATAATTAATAATAATTAATTATACTTCAGATTTTATGAGGACTGCTCTGAAAATAATGCCTCCTAAATTATGATGTCTGCCCATGATGTCAGAGGCAGATGCCAGTGGTATGGCAGTACAGATTGAACCTCCCTACTCATATTGTGTTATGTATTTTTGCCATGTGGCAGATGGCAGCAGAGGGGCAATGTGGCAATATGGTGCTCAGCATGAAAGTACGTATGGAGTAAAGTGTACCATTGAATTTCTCCACGTGGAAAAAAGTTGCACCCATTGATATTCATTGATGCTTGCTGAACATTTATGGAGACCAAACAGTGGATGTGAGAACAATGAAGTGATGAGTGGTGGTTTCAGCACTGGCCAAAGCAACAGTGGATCACTTCCACTGGCACACATTGTTACAAGCATGGCATGGAGGAGCCTGTGCATAACTGGTGAAAATGCATAGCTAATGGTGGTTAGCAAGTTGAAAAATAGTGTTTTGTGATTGAGAATTTACTCTATTAAGTAAGATTGTAATTAAATAAAATTGTGCTCTTTGTTGTAGTTTCCATGGAGATTAATATGAGGCATTACTTTCAGGGCAATCTTTTAGATGCAGCTGTAGACAATTGCTCTTCACTTATTGTGTCCCCCAAGCCAAAAAGTTGAACATCCATGCCCTAACCTTTACTGATGCATGAAGGTGTAGGACTGTGCACTTGCGGATCATTTATTCCTACAGAAAAAGTAGATTAAATTTATGCCTAAATCTAAATCTATGTTGAATACTGTTAAAAAATTTGAATGGAAACTGCTAAGTAACTTGGAATTGATCCATAGTATTAAGCAAATTTTTATGTGACTTTTATTAAGTCATCAAGTGCAATTTAAAGTCAAGGCATGTCCAGATTTCCCGATTGATGAGAGATATTTTAATGGAAAAAACTTAGTTCAGCTATTGCAGAAGGTTCAGTCTTGCTATCAGATGAGTGATGGTGTCATATCAGAGTTCTTAATTTGTGAAGTTCTAATACCGTTCTGATTGGTAAAGTTCTAAGCTGTACAAACATTTCCAGTTTGCAGTGAAGAAGCAGAGTTCTGATTGTGAAAGGTAAAAGAAGTGTAGAGGAAGAACCAAATGTAGAAGATAACTCGGACTGCAGCAGTTAGATGTATTTCTACATCTAGAGAAGATTGTAGGCATACTGTAGGATTTTATTAAAAAGGCCACAGAATAAAGGCTTTTAAAAATATCAGTAGATATCTATCTTCTTATCAAAGGCCACAGAGATTACTTTATATCTCTCTATTAATTTAGAAATAAATTAAGAAAAAGAGTAGTATCTAAAGCATTTTAATTAAAAGCAATTAAATATTCAGTGATACTACTAGTAAATATTTATGTTTAAACTCCAGATGGTAAAAACTCCAGATGGTAAGAGAGAGAGATATATATGTATTTATTTTTTTTTAATGAGAACTCCGTCTCATTAGGCATTTCCAGATTTTTTCCATATACAGTTTTCAATAAAATACGGTTGCTTCCTACAGCACATCTCATTGGACTGTTTGTCCTCAACTGAAGTAGAATTGGGCATAACAATAAACTGAGGCAGGTAGCAAAAGGATATTCTCCCCCTGCAAATCATCCTATTCCAAGCACAAAAGCAGTGACAGCACAGAGCATCATGTTCATGCAACGTAATTTGTGCAATGTTGCACTTATCTCTTCATGTTTGGCAGAGGTTTCTAATGCAGATATATAATGGCTCTCGTTTATAGGGTCAGATTTCTTTTCCAATTCATGACATTAGTTAGACAGCTGAGTTAAAGGATAACTAGGTTTTCAAAACCTGCAATCTTCCAATAGGGCCTAGAATTGTCATGACTGTGACAATTCTCCATTACAAGATTTAGTTATGTTTTAGTATTTTTAAATTGCTACCTCCTTTGGACAGTAAAGTTTTAAATCAGTGGGTTTCTTATTGCATTGCAAACGTACAAACTAAAACCCTCCATTTTTAAGGTGAAGTTTCTTCTATCAAGTGATAAACACCTTCCCTATACATTTTAGTTATCTATCAGTATCTGTCAGGCCAAAGTAATACCATAAATGTTTTGTTTTATTTATTTATTTTTCACAGTTTGTTGAGAACATTAATTTTTACTGTGGGCGCCCCATCCCTTGATCTTTAAGTAGTCATATGAAAAATCGTTCCCTTTCCCAGCCATATTATGATTCTATTCTAATATTCTCAGTCTTATCAAGGGTGGTGAATGATATGAAACTCAGAAACAATTATTGTACTCATAACAGAAAAAAAGAGAAGAGGCTTCAAAACGTCCAAAATGCACACTGTAACATTCAGCAGCACCCTCTCAGAAGTTAGACAGACCTAATATTTGTGAATCATGACTCTAGATAAAATAATATATATTCATGTTCCAAAGTAATAATTTGAAGATGCTAAAGGTCTACTTGTAAGCAAAACAGATAAATAGATAGATAAATAAATAAATAAAGAGATACGGAGCTTTTTCTTTGGTGTTACATTCACTTTTCCAAAGTTTCTTTGAGTCCTAAGAGCCCTAAGATTGAGTACTCAAGTATAACTCAAGCAGAATTTGGCAAGGCCAGGAAGAGCTCTGAGCTTTCTTAAGGTCTCCACTATGTGGAGAATGACACTTGTGATGGTTGCTTTTTTCTTCCCTCTTCTTTTCCAGGAATCACATGTTGTTGGTGTTGATGATATTCTTGCTAACAATGTGATCACAGTCATGGGTTTGCTTGTCTTCATTTTAATACTTGTTCTTAACATGGTCTCCTTACATGCTCTTTCTCTTCACTGTTTTCCAATTATTCAGTTTCTATTCTCATTGTTATCTCTAAAATCATGTTTTCACCTGAACAAAACAAAGTTTATTTTTGCAGTGATCTTTGACTGACAAACGTCATTTGTGTATATAGTACAGATCCTTTAATATCACCATATTTTTGTACTTTTCCTTGTCATTTTTATTGAAGAGTCTTTCAATGTAAACAGAGTAAATATTTGTTATAAATTAAAGCTAAACTGAAATGAATTTGGACAGTAGATATCTGATTGCAAGATTAATTACAAGCACAATTGAATGAGAAAAGTCTGAACAGAAAACATGCCTTGTCAGACCAACACAAACTTGTAATCTTTAACAAAATACAGAAAATTATATTTCACTGAGATACAGTTCACCTGCTTCAGCTGTTTCTGGACCTTGCCATATCCCCTAAGGATTACAGAAGTGTTTTGGCTTACTATTTTTTATTTTAGGAGTGAATTGCACTAGAAGATAAGGCAGCTTTAGCAATACATCTTGGTGATAACAGATGTTGTGATATTTTTAGTGCACCTGTTTTTGCAGAAAACCTAGAATCAAAGTCAAGCAAACTATTATCTATACTAATGGAATTTGAGCAAAATCAGAGAATCTCAGCATATCATTCATAATTTCCGCAGCTGAAAACCACATGACCATACCCATATAGATTAATGTTTGTATGTATAATCCCCCTGAGGTAACTACAACGTGTTGATGCAGTCAGGACCTTGATTTGTTAGAGAAAATTGTACAGTAATGAATAGAGAATGTTATTCTCATGCATGTAGTAGGTGGACAAAGCTGACTTTTCGCTTGAACTGAACTACGCTTTAAAGGTGTAATATATACATCTTCTCAGTGTTTTGTAATGACTTTATAGTCACATTTTCATCAGTGCAGCCCTAATGAGTCTTAAAGTTAAAACATCTAAAAATCAACAGGAAGTTTATACAGAAGATAGGTGCTGCATGTGACAGTGCAAATCCTCAAAAAAACCAATAACAAAATAAAAAAAAAGCAATGTATTGTGAAGCTGAACTTACATTTCCCTTGGAAATACACCTCCATAGAAACAGTTTTCAGGAAAAGATGGATAGTATCTCATAATAATTAAATAAATATTATAAGCAGAAAGAAACTTGAAAACAAAGGTAGCATCTTCTATTAGACCATTGAGTAAAACCTGGGAAAAACATAAGCTTTCAGAAGCTATTTTGAAGGTGAAAATTTATTGTGCTTATTCCAGAAGACCACAGAATGTGACCTAAAAACATTCTACCTAAAACGTACTATTAGCTCTCTTAGAAATTATCATTCATAGATAAAAGATCTATCATTCACAGGTAGAAGCTATCATTTATTATCATGGATGAAAAGCTGGACGTGAACCAGCAGTGTGCACTTCATCGTGAAAGGCCAACAGAATCCTGTGCTGCATGAAAAGAGTAATATCCAGCAGGGAAAAGGACGTGATTCTCTGTGCTCTGTTCTCATGTGGGCCTATCTGGAGTACTGTGTCCAGTCCTGGGGCCCCCAGTACAGAAAGCATGTGGAGCTGTTGAAATGAGTCCAGAGGGTGGCACCGAAGGTGATCAGAAGGCTGGAGCACCTCTCCTATAAAAAACGTTTAAGGAGCTTGGGCTTGTTTAGTTTGAAGAAGGCTCCAGGGAGACCTCATTGTCGCCATCCTGTACTTGAAGAGAGCTTATAAGCAGGAGGGGGACCTATCTACTTTATCTATGATTCATAGATAAATTGTACAAGATTTTCTCCAAACTATGTGACAACATAAGCAATAATTGATAATTCTGGATCTGAAAGAAGTCACCATCACCAGAAATTTTGTAATTTAATTCATTGTGAGAAAAAGACAACATTGTGTTTTATTTTTTAATTTTTTTAAAGAAAATATTTACTGACCATGTGGATTAAGATGTCAATAGTAAAAGTTACCAGTATCAAGAAATCACATTGCAAATGATGATGCCAAATTTTTGTTTCATTTTTTTAAATCATTTATCATTTGTTATTTGTTATTTATTGATACATATTTATGTGTATCTTTAATTATAATAGACCTAATTATAACAGTTCAGATACTTCTAATTTTAAATGAAAGAAGTTTGAGAAGATTTCTTTCCTTGCTCTTTCCTGGCCAGAGATGTTGGGTGACATTGTACTTCTGATGCTGAACTGCACGTTGTTCACTTAGAACAACCTCCATCCAATCTCTTATGTTTCGGGGGCCATTGTAGATGTGTGCTGCAAATAAATAAAGTGATCAAATCCTAGAAATTTAGCAAAAAGAAGTAAAAACCACAGCCATAAAAGCAAAGAAAAAAAGTGAGAAAAGAAGGGGAGCATACTGTCAATAAGTCTGAGAAACTGTGCACCAATAAAAAGAGTAAGTAGAGATTTAAAATGAACAGGAAGGATTCAGAGAAGGTAAATGTGAGGAATGTAAGAGGAGTAGTATAATGCTAAAATATGAAAATATACAAGCAACTAATACACTGATATTTTGAATTAAGATAAATTCAGTGATTTTATATTTATTTAAAATGTCAAGGTGTACCTTTGTTGATAAAGTTAATTTGCATAAAATAACAACTGCAAGTATTACTGTCTTTATTATGGACATGTCAACAGTGTTACTTTTTTTTTTGATTTTGAATAAGAGGATGTTTAATTCCTTACTTAAGTTTGAATATAAGATTTGACTCTGGAAATATTAGATGTGTGCCATGGAAATCAATCTGCCTCCTCCTGTCTATAGGAGAACTTTTTTTCTCAAAGTATGTCTTAGTTTATCTTCTTTTTCTTCCTTTTTTTAACCTTATTTATTTATTTATTTATTTTATGCATATAAAGTTAGAGCCATTATTATACCTGAATTCAGCATTTTACATCCTGACCTTTTGGAAAGGAGATGGTAGCTTTTGAGTCAATGGACCGTGTAATGTCAAAGCTCGGATATGATCTCCATTACAAACCTTTCCACAGACTTTAAAATCCAGGGTGACTAACTTTTGCTGTACTGTAATTTCAAATAAGTATTCATTTTGTTAAAAAAACAAACAAACAAACAAACAGTATTAATTAATGACCATATTATTATTTACAGATTATGTATTATTTACAGATTACAAAATCAAAACAGAACAAAACAAGTAATTATGGCTTTTACAAAACAGATTCTGTTTTTAGAACAGAGTAAGGCATGTTAGTAGATCATATTCTGAGAATCATAGAATTGCTTAGGGAGGAGGGGACCTTAAAGATTGTCTAGTTCCAACCCCTTGCTGTGGAGGAAGTTAGCCTTTTTGGTCAGTGTAGTGTGTTCAAGTTTGCTTCTGTCTCACTGGGTTAAAAAATTAATTGTGGAAAAAGTTCCTTTGCTTCAAAACTATACAATTTTTTTAAAATCTTTTTGATTGTTTGTTTGTTCATAACAAGTGAATCCATAAGCAGAACCTCTGATGTTCTCATTTAAGCTCATTAAGAAATTTGCATCTACATAAAATATAGAAGTAAATGAATTACAAATTTTGTCCAGAAAAGAAGAACAAAGAAACAAAAAATTTGTTACCTTAGAACTTTATATATATTTCTATCCTATACCACACATAAATAGATAAATAGTGGTTCAAATAGCTGCAGCCATGATTTCCTTCACAATCTTTCCTGTAACTCCTCTGATATCTAGGAGTTGTACCTGTCATTTCCTCTTAAGTGAAAGTCAACTCAGCTCAACAGCTTCAAAGTGACAAAAATTGTTTTATAAATTCTCCCTGAAAAATGTATGAGATTCTAGATATTCCAATATGTGTAGCTGATTTATGTTTATTTTCCTGTTACTCTAGTTCCACTGGCATAATAACAATAGAAAAACTTTAAAAATAAAAAGAGAAGTTAATACCTGGACCATGCAAAAAACAAAGATTACTAACGTTAAGTAAATAAAATGCATCACACAGGGCTGTTTCTTATACTTCAGCCTGATTAAATAAACATGACATTTCATTTTGCCTTGTGAAATTCTCCTGTTATTCCTGAGAAAGAGCTCCTAATGTACTGCTGAGGAAACTGTGGCAGATATCATCAGTAGGGATCAGTGAAGGAAAGAATATTTAAATAGTGAAATATCTACCTTGGATTATATCCTAATTTAATATTACATCAGTCTAAATTTATTTCACTCTCATATTACATTATTTGAGTCATTAGAGACTAATGAAAACTAATGTCAATTAGTTAAATCCTTGTTATGTTTCATCTTGAAGACTTTGAACCACCCTGTATAAGAAATAGGCACTGATGCATTTCCTAATTAATGAAATAATACTTTGGGAGGAGGAAGGGAAGCAAAATGCCTTTTAAAAATTTCCTGTAATTCTTCATAATTAAAAAAGATGTGTCATTTTCTTATTAACTTGTAATTATAAAACTATTATCTCGTGAAAATATATTCAGCATATTAGATTTAATTTAGCTTTTTTAAAAAATAAGTAAGATTTTAGTCATGGAGGTAAGCTGTGATAATGATTTATTTTAAGATATTTTCTTGTGAATTCTCAAAGGATATCACCTTCAACAATCTTTCTAATGACAGCCTCCTTCTCTTCTGAAATTTGGAGATTCAAGTCCTACATTCGGCTTTTCTAGATCCTTTCTAAATTTGAATGTGGCTGAACTGCATTTGATCTGTGCATCTTGATTTCCTAAGTTATAATACCTTTCTCAGAAGAGGGCCTCTAAAGTGATAGAAGTTGTGATAGAAATTATAACATTATTTTAAAACTTAATATTATAAAAAATGTCTTTATTCCGAGATTATCTGTCAGTCTGTATACGCTGGATCTCTGGTTCCTCTTCTATCTTCGGTATTGCTTCTAGTATCTCTATGCATCCTGTCCTCTGCATAGATGTGTGCTATGAAAGCATGTAGGGTTTTCCCTATATGCTTTTTTTTTTTTTTCCCAACAATTTATTGCATAACAGATTGAGCATAATTTCAGCTTTTTACATGATGAGAGTAAAAACTGTCTACTCTATATTGTCCTGTCCTTAAGATAGCTAACTGAAAATAAATGTATCTTAATATTACAAATTTGTTTAAACCAAAATTCAAAGGCTTCTCAAGGATGAAACCAGAACTGGAACTCAGCTCAAACTCTGAGGGCAACTGCTTGGCATCTGTGGGATAGGAAAGTGACAAACTGAAAACAAAGAAAAGTAGCAGGGTGCCTACCTCAGCTCCCTGCTGAGAAATCGTTGAAGGTATTGTGCCACTGTTGAAATACTTTTAACGGTGGATATTTTCAACTTTTTTTTTTTTTATTGAAAGCTCATCTGTCCCACTGAGTTTCATTTCTTTTCTGACACTGAGCCTCTTTAAAACTAAATAATGAAAACACAATTTTCTTTGTGCTCTGAAAGTTCTTCTCTTCACAAAATATTAGAATTTCAAGAACATAAATAAGCTGTTCTATAAAATCTAAGCAGAAATATCTTTCTATTGCATGCTTTGTTTACATTTTTGACAGCAGGGAGTAAATATTCTGTGCACAGCTTCAGATTTTACAGAAGATTCAACACTCATTAACTTTAAAAAGTGTTCTATAAATTAACATTCATGAACTACATGCAAGCTAACTCTTGGGTGTGATCCCTGAATGTCTGTTCTTTCATAATTTTAGCGAAGTATCCAGTGTCTGTATCATTATTGTCAAGGCTATAGCATCTATTAAAAATACACATGTATATATCATCAGCACTGAAGAGTGCAGATACTGGTAGGAGAATGAGTACATGATTTCTTGAGAACTGTCAGAATGCTGCTAATAAATGTACAGTACCACATAGTTGCTGGCATTACCATATGGAAGAAAAGTTTTTGAATTAATATAACAAAATGAAAAAAAATTACTGTTCATAATCCCTTAAATTATTTCTTCTACTTGTTTTATACTGATTTGGGAATGCCAGCACATGACAATATTTCCTGATTAGAAATATAATCTATTCAAAATTAAGAAGCAGGAAGCTTTGTGGTAGGAGTACTGCTCTTGGACATCATAAATGAGGGTGCTGTTCCCATTTCTCCTGGTGTTCTGCGATTGGGAAAGTCATCTACATTTGTAAGTATTTTGTTGGGAATTATGTGTTTCATAGTCTCTCCTCTCTAGACTCACTTCTACACCTTTCCCATGTCCCTTTTTCTACATTGTAACAGTGACCATGGAAAGAATTTAAAGAATGGATACTAGGAAGCTGTATATAGGAAGTAGCATTGTTAAAAAGATTAGGAGTATGATTACACTGAACATGCAAGAGATGAGCTTGCGTTAATACAAGAAGGTAGTAGTTTATATCCATTCAGTAAAATATTTGACAGTGCTGAGATGGATCATTACATAAACAAGAAATCTGGCTTACTCCTGGTTTTTTGAAAGTCTACCTTCCCTGTGTGAATTTATTTTTAAGAATGAAATAATATAGATATTGAAAATAAATTTATTTGGTGGTGATAATTCAAGCTCTGTCACTATGCAGACATAAATTTCAGTTCTGATACAGTGCTGATTCTGATTCTATCAAAATAAAAGCCAAATTTTGAGTTTCTGGAATGAACTGCATACTTTGTCAAAATATTCTGGATAGCACAGAAAGGGGCAGAAATGTATCAAAAATAAATAAGCTATAACATTTCCATATTTTGCATCCAGCTGTGCACTGGAAAATGGCTTATAAAATAATTTCTAAAGGGGATCCATATTGAATTTTAAAGGATTTATAAAATCCCAGTAGAAAAATGTTTCTAAAAGTGTAAGGAGGAAACTTGGTATCTGTACAGCTTATTGTGATAGAAAGAAGTTTGGACACCGAAAATATGCTATAGAAATTCAATTCTAATTGTTTGCATCTGCAGTTTAAAAACGGTGCAGTACTGCCTAACAAACAGAGTTCAACAGGACAGAATTATCAAGAAAAATGCAAGGAGTTAACCTGCTTCAGTTATGCCATTCTTGGCACCATCTTGTTAGGTTGCATATACAGAATATAGGTCTATTTCAGAAGATATGTGGACTAAAATTCCTAGGAATGGTGGAAAGTTTTTCAAGTATGTTTGAAAGATTTGCTTACAAAATGGAATGTAGATCAGTGTAGACTAAACTAAATGTGTAGGATTCTGATTTAATATCTCTGTATGAGTATGGAAGGCATCACAATGTTTGGAGATTGCTCTTTGTTCCCACATGGCTACGTTGAAATTACAAAGTTATTACTACAAATATTCTCAGTATCAAATATCTGAGAAAAGGCTCAACAGTTATATTTTTATAGATTTAAAGTACAAGTCAAAGTAAGGAAATTAGAGCACTAGAGGATGATTAAAAAAGGAAGACTGTACAGTATTAGATGCTGCACTAAGGCAGCCAGCCTTTATTTTATTATTTAAAAAGTGAGAAAAGGAAAAAAGAAAAAAAATAGGTTAGGATGGCTTGTAAACCATTAACTCTTTATGAAGAAGTAACATTAAGTCAGAACTGTGAAAAGAACTCCAGAACAGGCTGATTTTTTGTTGTCACAGCACAGGATAGTTGCCAGGGAATATTCTGCAAAGAGAAAAATTTACAGAGACATGAAACATCTTCACAGAACACTGCTCTAATGCAATGGCAGACAAAGATATGAAGAGTACAGTGCACTTTCATCCTCTGAGTTTCAAATTATTTTCTACTTCTGTAGAACATAATGGGACTTAAAAGTAGACAAGGCAAAATGACTACAGCTGAACTGTGACACTTCCAGCTAGCTTTGTGACTGACACTCAGATTTTTTCTGTGAACGTGTAAATGGCTGGGCATCTGTATATCCTACCCACCAGAATGTGAATGTAATTGCCTCCAGCCTCATATAGGCAACGACGTGTTAAGCACTATTAATATTAGGTCAGAGTTACAATGGTCTAAATTTCCCCTGGCAGCATAACTTTTCTTTCCGTGGCTTGGGAAGGGAAGGGAACCTAAGACTTTGCTGCTCTTGAACTTGGTTCCTGAAAGGAGTAAGAATTTTAAATAATTTCTCTTGAAATTAACCAACTGCTCAATCAAGTGCAGAGAGGAGAGCTCAGTCTGTAGATGCCTAGGAAGGACAAAAATACTCTTTCACTAATAGCTACCACTGATATTGAAAAAATGTGTTCTCTTTTTCTCAAAGCAGCATTAGTTAGAGCACAAATCAATCTCATGTTTCATATAACAACTTCCCTTTCCACCTCCAGGCAAATTTGGTGTTAATTATGCTTTTTCTAGAAGTCTTTCTTTATAAAGACTTCATTACTCCAAGCTTCTTCTGGTGACAGCAGTACCTCTGAAGAAATCACAAGGGGCACTTTGAATAGAACCTCATCTCTTCATCACAGTAGGGGTATACCTGAATTTATAAACAAGCCACTCAGTATGTTATTCACACTAATGCACATCCCAAGTGCCTCTAAGCTGCTGCAGTGTTCAAGGATATAAGAAACTCCAACAGCTAGTTATCAATTTACAGTAATATGTACCATTTTTAGAAGTGAGAGAGGACAGAAGTAGGTCTGCCCTTGAAGTTCTATCATTGATGATAAAATACATTTTGCATTTTTGTCACCATTACATTAAAGTCAAAGTGACAGACCATCAGTCCTGATGACAGAAGTTTCCTTCAAGAAGCACAGAAAGCACTGCCACAGTCTTTCTCCAATATGGAAAAGTTGCTTTTAACTATGCAGACAACCATGAGCTTAACGAGATACTGAATGCGGTGGAGGGGCTGGTTTTCCAGTTTATTCTCCTGCTTAGTTCCAAGTCTGTTGTGGAAACATTCAACAGTGAAATTGCTACCAACATATTGGTCAGAGGTGATAAGAATGGATATGATCTGTCAGAGCTTATACTGTAATCTAGAGCTTCATATGATGTACTCTTCAGACACATGAAAGGAATGGTGACAATGAAGAAAATGTGTTCAACTATCAGCAGCTTCAAGTCAACAGATCTTCTGACCTTTTTATCTTTACATCATAGACTCAGATAGATTTATATACTTTCCAAGAAAAAAGAATTATCAGCTGTTTAGAAAGTCCAATAAGTAAATCTCCCCTTCACTTACACTTACCCTGTTTCAGCAACTTTGGAAGTCTATCCCTGATTTAAATTAAATGGCTGTGAAACTGTGATGGCAACACACAAATTTAAATTGCAGTTCTTAAAATTTTACTGGAAATATGTTGATCACTCTTAATTCTTTTATGTTTTATTATCTTTGTCTTCTTATACCTTCCTCCTCATAGCAACCCCTCTATGTCTGCTTTTAAATAACTCCTTTCTTTCCCATCTTTGCTATATTCAAAATACATTTTTCACTTTACAGCTTGTTGTCATTAATTTTAGATTGAGAAAATAAAGGAGTTACATCTGTGTTCAGATATTTTCTTGAAAATTATTTAATTTTCAACATACAATCTGTTGGCATAAGAAGTGAAGATTTCTTCCCCCACACCACCCGAGTCGGGACAGACATCCTGATGCTTCTTAACTATTCACAAGGAAAGATAATTAGCAGCCAGGTTGACCAGGAAGATTTTCTTTTGGGGTAGTCTGATTAATTCTGCAGGATTTTGTGCAACTCTTCACTATCTCACACTGCATAGGCAAAGGGAGTGAAGCATAAATATTACCATGAAAAAAAAAACACAAAAAATGCAATGAAGGAAAATCAGAAGAAATAGTTTGAGATTTCACATGCACTGCTATTAAGTTGAATCTGTACTCAATATGTCCCTACTCACCTACCAAAAGGAGACATTGGATTTTCCCCTGAAAATACCATCTTGAGGAGAGGGTATTTGAGTGAAAGGGAGGCTGTAAAGAGCAGGAAATGAAGTCCTGGAAGCCAGGTGCTGCAAAATATCTCCTTCTGCCTGTAGTATCTCTCAGCACTCACTGGCTCTCTTAGTGCTACATCTTCAGACGTAGTGGTCTGAAAATATACGAGGGAGAAAATTCCTCTGGAACTCTGCCTGAAAGGACTGGAGACAGAAGCATCTGAAAATAATGCCTGAGTAATTGTTAGAAGAAAAGAGAGGAGAAGAATAAAGGGAGTGATCCTGTAAAAACAAAAACATAAGGAGACAGAGGAACAGAAGGAGAACATCACAGGAAAGCAGGTGTAAAGAAAAAGGAGAACACGTAAAAAAGTACCTTAGAGAATAATAGAGAATTATAATTACTATAGCATTTTCCTTTTATAAGTATTAGTGTGATTTTATGGTTCTGTTTTCCTCTACGGTCACAAAGCACTTTGAAATGCATTCCCGAGATATAATTTGCATACTGTATAGCACAGTATAAGAATCACATGCATACACATACAAACAAGTACAGACAACTATATGTTGCTGGTGGTTTACTCATCCATGGTTTCATGGATGAGGAACTGGTTGCAAGATCATACCCAGAGAGTGGTAGTCAACGTGGCTCAGTGACTCAATGGCCAGATGGAGATCAGTGATGACTGGTATACCTCAGGGATCAGTACTGGAACCAGTGCTATTTAATATCTTCATTAATGACATCAACAGTGGGATCAAGTGCACCCTCAGCACATTTGTAGATGACACCAAGTTTTGCAGTGCAGTGGACACACCTAAGGGACAGGATGCCATCCAGAGACACCTATACAGACTTGAGCTGTCAGCCCAGGTGAAAATTAAGAGGTTCAAAAAAGCCAAGTGCAAGGTATTGCACCTGGGTCATGGCAACCTCCACTATCAGTACAAGTTGGGCAATGTAAGGATAGAGAACAGCCCTGCTGAAAAGGACTTGAAAGTACTGATGGATAGCAAGTTGGACATGAGCCAGAAATCATAGAACCATAGCATCATAGAATAGCTTGGATTTGAAGGGATGCCAAGGATCACCAAGTTCCAGCCCCTGTGTTACAGAAAGGGCCACCAGCCTCCAGATCTGATACTAGATCAGGTTTTAAATATTGGAAGGCTGCAATGAGGTCTCCTGACCGCTTTGTCTTCTCCAGACTAAAACAAGCCCAGCACCCTTAGCCTATCTTCATAGGGGAGATGTTCCAGCCCTGTGAACATCTTCAAGGCCCTCCTCTGGATGCTCTCCAGCAGCTTCGTATTTTTCCTGTAATGGAGGTCCCAGACTTGGACACAATACCCCAGATCTGACCTCAAAGGGGCAGAGTAGAGAGGGACAATCACCTCCCTGTCCCTGCTGGCCAACTGTCTTCTGATGGAGCCCAGGATACCATTGGCCTTCCGAGCTGCAAGAACACACTGCTTGCTCATGTTCTGCTATTCATTCACCAGAACCCTGAGGTCCTTCTCCACAGAGCTCCTCTCAAGATCATTTTATTTAGTCTGTATATGTATCTGGGATTACTCTGACCCAAGTGCAAAGCCTGTCACTTTGCTATGTTGAACTGCATTAAGTTCACACAGACCCAGCTTTTGAGTTTGTGCCATTGCAGTCCAGAAAGCCAACTGTTTCCTGAGCTGCACCAAAGTAAGTGTAGCCAGCAGGTCAAGGAAAGTGAATCTGCCTATCTACTCTGTGCTGACGAGACCTCATCTGGAGTACTACATCCAGATGTGAAGTCCTCAGTACAGGAGCCACATGGAACTGTTGGAGTGCACCCAGAGGAGGACCACAAAAATGATCCAAGATGTGGAACATCTCTTTTACAAGGACAGGCTGAGAGCGTTGTGGCTGTTCAACCTGAAGAAGAGAAGGCTCTGGGGAGACTTGATAATGGCTTTTCAGTATCTAAAGGGCTATAAGAAAGAAGGTGACAGACTATTTTACAGTGTCTGTTGTGCTAGGACAAGAGGAAATGTTTCAAACAACAAGATGGGAGATTTAGACTGGATAAAGGAAAAGGTTTTTTACAGTAAGGATAGTGAAGCAGTACAACTTGTTGCCTATAGGTGTGGTGGAAGCCCTGTCCCTGAAGACATTCAAGTTCAGACTGGATGGAACTCCGAGCACCCTGATCCAACTGTGTCTGTCCCTGTTCACTGCAGGGGAACTGGACTTTTAAGGGTCAATTTCAACTCAAACGATTCTATGATTCTATTTTTTTTCATAAAGCTAAGTTAAATGCAATCCGTAAAGTCACTGAGATGATGTATGGGGGTTGGGAACACAAGGACAAAAGTGTTGGTGGAACTGAGAGTGGAGAGACTACATGATGCACTGCTAGAGCACAATGTTACCGGTCATGTCACTGTTTCTGATTCAAAGAGGCATAGACCAGGCATGACATGAAAGTATTTTAGTTCAAATGGTAGCAATCTCTGCTTTTCACTTGGAAAATTAGAAGAGGTTCAGGACATATTTTGAGAAAAAAAAAATATCTATGTGGGATTCTAGTAAAAACAGACATTTTTCTCCCCAGGGAAGATATGGGAGAAATAAGGTTTCCAGTAAGTTCTAGGATAGATCTTGTTATTAATCAATATGGGAGATAGCATACATTCACCTACTGGGATTTTCAGTTATTATTTTTCTCATCAAAAAAAGGAAAAACACAGGCAATAACATTAAACTCATAGCACTAATTTGCTAAATGGAAGGTTAGTTTGCAGAGCCAGCTGCTCAGAATAAGGAAAATCTGTAATGAAGATTACCAGTTCTCCCTTTGTACGTCTGCATTGGAATTAATTACATAACCATACAACAGTTTTTTTCACAAATCTCCTGCCTTATTCAGTGTACAGCTTGAATGGATAACTTCTATATTTCAAATATAGGGAACTTTCAGTATTCTAGTGATTGATTCCAAATACTTAAAAATTGGTTTGGTTTGCATACAAATTGATCCCAAATTAGGCAATGGTCATGTCCATGATGAAAACACTCCAGTTAAATGACACATATAGAAAACTTAATTGGTATTTTATATTATCAGCAGATGTCTGCATTCAAATGAAATTAATGTAAAAGAATTTTCTAGAAAGATGAAGGTACTGTATTTGAATAAATCATTTGCATTTTCTAAAATGAAGTTATATGCAGTGGGAGGTGTTGGTTATATCAGAAAGTCATAAACATGCCTTTATTCTTGTATCTCTTTTTTCATTTTCTACATTAAAATGCATCCAGAATGGGACTGATTCCCTGTACATTGTAGCTTCTTCATGCTGTCTCAACTCTCTTAATTTCAGTCATTTACCACCTAACTGACTATTATAGTGACAAAATCTAGCCTTTACACACATATATCACGGATAATGCCCTAGTATTTCTTTTTATGGAAAGAATAAAAGTGTGTGAAAGTTTCATAAGGCTAAGAATTTGACTTCTAAATTAAAAGTAGGAAAGTAGGCCATAGCTGAAATGAAAGGTTTAGCATTTCCATGAAAAAAAAGTAAAACAGAAAGCAGAAAAGTAAAATTTCACTTCTAGGTTTTAATAAGATTGTGAATTCTACTTCATTTTCCCCCACTTTCAATCTCAGTGTATTTGAGTATACTTTTGCTGTATATCCTTGCAGTGCATTCTGTCTTTGAAACCCTATTCTCCCCTGTACTCCCCTGTGAGACTAGGAAGGACATTATGCAGAAAAATAAATACAGTTTGGGCATCAGTATGTGAAATAAGATACTTCCAGTCCTTTTGTCTTTTCTGCAATTTGATACAAATGCTGTGACTTAAGTTACTGTGGTTAAAATTAATGAGTAAATTATTTTCTTGCTAGAAACCATTTCCTTCCTCCACTTAATTACTAGGTGTTTTAAAAAAAGAACAAGTAGCTATTCTTCTGTGTACTTGTCTGTGCCCTTTAACTAATTACAGACAAATTCAAAATGATTTCAAACAGCTTCTTCAGTGATAATGCAAAATCCTTAAGAAGAATTAATTCTGATCTGTATCCAAACTAGAGCTTGATTTGATGTCTGGTAGCCATTATTTTAGCTGTGCCCTTTCAAACAGGTACGTATTTAAAGAGGCAAAATCTACAATATTTTACAGAATCTCTTACTCCCTGATTTTTTCAGTGCATGGCTGTGAATTTGGGAAAGTTCAAGATGATAAAATAGACTATACAATTAAGACTATCTTCATATTATATGGATGAGCTTATAACTTGCAAGTATTTACAGAGATGAAGATGCTACATGGAAGAATTCTAATGTTCCAAGCTTTCTATATGCGCCATTTAACTAGAGTGTTCTCATTATGGGCATGACTATTGCCAATTTGGGATCAATTTGTACACAAACCAAACCAATTTTTAAGTATTTGGAATCAATCACTAGAATATTGAAATGTACTGACTCAGAGGTCTTCTCCAGTAAATGGTGTAGCCTGTGTTACGACATTTTTGCACTGCTAGTGAAACACAAATTTGTCATGTCAGGCTCAAACACCCTGTTTACTTTGCAGAAATACAGAGGTTTCACTAAGCTGAAGACAGATGAGAGTTGGACTATTGACATTTTAAAGAGATTAGATCCATCTATTAAGGTAAGTAATGTGTGGCCTCAAGATATTCTGCTGATTCATTTTTTTGTAGTTTTGCATAAGCTTTTTCTTTCAGTTTCAGTTTGTTACCTATCTTGTAATTTCTATAATTTTAGCAAAGTATTTGAAGCTAATATTTTATGTTTGGTTGTTCTGCACCTCCTAACTGACAGAGTCAAAATTAGGTCAGTCTTTGAACTGAATTAGTGAGACAAGAACTCCCATTAATGTATTTTTATTCGTAATTCTTACTGAGAAACCGAATCCATAATTATGACTTCGCATAGGACTATGGAATAACTAGAGCTGCAATTTTTGCTTAAACTACTGTTGTAAGATATAGTGGATGGGACAGAACTGTTGTAGATGATCTGTTTAAAGTCAACATAGTCTTTGTTTCAGTTGATATGAAACTATCACACACACACACACACACACACTCAGATAAAAGCCAGCAAGNTTTGCTTAAACTACTGTTGTAAGATATAGTGGATGGGACAGAACTGTTGTAGATGATCTGTTTAAAGTCAACATAGTCTTTGTTTCAGTTGATATGAAACTATCACACACACACACACACACACACTCAGATTAAAGCCAGCAAGTATTACCTATTATAATTTTATTTTACTTATTTATCATTACAATTGCAATTATTTTATTGTACTTAATGCTCTGAATTGCTATTGCAGTTGTAGCTTTATTGAAGATATGCCAAGAACACAGCACCCATGCAGTGTGTACATTAGTGTTTAGGTTTGAACAAATTCTAGTCTAATTCCATGGATGGAAGTGCTAGACAAAGTGAAAGTGCTTTACTCTTGAAGTAGAATGTCATCCAAAATGAATCTTGTTGTATGCTCAACATCTTTCCATGATATGAACCAGACCTAGTGGGGTTTATCCGAAGATATTGAAAGAACTGTCTGATGTCATTGAGAGACTTAACCCAATTATTTTTCAACAGTCTTGGAGAGGTCTCAATTGAGTAGAAGCTGGCAAACACTTTTCCATTTTCCAGAAAGGTAAAAGTAGTAAAATAAACAACATTTTATTTTATAATAATCAATAATTAATAATAATAAAAATATAATTACAGTCCTGTCAGTCTTACTCAAGTGCCTGTTTGTGAACTGACATGCGCTTTTGCTAAACTGTGCCTGATATTTCACAAAGACACTTACTGAAGTTATAAATACTGACATCATTCAACTGGCTTTCTCAGACTAGACTTAAGAAATACAGATCCATTTTTCCCTTTTGTTTAATCATTATTTCATCCAAAACTATAAAATATGCTTTGTCAATCTTCACAAAAACAGTGGAAAGAGAT
Organism: Odontophorus gujanensis; assembly: GCA_013399175.1. Classification (NCBI taxonomy): domain Eukaryota; kingdom Metazoa; phylum Chordata; class Aves; order Galliformes; family Odontophoridae; genus Odontophorus; species Odontophorus gujanensis. The sequence goes on from VXAB01000563.1 coordinate 137,788, forward strand.
TAAAAAATTATGACATTTCATTCATATAGTTACTTGTGAAAACAAAATCTGACTGTATTCTGTTGCAAAATGGATCATAATAAAACATGGCATTATGATTTGCTTGGAAAATGTGTCATCTGTTTTGCTTTAACCTCATTGTGGAGCAATTGTTACAATCCACTTCCAAAATAAGTTTTTCCTTAACCCATTTGACTGATTAAGATTAAATGGCAGGACAAGGACACTTTAAATTAATAAGGAGAGCAGATATTTCTATAGCTATTCCTATCATAATCAAAAGACTTTAACATCAGGTTAAAGAGAGGCAAGTGAGATGCATATTGCTTTCAAGGGACTGTGAGATGGCGCTAAAGCAAAGCCAAAAAACTCCTACACAATTTACATACTGGCTAGAGTTTGATCCCTATGAGATTGTCTTAAAATACTAAAAGAGGTGATAAAAGAGGTGATAAAAGATGTGAATCCAGAAGTCTTTGGGTAATGTTTCCAGTACTGTTAGGAACACTGCCCTTGACTCTGCAATATGATAATTCTGTTTAATATAGCAGCATCTTTACCATAAGGGCTATATTCTTAGGAGAGCAAAGAGAACAGGGTTTTACCATGACAGAGTAAACAAATTAATATTAAGAACATGCTTTTAGTTTGTAAAATCAATCTGAATTGAAAATTTCCACAAATACAAAACAGACAAAAATAATTTTTACCCCTCCACACGTTCCCGCCCAAAAAATTTTGCCCGATTTTTTTACATTTCAATTTACCTTCTATTTACCATGTACATTTACATTCTTATACAATACAATTCTATGTAAACACACTTCTCTCAGCTCATTAAAATTAAACTGTCTGGTTTGAACAAAAATTATTACTTTACAAGCCATCTCATTCTATCTATCAGAACTAGACAGAGGTCAAGATATATAGTCTAACAGAGGGAGAGACATTTACCTTATAGCTAAACTTGTTAAATGAGTTCATAAAGCATGAATGGTGGCACATTTGGGAAGCAGAATGTTTTCATTTCCTGATGTCTTGCCTTTCCTGACTTAGGAAACTAAACATTTCCTGTTTTGTTTTGGAGGTCAGCCCGAAGATTTCCAAGTAATGACAAAATACTGTTTGCTGTGTAGATGAATACAATCATCTGCATTGGTTTTGCTTACTTTTCTTTCCTTTTCTTTTTCATTTTTTTTTCTTTTTCTTTTTTTTCTGGTTTTTTTTTTTTTAATGACAGTTATAAACTGATGTAATTATAGTACACTATTCAGACATAAAACATGGTTTCATTTTGAATCCTAAATAGTATTTACAGTGCAAGATTCCCTTATGTGTAGGCAGTGAGTGACTCATTCAAAACTGAATAGATTTTAAAATAAAGCTAGTAATTCATTTTATGAGGCTGTCTTAATAGAAAATCAGTTTGAAAAACAGTTTATGCCATAGAAATGATTCTACTCATCCAAAAAAAAAAAAAATTCATTCCTCAATGCTTCCAAAATTCTGTAAAGATTGCATTTTGTTTAAAGAGTTGAAATAAATAAGATTCCAATTCTGCATATCGCCATTGATTTTTCCTGAAGAATTTACTACAATTTTGCAATTTTTTTTCTGGTTTTAACAGAAAGAATTATTATAATCACCTTTTATTTGTTCTGTTGTGGGTCATCAATCCTTGTGACATCAGAACCAGTAACTACATGAAATGTTCTGCTGTAAAGCCACTTATGACAGTAGAGGATGACTAATCAGCAGAAATGGATTATCTCCTTAGCAACAGCAGTTCAGATTTCATGAAAATATCCAAGGAGCTGATGATAAAGAAACATTAAAAAAAAAAAGAAGTTTTCTCTGAATTAATGACATTTTAGTAGGTACCAAGGAGTACAGATCCCTGGGTAAGAAGCCCGGAGCATAAGAAAATGCAGTTCTTCTCAGAAACATGTATGCAGAGGTTTTGTCTTCTGCCTTCCAGGGCAGCATCCCACAGCACATCAGATTGTGTTCGCTCCTTATATTCAGAACAGTCAAAAACTTGATTTCAGTTTGCCTAACAACTAAAACAGTTGAACAGTTACTCGGGATACTCAACCTTAGTGACAAATAGATTTCCTCTAGAAGAACAGAACTTTGTACAATAGGGATTTCTTTGTGGGGGCTTTCTAAGGTCTTCTGCAAGAAATAAGGATATTAGCAGACTACATTCTTCTTTAAGGGCAAGGTACATTCCTTTATTATGCCTGATCTCATGCATGTAGGTAGGTGTATATGCATGTGCATGCCTGGCTTAAAGAAAAATCCAGAATACTATGTACACTGTATGAAGAATACAAAAAGGCTAATCATATCTCCTCAAACAGTACTGAAAACATTCAGATGCTACAATGATAAATGCAATGAAAGAACCACAATAGGAGATAAAGAGGTCTCAGTAACAAATTCACTTGCTATGTATGACCCCAAAATACAATGTACTGTGATGCATGTGGGAAAAGAACAGCAAATCATGTTGGCACTTAGGTGGGAGAAGGCTGCGCCATGCAAAGTGTTACACAGTCTGAATTTTTTTTACTTTTTATAGAGCAAGAACAGACAACAATAGCTTTGGCTTGTGTGTGTTATTAGACAGCAGCTCACAGGATTCCTGCAAAGGGGTTAAGTGCTGTTGTTTGGTTCACAGCTTCAAAGACAGAAATGATCAACCATGAATGGTAGATTTTTCTAAGGTAAAGAAAGAACAGTCAGCTGAAAAAAGGAGAGCAATGGTGAATAAATCTGAGGAGTAACTACTGAGGCATAACCTTCCATTTAGTTGAGCATTTATTTTGTTTCATTTTGTATTTTTCTTCCGCTTATATCTCTAAGATGGTTTTCAAATGAAAGTGATATTCAACCGCTTTATACATATAGATGTATTTGCCACTGTGTTTTTGGAGGATTTCTAGTAGTATATTATTTTAAATAAATGTTGAACATTGTTCCTGGAAAATATCTGACAGTAAGGTCAAGTGTGCCACAAAAGAGGCCACATTCACTGATTAAGTTCTTGCTACAGTATGAGGCAAGTTGACCAATACAAGCATTTCATATTTAAGGATTTAGTCATATTTTCTGTAGTAATAGTGTACTTTCATTTGTGCTAAAGAATAAAAATGGATTTTAATGCTTATCAGGCACTTAGGCTATCTTACATGAAAACACATTTGGCAACTCCTCCTGCAGCTGTTGCAAACAAGTCCAGCCAATCATCAGTACTTGTGTGTTTCATTCATCCTTCTGTAAGAGAAATAGAGAAGCAATAGATTCAGAACATTTGGAGATTCAGTTTTAACAAAGTGGATGATTTTCTTTGCAAAGACAAGTCTTTTAGTTTGTTGTTGCAGGGTTTTTATAATAATTTCACCAGCGGAATTGGATAGAGATTACTGCCTTCACAACTATAGAAAGCAAAGTAAAACTGTTTTCCAGTGTTCTAGCAAACTCTGAGGTTCATCAGTGTGTTTTAAAATTGAAAAAGTTTGTGCACAGCCCATCTTGAGTTCAGCAAACAAATCTGTCAAAATCACACCTCTAGTTTTTGTCCTACACCAGCTGGTGCCATGTTAACTAGAAGTACCACATCAGATAACAGCAGTATTCTCTGCCATATGGCAATTCTTTTTCTTCCATTATGATAGCACTCTAAAATATTGTAATAATAGTTAAGAACATCAGTTATGTTTAAAGAAGTGGTGATTACTGAAGTATATGTATGTTTGTTTTTAAACGGGATTCAATTTACTCAGCGTTTTGTAAAATATGTGCAGCAGTAGCACTTTGATTTTCAGCACCGTGGATTTACTTCTTGAATTTTTTTTCCTGTCAGTTGCATCTATGAAGTTCTTACAGAAACCTTTCATTCTGACAAACAGCATCTGACATGTTCTTTATCTGTCGATATTGATGACAAAAGTTTCATTTTATTTACTTATTGACCTTTACCACTCAGGAGATGTGACAAGTGAGTATGTGAGAGCAAAGCCTATGATCTAATTCAAATTAGTAGCAATTAATTCATCACTTGCAAGATATGCTTCATCATCTGCATGATACTTGTGAGTGCACAGTGTCCTGATAGTTCTTCTTTGCAAATATTAAAGTAGATGCATTCAGATGCTTAAATATTTCCAAGAGCAAGCAGTAATTTATTGTTGGAACAAATCTTGTGTAAACTGAAATTTTAAGGAGATTCTTTAAAATATCAGAATGAAAATATGATTTATTGTCATTTTTGGCACTATGGGGTATTTTTTCCAAAAATCCTCCTTGTTGCTATTTAGGAGGAAAGGAGGAAGAAATTTATGTTCTGTTGTCTGGCAAATTGGGCCAAAATCCACCTAAACGCTCATCAGGTGCTGGGTATCTAATCAGATGACTCTAGGAAACAGTACACACATCCTATAGTGTGCACAAAATGTTAAAGTTTACTTTCCTGTTATAAAACACTGTCATAGCTTGGTCACTCTGATGTTCATTTTCAATTTTCTCAATGGTAGAAATCCTAGTCAGGTTTTCAAAACAAACTGGAACAGAATATTTTGCAGCATATCTTCAATAATTTATGGTAGCCATTAGCTCATTTTCCTTTTTAGTCATAGAGGATTTGTTCTCTGTGGAAGTTCAAACTTTTCATCAATTAGAAGACTTACATTCAATGTAACAGTGTTGTGAAATGCATTCTTAACTTTTTATTATTTTTTTAGGATGTACAGAAGAGTTATAGTGGATTGGGAGGGATTTTTTAGTAAAGCAGCATCGTTTGCAACTACATGGGAGTAACTGCGCTGCAGAGATACCACTGATTACTTATTAAAGTGAGGATGATTCACAGAATATGATAACTATAAGATTAATGTAAATTCTTTCAATCTCACATTCTTTGTATTTTTGAATGTTTTCTATCGGAAGCAATGTTTTGCTTTGTTTGTTTTTCCATTTTTATAATTTATCATTTTTATCATAGAAAGATTGCATCCAGCAATGATAATTTAATGCACTCAATAAACTTTAGGTCACAAAATTAAAGATAAAGATAAGGAAGCATTGTAATGTATATGAGGTATTTGATACAGTAAACAAAGGGAAAGATAAGTGAATATTGAGCTGTAGAAGAAAAGCTATGAAAAAAATAAGTGTGTAAGCAGTAAAACATAAAAAAATCCCTTTTTTTCCTTCAAGTCTCCTGTTGTACTAGTGGTATTTACTTGTCCTACAAAAAAGACATCTGCCACTTCTGAATAATCCAAAGAATGCCAATTTACACTGTGCCCAGATTGCAACATACTAACCTGCTCGGTCTCAACTTCAAGCTTTGGCTAAGGTCTACATTTCTTCTCTGTCATCTGTGTGAGTGATATACAAATGTTCTCCTTCTGAGTCACCAACTTGCTGTCTGCAGTGAACTCTCTGCTCTTGTGCTGCTACAATACCACACTACTACTAACATATCACTGTCCTACATGTTTGCAGTTATGTATCAAAGATAGGAGATGGATAAATACATCCAAGTAAACCTCTAAGATACTTTCTCCATTCTATTCTAGTGTTGCATTTACCCATCTTTGTGTTTCTACGTTTTTGCACAACAGTTGACAAATGCAATGAATAATGTAAAGGTACAATTCTGAACAGCCTACTCAAGCCATGATACACTTACTGACAATTATTTTTTTAATGTAAACTAGTATAAAACTTTAATCCCTCGATATCCCGTTGCTACTTTCTGTCACATTGACACTTCGTGCTGAAGCTTTACTTTGTAAATCTTCCTTTACTGGAAGAGAGGAGGACTGTCTCTCTAAGCGATTATTATATTTCTCTAAATGTATTAACATACTTCTGATAAGGTTATCATATCCTTTGAATTGGAAACCTGCAAGGCTGACTGCAGCTATCACAACCTGGCATAACTCTTGGCATCAACTATTTTATATATTGAGTTACCCTGCCTGAAAATTTAATTCACATGTGGAATATGTTGATTACTCTTCTCATATTCTCATATTCATATCTTCTTTAACAATTCCTCATAATGACTAACCTTCTCTTTTCTTCCTGACTTTCAGCAGTTCCTGCTTTTGTCTTTTTTCCTGTGTGGGAAAGACTTGTTGGCCTGGATCTCTAAATTTGCTGCTAATATCTCAAAGGAAGGGTTTAGAAATGCACACATTTCATAAAGTTCTAGGCATAAATAATTCATATTTACATTCCCTATCTTTAGGGTTCAGCTCCAACTCTTCACATTTTTTAATTTTGACTTAAGAAAAATTAAAATACTTTCTGTAAGAGGAAAGGAAGCAAAGACTTTCTTATAAAAATAAGTGGGATTATATTTTTATCAGAAGATCTTAAATCGTAGCTTTCTGTGAAGGGAAGAGAGGTATCTCTTATTTATTTGTTTGTTTGTTTGTTTGTTTGTTTATCCCTTTTTTATTTATTTTTTCCTAACTTGTAGGTCTAACTGGGATATTTCGGAATGGGAGACTAAAGGAAGAATTCTGTCTGAAGTCTCTAGGGACAATACTGCTCAAAAACACAGGCCAAGAATGGTTGCTTCAATTAATAATGGATTGAAAGCCTTTAAAATCAGAATGTTAATTAATCTAGGAGTAAAATTTCTGAGAGGGAGAGAGAGCCTCTCTGAAAAGGGGATTTGAGCCAGTGTAGCAGAAGCCATTTTTTTACCTTTTTCCTTCTGATTATAATTAAGGTGCCCTAATGTGTGAAAAGCTTCTCTTGCAACACTTGCTAATAAAACTCTTTTTCTGTCTGCAGTCTGGGACTCACCACACAGAGGGAGTGGAGTGAAGAAACTTCTTGGCAGTGAAGAAACTCCCATATGCAGAGAACTGAGGAAGGAACTATAAAATCTCTCAGCACTCCCTGATGCACCAGCAGCCATCTAGAAACCATGCTAGAGTAACCCTGTCTTCCTATTTCACTGCTGTCTTCTTTAATTGACAAGGACCAAAAAAAACCCTGAAAGGAAGCTTTCAGCAAGGACTAAGGGTAGAGCAGGCAATGGGATTATTGTGGAGAGAAAGTGTCAGAATGAAATAGGTTTTGTAAATGAGTTTAGATGTGAAACAGAAACTGGGATAACAAAAGAGCTTAATTCGAGGCTCGCAATGAGTCCAGTACAAACGACAATGATTTGAATTTGTTCATCATCATCTGCATCTGTGATTTTTTTTTTCTTTGTTCTTCTTTAGACAGTCAGGAAGTACTTACCAATCATTTCATTATGCATTAATGTATTTCACTTTTGCTTTTTCCTGTAGGCAACTAGTTTCAGTTTCTTTTGGAGTAGTTGTTTCACTGCAGCAGCAGTGCTGTCAGGGGTTTCTAGATACTCTTTGAACAAAGCTTCTTGCTATTCCAGACAGAATAAAGGACATTTCTGTGTCTCACATCTAGCTCGCATTTCCTTGGACATTGCTCAACTGTCTTTTCTAGTAATGAAGTACCATTGCAATTCAATAAAATGCTTCTGTAAAATACATTTATTTTTATCCAAGAAAGCTAACTACTGTATAAAATGAAAAAGCTCTGAGAAGCCTTCTCAGGCAATGTCTGTCTACAAAGTATTTATACCACATTTTTTATTGTGAAATGTCCCACTCTGAGCTGATGGACAAAGTATTACTACTAGGAGACAGGACACAGGCCTTTCTGCTTTCTGATGAGATTTTTTACTTTTTTCTCTTTAATTGTTACTTTTTTTTTTCCCCTAGAGAACGGACAAGGTCAGATTTCCAAAAACACATAGTTTAGTGTTACCTTTTTGCCTCCCAGACTGAATGGAAGAAAAATTAGGGCAACATAAAAGATGTTTGATAATCTTCTTTTAAGACATTTAGGATATGTTTTATGATGCTTATGTTTAGGATACTGTTTTATGATAAAAATAGACAGTATATAACACAAGAGAGATAGCTGAGACCTCCAGGTGATACTGTATTATAAACAGACATTTATTTTAGCAAATGAATTTAGTCTTTTCAGAGGAATATGAATGTTTCCTGTGCATACATGGGGAACATACTGAGAATACTGATCCATTATGTCCTATATGTTACACAATGCTATAGTTTTAGGAAAAGGTATGTGGGGATATCTGGTGCATTTCTATTGCAGGATAAAAATTCTTTCTTCAGCAGTGTCTGTCTCCTACAATATTGACAAGGAGGCAACATTTAAATGATGCTATAGATTCCCTAATACTTATGTTATATAACCCCCAATGTACATGCATTCTGGACAGCAATGTGATACATACTATAAAAGAAGTGGATGGAAGCCTCCTCTTTCAATTCCTTTTAGTGTGACCCTATTGAGTAAACTAATAGACATTGTTCCGTTTATATGTAGATAAGAGAGAGAATTAAGAGTCTGGAAATTGTGATGTTGATAAAGCTTGTGCTGGTTTCAGTTGGAGCAGAGAGGATTTTAGTCATATTGTCTTTTAAGCCATTTTGTTTTTATTTTAAGAGAAAAAGTGTTGTGAAAACACCAATAATTTATTAGTTACTGAGCAGTGCTGTAGAAAGCCAAGGATGTGATGTTTCATCTGCTTTTACTGTCCTGTCAGTGAGGGAAGCTGATGGGGCACAAGGAGCTGAGAGTGAACAGAACTAGGACAACTGACTTTAACAGGACAAAGGGATATTCTGTCATATGACATCCTGAGAACACTACAAAACTAGGAGAGTTGGCTGGAGTGGCAACAGCTCCTTGTGGACTGGCTTGGGCACCAGCGGATGGATGATGAGTAATTGTATTGTGAATCAACTGCTTCGTAAATAAATATATACATAAAGATGAATGTATTTCTGTGTATGTTACTGTTATTTTTCCTTTCTTTTTGTGTATCAGTAGTTTTTATCTCAATCCACAAATTCTATTTATTTTTCCTTCCTAATATCTCCCACAACATACCTCAGTAGGAATGTGTAGTATGTGAATGGCTGTATAGTGTTTATCTGCCTACTGGGTTAAACCACAACAAAGGTAAAGGTAAAAGAACAGTTAGAAATAAATTGACAAATAATAATAATAATATGGCAGGTAACACATAGCGTATTCTATACCTATGCAATCTTGTAGTGTAGGTCAGCATATCTGGAGGAAAAAGCTGTTAATGTCAGTGGTCTGATTCCCGTACCATACATGTTTCAGTTGATTTTTCCCTCAGACCACCTCTAGTGTTTGCATGGACTGAACGTCCATTTGCAGTTGGAGTGTATTTAGTTTGCTCTTAGACAACGTATTCTAGCTTAGTCACACACAAAATGAACCCAGTTCCTGTGCTCTGAGAACTGACAACAGTGAAAATCAAAGCATGATATGGAGACAGGTCTTAGATTGGCTGAGTCCTTCTCCTCTGCTCTATTGATAAATCTTCCTTGACATTTCAGGCTCAAACTTTAGTTTCTGAAGGATCTTAATAGTTTTATAGGATCTGGATAAATATTTTGGGCACAAAAGCACTATAGTTCTCATGAAAAATCTTGCGGGTAATTTGGAAAAGAATATGTGGTCAAGACACAGATAGAGAGAGAAATTTAGGATGACCTACCTTAAGAACAAAGGTCACAAAAAGAGATCTCCTATGACTCTCAGACTTCCAACTCTAGATCTGAAAACAGGAGCAACCAAGTGCTGTAAAACATTTGTCATAGACTTGTTTCGCATTTCTGCCAATATCAGTCTTTCTGGGCAGCGTATGTCATGTGGATGCTAACAGGCAAGGCCCCTTCGTCCATGTCAGAATGGGCCATATACCCACTAGGATATCATGTCAGACAAGTACAGGATTTGGATTGTAGGATACTTGAGGAGGTCAGATCTGCTTCAGCTGAAGCACAGAGGAAGCATAGGTAATGAGAGCCAGAGACAGGCTAAGGCAGTACAGATGCAATTCTCTCAAGCTGTTTAGCTGGCAAAGCTGGAGTTTAACTTGGCATTGATGCTGAAGAAGCAGTATAGAATTGGCCTACAGTGCTCTAGGGAGATTCTGTAGTTGAACTGAAAGGGAATAGTGGGTGAGATTTGAGCAGATTTTTCTGCTTTATACACTCTCTAGAGAATGCTCCATCATTCCATCCTGAGCTGGTTTCTCCCTCTGTTTCATAGCAATAAATGGGCAAAGCAGTTGCTGCTGATTGCAGCAATTGGCAGGTGAATCGTAGATACTTCCTAGGGAATAAAATCCCCTGGTCCTTTAGGTTGTCTTCACTTGCATTTAAAAATACCTTAGTGCTACAGTAATTTCTGAATCAAACTGTAACAAGCTTCAGAGAACATACCTAGTATAATCTTGTTCATCAAGTGAAATATGCATTTTTAATGTGTAAACAAATGAACAGATTACACTTTTGTCTCAGATTCAGATTTTATTTAATGAGTCAAGGGAAGATATTTTTTGGAATAATCTCCTTTTAACACCTGGCTTGGTGCAGCAAGCTGACAGCATGCAGCTAAGCTTCTGGATGCTGTCCATCCACAGCAATTGCAGCCATCCCTGAAGAGCATCTGTCTTCCTGCACAGTTCCTCTCCGCTTGCTCCCTAGTGACAGAAATCTCAAGACAGCCCTCAATTAATCTTGCTTATTCCTTTGTAGATGAAGATAGACCTAGAGAAAATTTTGTCAAATTAATTTTGAAAATGAAATACTATATGAAAGCTAGTCACAAACAAAAAATAAATTAAGCAAAAAATATTTATTATTAAAGAAGTTGATTTGTCAGTCTTACTCAATATTTAAAAATCATTTCCTGAGGTGATTTTAATCAGATTAACAACATGAACATTGATTACAATTTTTGCAAGATTTTGGTTTTACTTAAGAATTAGAGTTTCATTTGGAATACGTTGTCAATGAAAACTTTCCAATAACCTTTACTTTCTCTTTTTTCAGGCAAATCTGATTCTCTCAATTAACATCCAGGAACACAAAAATGTTTTCATTTGTTTTGAGTCTAAAATTATATTTACATGATAATGTATTCATTAGGTTGATTCTCTAGAGCAATGAAAGAAATGTGAAACCTGGTATGATTTCTACTATTTGCTAGGAGCTCTTGGGCCATTTCTTTGCTGCAAGACCATTGTGCAAAAAATTCCTGGTCAGGTTGATTAGGAGATGACTTACTCCATTAGACAGTAATCTCTTTTACCTTCTTTCTTCCCAAGGAAACTGACAATAGTGTTCACTTTGATCCATAGCAAGCAATGGTGAGAGTGACAAGTGCATCCCATGAACCGGAGAGATGGACAGATCTGCCCTAGGTTAAAAATGATACTTCACTTGTAGTATGAAGATCAAATTAGTATGTAAAGTATATCACAAATGAATGAGTAAAGTATACAGCAATATGGTGCTAACTTTGAAGATGAAATGAGCTCACCATAGTTCCTGGAGTTTGCAGTTCCATCTCTCTTCCTGACCTTTTTCTGGTAGAAAAAGAACTCCTTTTTGTTTGTCTGAACAGGCTCTTAATGTCAAAAATGGATCATCTAAGAGCACTCTAAAGACATTACAGTTATATCTAGCACATTAACTGAACCTCACCCATAACTACATTTTCCATGAAATATGTTAAATGATACAATAGCATTTAGGAGACACTGACTAGGAAAACTTCTCACAGCATCCCTTCTTACTTTGTTTTCAGTGGCCTTTGGGACATGATAGATCTATTAGCTTTTGAGTTAGCAGAATAATGCAATTGGAAAACGTGACTTTCAGATGATTTAATGTTTGTAATTTTCTTGAATTTACTTGCTTGAATGCAAATTTCATTTAAGGCGTTTTGTAGCTTGTTGTCAGAATAATGAAAAGATTTAGAGAAAATCGAGTATTTGTACAAATGAAGGATTGACAGGGTGTCTCACTCCAATTTATAAGAAGGAGAAGAGGTTCTCTTTATGTATATAATATATGTATACCCAACAGTGAGATTAAGACACAATGGGTCAAATGTTAGCCTGACCAGTCTATTAATTATCCTAGCTACTTAGGAATATGAGGAAGGGAAGATGGGTGATAGAAAAGAGATAAAAAAGCAAGGAGTCTTGGTAGAAAGCAAGAGAGATATAATCACCACCGTAGGTCCAATAAGGTTCATAGTAGGTCCATTCATCTCAGGAACTTGTCTGGTCATCATGGGGGATGGGAGAAAGCCAGGAAGCTTTGCAGCAAGCCAACCATGTGAGGGGTTCTTCTAAAGAGGATTTCCCCTCAGGGAATTCTCTGTCAAAGGTTTGTTTTTGTTTTTGTTTTTGTTTTTTTTCTTTGAGAGTACTTCTCCCAAGTCCTTAGTTTAGTGATGGCCTTTTATCCCCCATTTCTCTGTTTTTTGTTTTTTGTTTTTCTTTTTATTTTTCTTTCTGTTAGTGTGGCATACCTGGCCCAACAGATAAGCCAGCAGGGAGTGGTGCCATCATTGCCATGTACAAGCATTATTGTCTTCTGCAGTGATCAGCTTCCCCAAGCCATACCCTGAAAAAGATTGTTTGCCCCTACTTCTGCTTATCTTTACAACCATAAGCAGAGGTGCTGTGGCACAGTGACACCCACCTAGATAATTTGCAGCTGTCAGAGTCTTATCAGCAGAAAGGCCTCATGAAGCNCCTTCTCTTTCACAAAAAAAAGGAAAAAAAAATAGAGAGGTATTGTTTGTTTTGTGTAAACACAAATAAAATTTTAAAGTCACACTGATCGGTATAAAATCATAGAATCATAGAANGAATTATCATTCCTTTCTCCAAAATGATTCCCTGCACAGGCCAAAATTTTGGATTTCTTTAAATATTAAAACTCAATTGTAAGATTTTAGTACTAAGAAGACCAGTATAACAGTGCTTTGCAACATAATTATTGCTTTGCAAGGAACTTTTCATATTTTTCTATATGATTAGTTGTGGTGATACACTTCTGCCTTACTAATGCATGGACATATTAAGAAAAAACAAAACAAAATAGTATATTGTGATATTTTACCTAGACTCATAAAATAAAAAGGTTATAATGTTTTGGAGAATGCTAATGAAACCAAACTGTTAAAAAAATTGCACAGATAAAATAGAGTGCCAATGTAAGTACAGTATCTCCTAACAGAAAAAATACTGTAGAGTCAAAACATCAGCGTCACTTTGTATTCTTTTTTGCTGCCCTCAGAACATCCTCTACTTTCATTTCTAGGGAACTGGAAACTGCTGGATCTACATCAGTATCTGAATATGCAGGTCATCCCCTTCCCTTCCCTTCCCTTNTCCACTTCATCACAACATCCCTTTAGGTAGTTGTAGAGAGTGATAAAGTCACCTCTGAACCTGCTCTTCTCCAGACTGAACAATGCCAGCTCCCTCAGCTGCTCCTTGTAAGATTTGTGCTCCAGACCCTTCATCATCTTCATTGCCCTTCTCTGAACACACTCCAGTACCTCAGTGTCTTTCTTGTAGTGAAGGACCCAAAACTGAACACAGTATTCAAGGTGTGGCCTCACCTGTGCTGAATACAATGGGAAATCACTTTTTCATCTATCACTTTCCAAAATTAAGACATTAAATGAATTTTTAATGGCATTCGGAACTAGCATTTTCCTCTGTAGTCGTGATTATTTATAGAAATTTAATTGTATGGTGCTTGTTTTAAAGGAGTTAAAGTAAACATGATATTCTTCTACACCTATGGATTTTCTTTGTCAGATTAAGGAAAATATTACCAATGTCTAAATACTGGATCCTTCAGGAATAATCAAGAATATTAATGAGGCAATCAAATAGATGAAGAACACTTTAATTGTTATTGACCTTCATGCGGACATTGTTTAAAGGAAATAAACTTCAAATACTGAGCAATGAGAAGATAAAGTTATCTTTTTCAGTCAAATCTGTTAAATCTTAGGAAAAAAAGAGAGTTCTTCACCGCATCTACAATTCATCCCCACAGATCTGTTGAAGTATGTAGCACAGCAGACGTGCCCAGATGACATAAAACGAAGTGAAAAGGGCATATCTATTCAAATGAACCAAGGAAAAAGTCTTGCCCTGTGTTCATTTCTGCCATAAAACCCACAAAATGAGAAAGTGAGAATATGACTCATATAGGATGTCTCAATCATTTTTATGCTATAAAGGTCTTCCTACAAGCATTTTACAGGGCTTAAATCTATCTGGTAAGAATATGTGTATCTGATCTCTTTCACTTCTATGAAATCTAACTGAAGAAGATAAGTGGCAAAAATGTAATTATGTAAAGAATAAAGCACAAATAATACTTTACCTATATGGTCACTTTCTCCAGTCCATGAAGAAAAAATTATTTAGTATTTGGTGGCTAAAATAGTCAATGGAGAGCAGCACTGACATGCAAAAATATCTTCCAGAAAAGGAATGAAGGACTTCGAACTTCTGCAGCAATCTTTTACACTCACAATCTTTTGGTACAGACAGAAAAGGCATGAGGAAACTCTAAGAAGATGGCTTAAAAGATTTACTCCTACTTACAAGACCTGCTGGACTCTGCATTAATGAATATGGCAAAGAAACGGATACTCAGAATGACTCTATCTCTTGCAGTATCAGCCTTCTTTCTAACTCAAACCTCAACAGTGTACAAATTTTCATTACCATGTAACTAATAATGACAAAATAACTCAGTACTGTGAACTTTACTAAATGTTGTTCTGGGATTCATTAAACAGGGGGTAATGTCTTTTACTCATTACATCTCTCTAATTTGCTAGGTCCATCTACTTCAGATGGTTTTGAAAAGTCTAACAATACATAAAAGCCAGAACTAATATTGTTTTGGCATTAAAGTTACTGTACAAAGAGTGATCATGATATTTGATGTGTAATTTAGCTTTGGTTATTCTTCTACAAGGATTTCTTTAGCCCCTGGAGGTTCATAATGTTTCAGGAAATGTGTCTTTTCATTTTATTAAGAAAATATACTTATGAATACTCTGATGTAATAATATGTGCCTTGTGTCTTGTTAGCCTCAGGATGTCTTGAAGAAAATATCTCTCTCAATGGGCACATTCCTGGGAGGCAAAGATAATTAACAACTGAACATATAAATCAACAGATAAACTCACTACTGTAAGGAACAGTTTTATTTCTTATGTTGTTTTGTTGTTGTTGTTTGTGTGTCTATTTCTGTGTTTGTGTGATTTTTATAAGTACTTGGAATTACAGCTTCAGGTGTGATATACACAAAAACTCTATGTTATATATACATTTTAATGGGGCTGTGGGGCAAATCCAGCTCTCACTGTTTCTCTTTAAGTATTGCTTTGTCAATCTTATCCAGAAAGATTATTCAATAAATGCAATATTATTCAATAAGTAATCTTTCATGTCTAAACAACCACTTCACAGTCACCTTTGATATATTTCTTTGACTTTCTTTGTAGTATTATTCAATTTTTCCAAATCAGTTTTGCTAAGTAGATGGATATGAACTTAATTTGCCTAAACACAATGTACGCAAACTCAGTCTGAGATGAAGAAACACATTTATAAAACTCAGGTGTCAGAGGTGATGGACATCAGTCAACTTGTGGTGTTGACAGATGACAGCTCACATCTGTATGCAAAATAGCATTTAATCCCATATTTATAGAACATATTGTTCCTTTTAATTTACACCATTCTGGGAAGTCTTGGATTTACATTTTAGAGTTTGCTACTTCTCTTTTGCCTTTCAGTGATCCCTGTGTGTATGTCTACATAGTACTGAAAATACAGGAGCCTGGAAAAGATATTCTTACCAGGGAGACCAAGACAGATTTGAGTAGTGGGTCCAGGTGAACTTCGTGAGGTTCAAAAAAACCAAGTGCAAGGTCATGCACCTGAGTCACTATCAGTACAAGCTGGGGGATGAAAGGATAGAGTACAGCCCTGCCAAAAAGGACTTGGAGGCAATGGTGGGTGGCAAGATGGACATGAGCCAGCAATATGCTCCCTCAGATCTGAAAGCCAACTGTATCCTGGGCTGTATCAAAAGAAGTATAGCCAACAGGAAAAGGGATACAATCCTGCTTGTCTGCTCTGGTAAGAATTCACCTGTAGTACTGCATCCAGATGTGAAGTCCTCAGTTCAGGAGCAACACAGACCCATTAGAGTGTGTTCAGAGAGGGCCAAAAAGATAATGCAAGGGATGGAACACCTCTCTTACAAGAACAGGCAGAGAGAGATGGGGCTGTTCAGCCTTGAGAACAGAAGGCTCTAGGGTGACCTGACAGTGACCTCCCTGTATCTAAAGGTGAGCTACAAGCAGGAAGAAGACAGACTCTTCAACAGGGTCTGTGGTAATATCACAAGGAGAATTGATCTTAAACTAAAGGAGGGGAGATTTAATTTGGACATAAGGAAGTTTTCCTGATAGAGGTGGTGAGGAACAGGAACAGGTTGCCCAGAGAGGTGGTGGATGCCCTGTCCATAATGACACTCAAGGTAAGGCTGGATGGGGCTCTGGGCAACTTGATCTATCTGTAGATGTCCCTGTTCATTGCAGAGGACTTGGACTAAACTACTTTCAAGGGTCCCATCAAAAATATTTTGTGATCCTATGATTCTAAGATTCCAAATAGTTCTGCAGAATCAATTTAAATTAGTTTATAACTGTTGTAGAACAAACATTTTCAAAGAATATCCATTATCTTGCAATTTACTTGCAATATGTTGGTGTGGGTATATGAATATTTCTGATAAAAAATAAAGGGCAGTTCTGAAACTAATACTTCCTATTTTGGCCTGTGATCCCAGAGGTGGATGTTGGTATGGAAGTAGAGATCGAACCCTTCCACCAATATCCCATTACATTTTGTTGCCATGTGACAGATGACAGAGTGGCAGCCTGACAAAATGTTATCTGACATGGAAGTCATGGAAGTGCATAAAAGGTGTTGATTTCCTCCATATGAAAAAAATGGCACCCATTAATATTCATTGATGCTTACTGAACATTTATGGAGACCAAACAATGGATGTGAACATGAAGAGGTAGAAGGTGATGTATTTCATTGGCGGTATTACCTGCATAAAAATAAGTCTTGTTCTGGATACCCATGCAGATTTTTATGAGGGCAATATGTAGGCTCTTGTATGATGCTGGTTAAAAGAAATAGCTAATGGTGGTGACTATGTTGAAAAGAAGTGTAGTGCAACTGAGAATTTGCTCTACCAAATACTGATATTGTGTTTTTTTGTATCTATCTTTCATATAAACAAATAGGAGGCATTACTTTTGGATCAACCTATGTACTGAATTTTCAACCATCTGTTTTCTAGTATCTGACATCTCAATCATAGACCATAACTGAGATTTCTGTGAAGGCAGTATTTCACAGCTTAAAGAAAGTATTATTTAGTGTTTTTTCCATTAAATATTCTGGGTAATTTTTAAATGCTTATACAATAAACATCTCTCCCATTTTGCAAAGCAAGCAAAGAAACAAATAAGAGCAGTTAAAAAAAAAAAAAAGTTCCTGTCAAGGTTTTGACCCAAAGACTGAGGGAAAACATTTTAGATTTGCAATTTAGATAGGTTGTGGGAATTTTTCAAACCCCATTTGATGCAGTTCTCACACTCCATTAGAGTACAGCAAAAATGCTACTTGTTAAAACATTAGAATGGCAGGAAAAAGTAATACTTATTGTGTCTGGAGGATTTAGATGATGACGGTATTTACTAAAAGTTATTTGGAACTAAATGGCTTAATTTGATAAATTTTTACTGTTAATATCATACTTAGATGTATATAAGCTATTCATCCAGCAGTAGGAATAAACAGGTAAATTTTGAAAGTGAAGAACAGTATTTTGTTGCGGCCTTGTGACTATCTGTTATCAGATATATTTTCTAAAATTAAAAACAATAATGATTATTATAATAATGGAGAAAATAATAGGTGAGGGAGAATTTTTGTGCTTGATAAGAAGTATTATTTGAAGGCTGTATAGTTGAAGAAGACAGGAAAAAAGAGAAAAATACATGACAAATGTGTTTTCTGTTTTTCTTTAATTGAATAAACTGTATGTTATATTGAAACGTCTCACTGTCTTGACTGCCACTGGCTGCCTTGGATTAAAAACCACATGGAAAAAAGATCCATATTGATGAGATGTACTTTTCAGGGTATTACCAATAACATACTACAGCTCAGCTACAGAAGTTAAGATGTAGAACAGGGAAGTGTAGGATGAAGAAAGAAAAGAAAGGACAAGAGGGCAAGTAATGGCCAGTTAATAACTTTAAAAGGTTAAGGGGAAGGCGACTTTGAGAACTGATGTGAAAAAAACTCCACAGTTTGAAGCATTCCGCTGAAGAAAGATACACATGTGCTTGGTTAGAAAAAGCAAAAAGGGCAGAACGGAAAGATACCAATGAAAATATTACAGAATGCGTAAAGCTGATTACTATTATCAAGTCACCATAGTCAGTGTTTTTTAAAACATTTTGACTACTGTCAACAGTTTACAGGCTGGTTCGGCCCAGTTCTGTGACGATTGGTGCGGGGGATCCACAGACCCACGCCTCAGGAAAGGGGAAAGGGGAAAGGGAGATGGGCCTAGGAACAAAACAGCGGTAATGATCTGAGGAGGAAAGCATTTTCCCCCTGTGTGAAAAAATATAAAAATACAAAGCAATGCAAAGTCCTCTGGGGAACGTAGTTCTTCTCTTCTGAGACAGGTATACCCAGAACTATTAATGATCTTCAGAGCTGGAGCATTAACTTTCTTACTCCCAATGCAATAAATGTTATGGTGTGGAATACCAATAACAAAAATCATAAAAACATGACAACTACCTAACTCTTCCTGTAAATGACGCTATCAGTTGAATTACATTCATTAAACATGGAGAAAACTCATAGGAACCACCACTTCACTGTGCAGAGAAAAGTACCATGGTCAAATAAATACCTGACACATAATTCATAGATTCATAGATACATTAGGTTGGAAAGGAGCTACAAGATCATCTAGTCCAACCATCCTCCTATCACCATCCCTACCCACTAAGCTACTAAATCAAATCCCTTAGCACCTCATCTAAACGCTTCTTGAACAGCGCTAGGGATGGTGCCTCAACCACCTCCCTAGGCAGGCCATTCCAGTGCCTGACCACTCTTTCAGAGAAAAAATTTTTCCTCTTAAAGAAAAAATCTAATCTAAATCTTCCCCGGCACAACTTGTGGCCATTCCCTCTCATTCTGTCATTAGTTATCTGGGAGAAGAGACCGACCCCCTCCTCACCACAACCCCCCTTCAGGAAGTGGTAGAG
>VXAB01000563.1:157344-201918 GCA_013399175.1 Odontophorus gujanensis
TGCACGTGCCGTAATCTCCCTCATGGGATCATCTGCTCCATAACTTTCCTTGATACCGACGTCAGGCTGACAGGCCTGTAGTTCCCCGTATCTTCCTTATGGCCTTTCCTGTAGCCGGAAGCCCCATTGGCAAGCCTCCAATCTTGTGGGACCTCTCCAGATATCCAGGAATACTGATGGTAGAAAGCGGCTTGGCAATCACCTCTACCAGCTCCCTCAGCACCCTTGGGGGGACCCCATCTGGTCCCATGGACTTGTGGCAGTTCAGATGGAGGAGCAGGTCTCTGACTGTCTCTGCTTGGATCACAGGGGGTGTATTATGCGCTCTGTCCCAGAATTCCAGGTCAGGGCAAAAAGTACCCTGAGGATAACTGCTCTGTCTATTAAAGACAGATGTCAAGAAGGCATTGAGAACCTCAGCCTTTTCCTTATCCTCCGTGAGGATAAATCACACTTGATTTCTCTGTTACTTTCAGAGAAGACAGGGACAAGTCTTTGGATTTAGCAATGAACATGTCATATATATTATTATTTTGTGTTCTTTTTTTTTTCCCCCAAGAAATTACATATATATATACATAAATTTTATCTATATTAATATTTTTCGTTGTTAAGCTACATGAATAATAAACCATATATTCAGTAATAATAATTTCAGGTGGTTTTATACATTGCATGTGCCTCTTCATATAAAAGACAATCTGAGATCCTCAAATGAGGAAATGAATGATATCTACTGTACATCCAGAGAACTACAATTATTCAGGAAACAATTTGCGTTTAGTAAATACATATTTACAGGATAATAGATGTATCTGGTAAATAATACATCACATGTTAATATAATTAATTTCCATCATTCATTTCTAAATTACCTAAATATGTACTTGACAAACAAATTTATTAAAAGGCCTTACTCACTCTTGGGCAAAAGGAAGATTAAAATTGAAACAATAGGATACATAATCTCTTGTTGTCAAAACAAAACCAAACAAAATCCAACTTATAATCTTATTAAATGAACTGTCATTTATGTGTGCATAGAAAGAATGAAAAAAAATAAATCCTTAGGCTTTTGATGCTACAATGAGTGAGGATATCAATGAAAGTATAAAAAATATGTAAGTATCAATAATATTCCTAGGATCAAACTTACAATCTGAGGTAAATGCAAAGCATGACTATCTGCTGTTAAGGTGTTTATTGGAGGAAATTGTTTGACATATATATCTCTGGAGAAAGTAAGGCAGCAAACAAGGCCTGATACTGCCCAATAGACTTATTACAAACTCTAAGCGGCTAAGGAATTTGGAGAAGACAGGAAAGTTATTGATAGTAAAGGGAGAAATCCTAGTGAATGGTTTATAAAGTGGGAATAGTCACCACCAGGGTTCCAGTGATGTCTCAATGGTTCACAGGGGGGCAGCAAGTCAGTCAGTGACGTCTTGCTGACCTGCATGGCTGTAGTTTGGCGGTGGTGGTACCTGTTCTACGTGGGAACTCCTCAGGTTTTTATCATCATCATATCACCCTTTTGGTTGCTACGGGCAGCAGATGGTTGTCAGGAGCACTACTGTTTTGTTCATCAGGGCTTGCTTTAGTTGTCAGGGGCATGTTTATGTTTTATTTATCAGGTGCAATAGCATGTCCATAGTACATGTCACTTCTCTTTGGAAATTGGCAGGTGATCATGTGACTGTCACATGGTGGGTTGCTAGGTAAGCACACTGACTGCATGGTGGTCCTCTCCTCCAAGATAAACTCCCTAAATCAGTTTGAATTCCCAACATACAACAGTGATTTATTCTGGTTGTCCAGATGCATGTGTATCTTTTTCTGTTGTAATCGTGGTAACCATTAACTCCAAAAGTTTACCAAAAAGGTTATGTCTCAGGTGGGTGATTCTAAAGAAGCTTTGAGCCAAAAATTGTTCCAGCTTCTCACACCTGTCTTTACCTCCCTTTTGGCACAGGTGATCCAAGCAGTTTTCTGTATACTGCATATATATACTATATATATGTACTATATATAGAAACATGCAGTATAACAGCATAAATATGACAAGGGAAGTAGAAAACCATTTAAAACACTATCATTTTGTTATAGAATTAAATATTATCTCTTAAAAAAAATAAAAAAGGCTTTCTTTATCAGCAATATGCTATGGATAATTTATTCCCTTGTTTTCATATTACTGTATTTACTTTATAGAAAAAAAATAAAAATCTGTAATGACAGAACCTGTCATCTCCGTGAAGAGAGCTGGAAATGTAAAGCAGTGGGCCAGTTAATACAGGCAAAACAGACAGCATTCTGCTGGTACGTGGAAAAAGAAGGAGCAGATGGACACCTGTCGTAAGAGTGGGAGAGAAAAAGCTTTAGATGAGCATATAAATTCCATCAGCCTTCCATGGATTAATGGCTGGTAAGGCAGACATCGGCAATCAGTAAGAGAAAGGAATTTGACAATTAAAAATCGGAATAATAAAGGTAGGGAGAAATGTGTTATAAAACTGCTTAAGGAAGAAATGAATGTGAAGAACAAACAAACAAACAAACAAACAAACAAAAGAATAATAATCAGCATCACCCAGCATTACCTAAAGAATTTGTTTTGATTTCTTCCTACTGAAAAGTTATAGAGTTGTAGTCAGATTGAAATACCTACAGCAGGGGAAAGAAAAAAGCAAACAAAAAACCGGCTATAATAACATTGTAAACTAGAAGTCAGTGTGCCCAGGGAAGTGGCAGAGTGTGTCTGAAAGTGTTCAAGAAATGTGTAGATGTGGTACTGAGGGACATCATTTAACATGATGCTGATGGGGTGATGCTTGAATTTGATAATCTTAGAGATCTTTTCCAACCTTAATGATTCTCTGATTCTATGATTCTGAGAGCTGAAGAATGGTTACATCATATTGAGTATGTACACAGTGACATCAGTTTAGGCCAATACACATTTCTGCTTGTGCAGAATGCAACAAAGCCATGCATAAATTGAGCCTAAGTATCATCCACAGTTGTTGCTCAATGAATAATCCTATTAATACAGAGGTCCTGCTTGTAGAGGTCAACCATGTTACACGTAAGTATTTGGGACACCAATCTCCCTCAGACTAAAATATGCTGTATGCAGATGAAAGCAGAGAGCGATAAGTGCAGTTTTGGCTCCACAGTTGGAAATTGTAGTCAAAGTACTACCAGGGTCCAAGCAGAGTGTCTGGAAGAGACAGGAACCACATAGAGCTAAAGCCCCTCACATTTCAAACCTGCTGTGAGAATAATGGTAATGTAAGTAGAGAAATAAATCTTGTGCTCTGGCTTTCTGAGAGTGGAGTCACATTTCTCCCTAGTTTGCTGGTGAGATTTAAGAGTCAGAGGAATGCCACTGAGAAAATGAAAAAACAAAGGTGAATCTTGTCATTAACATGTTTTCTAGCATTCAAGATGAAGAGCATGTGTGTAGGTCCCCAGCTTTAGATAAAGTAAAGCAACCAGTTTCTACATACACTCTTCAGGATTTGTGAAAACATATGCTAACGATAGAGGGCTAGTTAAGACCCAGCAAGACTTGAGACTTTACCATAGCAGAAAGAAATCTCCATAAACAGTTTAAAATTTCCCTCAAATTCTTTCCTATATCTCACTAAAGCTGCACATCTTCTGGATACCTTGTAAATACCTTGTAAATACCCAATAGCATCTAGATGGGGTGATTGGCAAGCATGAGGCCTACAATCAGTGATGTTCACTCATGAACACCATTGCATGTATCTGTGGTTGAAGTATCTATGTCACTTCATCTCCATGCTCTCTAGAAGATGTTAAACTGTTGTAACAAGCAAGTTGTTACAGACCCGGTTCTACCTCACTGTTGCAGAGGGGACCCTGGGCTGCAAGAATAGCTTGCGCTTACGAGTGTTTCAGACATGCCATGGCCCTCCAGTATTTATGTCAATGGAGGCAGAGTTAATGTTAACAAAATTTGGGAAATTAGAGTGATTTAAATGGTCAATTCAGTTGAATTGGGCAGAATTATACACACCACAGAACATTGTTGCATTATACGTCTATGTCTTTGGCTAGATTGTGAGAAATAACAAAAACATACATAAGATAAAAATGTTGTTTGCAACTTTTGTTCTCTTATATTAAATTGTAACTTCCCTAAAACAAAAATTCTATTTTCTGTGTTACATGGAACACTGCCTGATTTATTTTATTCTTAAGGGTGAGGAGGTTTAATTCTTTATTTAACACATTGGCTGTACTTCCAAAAGCTCAGTCACAATCTCCCAAAGATTTTCTCTGTTTTAGTTTAGCTGAAATGTTTTTCCAATTATTAACTCTTCTCTACAACCAAAGATTTAAAAAAAAGCTCTTCAGCTTTACAAAAAACAACTTTAATATTTTATTTAGATCTTAGGCCCCTCACTACCTTTTCTTCAAACAAAACTAACTCAATTTTCAGTTACAGACTGTTGACAAAATAGCTAGCTCTGTAAACACTTTTTGTAATTGACCATAAAAATATGTGTTGGCTACTCCTAAAAATCACCTCAATATCACAGGAATGTCTGCGGAAGTTAGAAATGAAGTGGGAAGTGCTACATGTTACTTGTAATTGTAACTTTACCAAAGAGGCGGGGGNAGCCAGCTATTAACACAAATAATTAGACCTCCTGTGATGAAAAGTATTATAATGAAAGGATATGGTTCTTGGCAATTCTGTTGTGCCCACTTTGTGATAGAACAAAATGAAGTTTCTCTTAAAATAAAGATAACACTACCAAGACAGCTTCATAGGCATGTGTTTCAACATACTTTTAAAATTATTTCTGTCTGTGGGCTATGTAGTGATCTGAAAATTCTGGAGTTTGGCTATGATTTGTTCTGTCTGATTTGCAATCACTATTGGAAAGTACGAAGGACACAGCCTGTTGTGGTGTTAGAAACAGGTTACAGTGAGTTTTGATTACATTTTTCATCAGTTCTTTTCATTAAGTGTTAATAAATGTGAATTAAATTTATTCTTATGGTTACAGATCAGCAGGAACTGGATGCCTCCCAGTGCAGTTAAGGGGATCATGACCAGCAACTGGCTGCTCACAGGCTTCAGTGAACAAGTCTGTGGAATGTGTGCTCTTGGAAGCTGATGCTGGCAGGAAAGGCAGGTGAAAGTTGCAATGTTTGCTAACTGGTAGTGGAAAAATAACTGAGGTCATTGTGAAAGACAAAAACTGTTTTTCTTTGTCTCAAAGCTTGATTTGTAAGGTCTTTCTGGTGATAAGACTTTAACTTAACTTAAGACTTTAAGACTTTATTAGCAGAAGATCTGGCCCACGATGGGATAACTGGTACGGGAGATTGGGAAATGATACCATTGTATCCTGTGAAGGCAAGATATAATCTGGCATTTCCCTACTCCTCTCTTATCTGCTGGCAAGGCCCAGAAAATGGGAACAAAGGAGTTCCGAAGGAGATCCAAAAAAACCAGGAGCTGCCTCTCCAAAAAGAGCTGACTTGACCACCTTGGAGCACTGAGTTGGAGGACTGTGACTATCATAAACTCAGAGTCAACAAAAAAATTATGTGGGTTTTGATACTCCAGCTGGATGCATATACATCTATGCAGGCCAACTGAATTGACCTCGGGGTACTCAGAGACAGATTATATCATTGCAAGAACTCTCTCAGTTAGTTTTAAATGTTTTTGAGAATCTGGAGTGGTTTCAATCAACTGGAAACTAGCAAATGTCCCAGTTTTCAAGAAGGGCAAGAAAGAAGACCCTAATAATTACAGTTCTGTCAGTATTATCTCTATGCATGGAAAATTATGGAGAAACTTTTGTGGGAGTTCTGAAAAAACATCTGAAAAACAGTGCAATTATTGATTGTAGCTAATATGGGTTCATGAGGGGAACACTTATCTATCTAATTTTATCACCTTTTATGACAAGGTTACATGACTTGTTGATCAAGTGGAGCTGAATGATGTAATTTCTTTGGATATCAGGAAAACTTTCAATATGCTGTTACTCCCAGTATCCTTCTGGACAAAATTTCCAGCATACAGTTAGACAAAAACATAAAACAATGGGTGAACAGTAGGCTGTTAAATCATACTCAGTTATAGTAAATGAGGTTACATCTGGATGGCAGCCAGTCATTACTGGGGTTCTGCAAGGCTCTATTTTATAATTAGTTCACTTCAATGTTTTCATCAAGGATTTGGATGTCGGACTTGAAGCTATACGAAGTAAATTTGTGAGTGATACTAAATTGAGAGGAGCTATTGACTCCTGCGAGGGTAGAAAAACTTTGCAGGGAGACACTAAAAAAATTGAGGTCTGGACAATAACAGACTGCAAGAGACTTAACAAAAGCATGTGCTGAATTCTGCACTAGCACTGCCAGGCTGTCAAGGGAAATGACTGTGTTCCTTTCTCTGGACTGGTATGGTCTCATCTTGAGCACTGGTTGTAAGTTTGATCACCACAATATAAGAAGTTTGTAAAACTATTAGAGAGTGGACAAACGAAGGCTACAAAGATGGTGAAAGGTCTAGAGGGAAAATGTATGAGGAGAAGCTGAGATCCCCTGTTTAGTTCAGCCCAGAGCAGAGGAGCTGAGAGGAGACTTCATGGCAGCTGCAGCTCATCATGAGGGAATTGGAGAGGCAGTGCTGAGATCTGCTCTCTGGTGACAGCGACAGGGCTTGAGGGAATGGCATAGAGCTGTGTCAGGGGAGGGTCAGGTGGGGGTTAGGTAAGGGTTCTGCATCAGAGGGTGTTGGGTATGGAACAGGCTCCCCAGTGCAGTGTTCACAGTTCCAAACCTGTTCAAGAAGCATTTGGGTAATCCTCTCAGACATAGGGTTTGAATTTTGGATGGTCCTATTCAAAGCCAAGAACCGGACTTGATAATCTGTGTGGGTCCCTTCCAACTCAGTATACCTAATGATTCTATGAGCTGCTGGTAGCCTTTTTATCAACAAACACCTGAATATTGCATTATGTTACTGCAATTTGTTAACCAATCTTTAAAAATAAAACACTGGCAGAATTAATTCTAGATTTGTGTTAAAAAATAGAACTGCAGTAAAGTTTATTGTGTATTTTGTGGTTTATTTAAATGCTTTGTAGCATTCTGGAATATGTTCTGTGTGCATACAGGAGCTGCTGATTTAGACAGACATGAAAGTGTAGGATATTGGAAAGAAGCATCTGCTATTTTTACTGCTTCTTTCGTTCTATTAAAAAAAATATAAGTTTGTCCTGCAGGCTGAAATCTTCATAGAGTTGCCACACAATCCATCCTGTGAGGTGAGAGAAGTGGTAGCTGCAGGAACAATTCACTTGTGGGCAATGATAGGGACTTAAGGAGCTCAGTAATTGTCAAACTGGAGACTCATCTCTCTGCACACTCTGCAGCTTCTGGGGATCTGATGTACTTCTTCCACCTCATTCCTGGCACTCGTGGGTGCAAATCGTGTATTGAATGCAGGATTACCGTGCCGCTGCTCCAGTATGTAGCATGCCCCTGCAGCATTAGTGGAAGGATGATGGAAAACATACATGCCAGACAGAAATGATTACCTTTGTTACTGCAAGAGAAAGATTTCCTTTACAAGACAGAATCTACAGTTCAGGAGTATATAGTGCTGAAGGTCTTGCACCTTGCAGAGCATGTTTGACCTGAGCTAAACTGTTGCTTCCGTAGACTGGAATGGCAGAATAATTCTTAGTTATCCTCAGTCCCTCACGAGTCTCAACTCTGCTTATTTCTTACTCAGTCAAAAACAATTATTCACTTTCAAATCTGCATGTTGTCTGGTTTCTGATCTTCTTTTCCTCATCTCCATTATTTTCAATTTTTTTCTTTTCCCCTGCCTGTCCTTTCCAGCTTCAAAATCCCTTTCCAAACACAGAAAGCTCAGGATACTGAGCAAGACATTCTTCCTTTGTGACCAGATTGCCCTAGGCTACTTTTTTTTTTCATTTTTCATTTGCACAACTTACAGCCACTGAAGTAGTCCTTTTGTGCAGTATTATAAGTAAATATCAAAACTTTCATTACACTTACAGGAATTCCTCATTAAATAAATTATTTCTTGGAGAAATTTACTTAGAGCAGTCTAGGCAAACTGCTACCTCCAAGCAAAATGGGTAAGACCAAGTTCAAAGGTCATCAGTGAAACCTGTTATCATCATGTGGAGATTTTTTGGAAATGCTGGAGATGCCTGTCTGCATTGAAGAAAGAGTTCTAATGTTGCTGAATTCTTCCAATTTTCTTTATAGTTAGCTGCTAGACAAAGTCCAGGGAAAAAGTTACAAACAAAGCAAAAGAAACAGACAAAAAAACAAAGACATTATTTCCGTAATATGTCATTAAAAATGCAATTTTAGATTAAAAAGAGTTTCTTAGTCCTTTGATATAGTATTCCTACCAAAAAGAGGTAGAAAGAGAAGGGGAGAAAATATTTGGGAAGATGAAACATAATAGCAAAAAAAAAAAAAAATACACCAATAAAAGTAAGTGAAGCCATATTTGGATGCATAAAGATGCAGAGTTCACAGGACAATAGAAGATTTTTTCATGCTGTTTCAAGAAATTTTAAACTTAAAAATAAACACTCGGTGGAGAAAATAAAACAGGTATTCATTAATATGCCAAGAACTTGTGTGTGCTAACCATGTTCACACAGTTTTGTTAAAGTTCCCTCTGATAAATAATAGGAAGAGAAATATAACACCTTTTGAATGAGATCATTCCACTCTTCCCAAATTAGAAGAAAGAGCAGGTGAATAGTCTGAGTAATTTCAGATTTCAAAATTATTTATCTGAATTACTCACTGAAGACTTGAGGACTAGAGGCCAATTCCTTTTAATTTAGTTTATGTCAATAACAGTTACGGGTTTTTCTAGTGAAGAAGAAGAATACTTCATGAATTCTTGTCCGTAAAATAATGGATTTTAAACTCAAAATGCCTTACGGTGAGGAAGAATACTATTGCTGTGTTTTTCATAGCCTTCAGCATACTTTGCAATTCTTACTTTATCACTACTTCCTTTTCATAAGAGTATATCCCTCAGCCACTATAATTCAAATTGAAGTAGTTAAGACTGAGGGAGGAAAGGGAATAAGAATGTAAGAGAAAGAACAGCAAAGAAACAGAGCAGTTAGATTCAGAATAATGTCACCACATATATAGTTCTAGAACCTGTGAGGCTGGGTATTAACTGGTATAGAATAGTTTGCTAATAATTATTTTTAAAAACTTTTCCTAATAGACTTCTCAATTAAGAAATTATATAAAATTGAAAAACACATGTATTTTTATAAAGGCTTTTTTGTTGTTTTTAGCTAGTTTGTTTTGTTTTTCAGACAAAACCCTGAGGAATTTCTATCTTTCTGGACAAGACAAGTGATAGAATTTTAAGATCATCCTCATTAAACAATTTACTCATGGCCAAGTTCAAGCAGTATTTTTATCCTTATATTCATATCAGCAGGTTCTAAGATCCACTCGTTGTCTAGCTAATGTAGATAAACAAAAAGTTGTCTACAGATTGTAAGATGCTTTGCCTCTTTCCCTTAACACCATACTGAATTAAAAATAAGGATGACTTCATTGGCATACATGAACTACATTAATTTATCCACTAAAAAATATGTACCCTTTGGCTTTCAGTATTTCTTAGGTCTCCTTGCTATCTCCGAATTAGAGCATTCACCCAAGTAAGCATTTCTATTTGTAGCTGGTGGCTTATAGACTATAAGAACCAAGATTAAATGCTAAGTGAGAATTTTAATTACACTTTAATGTACTTATGCCTGTTAGAGAGAAGCTGGGAATGTTACTTCGTTCTGAGTACCTACTTATACCTGCTAGCATAGCAGGTTGTATGTTGTAGTGACAATATATCATTGTAGAAATGGGTATTTCTCCCACTTACCTTGTAGCTCTATGCTATGGGAGGTTAAACAATAAACAGGAAAATGACTGAGGCCTGAGCTTCACAAGCTGGACAAGTGACCCTGGGAAGCATTCAAAGTTGACAGGCAAGAGCAGCACAAAAGCAAAGCAAGGGGCCAGAGCCTTGAAAGAACAGTGAACAAATACGCGGTAAATTAGGAAAGAACGCAATAACAACTGTAAATACATCTTGGAGTATAAAGTAAATTGCTCCAGTCCCTTTCTACCACCCTTTGCATGACAATTCGATGCCAAAAGTGCCATTCGTCATATCAAATGAAGGTGTCTGGATTTCAGATTTCTGCATTTTATTTCACCCAAGACCTCTTTGAAGAACTGAGGCCTAGTCAGTGGTATCTAGACAACACTTTGTCTCATAGTGATGTAGAGACATACATTGTTCAAATAAACATCTTCATAGTGGAAATGCCTTAAAAAAAAAACAAAAAAAAAAAAAACACCTGTATTCTGACAAACATGACTGGTTCCTCATGCTGCAAATCCAAATCTAGATTCTCTTTTAATTGCTTCTCAACAGTTTGCTTAAATTAAAGGTGAGATGAACACAATTATACCTTATACACCAAACTCCAGCTGTAAGGAAAATATTCTTAAATCTTCTTCTTGAACCTCAGGGCTTCTTTGAATTGTTATGACTTACAAAAAATTTCTGCGACCATTACTGCATTACTAAAACAGAGACAGAATATTCTGCACTGCTAATTCTTGATTCTCTCCCTCAGCTCTGGCCCATAATAAAAGTCAGGGCCTAGGCCAATGTCAGAGCAGGAATCACAGCTCTACAATAAACATGTTCTTGTTATGTAAATCTAGACATCTTGCTGAAATACTTTATGCTTAATTTCTACCACTAGAGCAACGGAAAGGGTGGTATCCCCTACAATATTAGAACAGTGTAATGCTAACTTCCTGTCTTATTTTTGTTCCTATGGGAAAAGTGATGTGTACTCCACTCTTCTTTGTTTACTTCATGACACTGCCTGTAGAAATATTGAACATAATCTTCGCTGTTCTTGAAAGAAGATTCACAGCTAATCCTTCAAAAGTTTCTATAAAATGTGTAATCAACTTTTAAAATACAGACTTCAGAATTATAACATGACACTACCTCTCATTTGTTAAACATTTCTATTAATGTAATGTTTTTGTATCTTAACCAGAAGGCAACATTGTGCCTCTTAGTATTGCTTTTGCTTTGTTTTTATTATTATTATCATCTACTTATTTCACAGTTGTACTGTTTTCATCAGAGATAACAGCTCTATTTAAAATGTCATATCCCTAGCAATTATTTTTAAGTATTTTATATTACCTTGAGGTTAAAAAAACCTTTCTTCTCTCAAGCAGTGAATAATTACATATTGCTCAAAATGATTGATGGTTTGTTGAGTGCAGCATCATGAAACAGTACCCTGAATATTACAACAAAGCAAGTCTCACTAAGTTTCAAGGTTTCAGGAGCTGCCACACAAATCAGTCATTTTGTATTGTAATCATGAGTGCCTTCTAAAATGATATAAAAATAATAGAAGAAAACATCTTCTTGCTTGAAGAGTGGAGACAACTTGATCACCGTAATTGTGGGGGAGAGGCACTAAAATATCACAAGGGAAAAGAATCTCAGCCTATTTTATTTTCTCCTACTTAATTTTTTCTTCTCATGCAATTTGCTGTAGTCTTTAACTAAGAGCAGTTCTATGAGGTTAATGTCCAAAAGAGAAGGAAATCTGTATATGCAACAAACCCTTAAGATGACACTTTTCAGAATTTCTTCAAAGGGGAGGACTTTGAATATGTAACAACTACAAATGTCTGGCTGTGCCTTTGCCCTTCACGAGTATATAAAAAATTCATAATGTAGAACAGGTGTTTTCTTCTGGCCATAACCACTTTTTATCCTTTTAACTATTCTTTATAGCTGTTATGTTTTAAAAAATGAACATGATAATATAGAGAGGAAATAGCAAGCTTATCTCTGATCAAACTAAGTGATTGATATCAATTATTATTATTTTTGTGCACAGGTAATCCCAAATTCTTAGGCTCTCAGGAAGAAAGGATTTATTTTAGTAAGTTCATCTGTTTTACTGTTTCTGCACCTGACAATCTATTTCAGACTGAATTCTGTGGACAAAATACTCTCTATAGGTGGATATTCAAAATGATAAGTTGCAGGCTAGATTGAACAAGATCATATGTTTAAAGAATAACTAAATTGAAAGAAAAAAAAAAAAAAAAGGCAAAAAACCCCAATACAGGTCCTGTCCAATAGCATTCCCAGATTTTACTGAAAGGCAGATGAAGGTATTCTAAGATACCAAGAGGAGAATCATTTTGGAAGCTTACGTTTGTAGCTCACAGATGTTAGAGTAAAACTATTTATCTTCTGCTATATATGTATAAAACAAACAAACCAGAGAGCGATAGGCATGCTGGACTTTGAACAAAATGTCATACAAAACTAGGTGGCACTTCAGATCAATTGCAAAAAATAAGTAATATAAACATTTGCACTCCTTGTACAGACAAGGAGCAAGCATGATAGTTTAGTCAACTTAAGCTAATCTAGAAGAATCCACCAAAACTAACAGATTTGTGTTTTCTTATTTGCATGGAGAAACAGCTATTCATTTAATACTCACTCACACAAAACTGTCAGAAATGAAAAACTAAATCAACTCCCTTGACAAACATTTGGAATTAATATCCACACCTGTTAATATGAGGACAATATTATCATATATTTTAAAAAATGATATATTAAAAAGAGAAATATATTACTGGAAACAATAGCTAGAGAAAAATTTCCAGTGAAATGCTTTTGAATTTTATGCACACAAAAGAGCAATTTCACCATCAGAATGTTGCAGTTTTGATTATTTTTGTGCAGCATAGAAAAGAAATTCAGCCAAGTTTTTGTCAACGACTAAAGAAATCACTTCAAGTTCACAACTCCACAAAATTTGCCAGATGAAGAAAATGGTTTGGCCATGGTACAAAGTCACAGAGATAACTAGAAATTGGAGAGGAAAATCTTAACAAAAGAAAAAAAAGTTTTCATGCATTTGAACAACCTGAAAAGGAGAAAAAAATTCCCTTTCTCCATCCTCTATTTTTTATTTTACTACTGGATTACACAGCAATCAATTTTTTTTTATTTTTATTTATAAACAATGTATTACTTATGATCAGTTAAACTAGCTAAGTAGTGTACAATGATCTCTGTCTCTCCCAGTCATTAGCTAATGGTTTGTAAACATATCAGTTTGACAGCTATATTTTTCTCTAAAAAAGTAGAGAGGGGATTCTGCCTTGGTGTTGGGAATCCTTGCTGATATGAAGATGTCAGTTATTTTTCTCTTCATTTGCTTTTGCTACAGAAGAGACTGGGGAAAAAGCATGGCAGAATGGAAGCAGACTCAAGGGCCTTGAGTTAAGTTGCTCAACATCTTTCTGCAATAGAACCTAGCACTACAGTGACTGCTTTGATTTGACAGATGGCTTTAAATTAGGTGAATTTCTGCATTTCAGTACAGCTACAGCAAGACATAGTTGAATTGAATGAGCAGAATTTCTTCGGTCATTGTAGGGTGATTATTTTGTACATTTTGATTAGTGTACATTTTCTTCATTTCGGTGCTGTCACCATAAATAATGTTGCCTATAAGATAGGAAGTGAATCCCTTCACTTCCTATCATAACTGTCATAACTCTGAGCCACACTGCAGCTTTGCACTACTTTGCAGTATAATCCACTTTGTTATGCAATATACTCTGTTACTCTGATGATGTTTATAAAACCATAGTGAAGCAGTGGGGAGCAATCATTGTAGCAGTACAACACACCAGCCACTCTACCACACTGCTGGTAGATGCTCTGGAGAAAAGATCTGACATTTGTACTTCCAGTCCAGTGATAGCTTTCCTGTTGCTTATGGCTGCTGTGGGTGTTCAACAGCTGAAATATACAACTGCATAATGTTGTCATTTTGCAATCAAAGTACATAAATATCAATTAAAGCATTTCTATTAGGCTAATAATGAGCAATGTCTTTCAGAGAGATAGTAGGTGTGGCCATTTGCACAAATGTATGTATTGTCAGACTTATTGTAAATACTTTCAAAATATAGCTGAAAATATTATTGCAGATATTAAATGATTTTCTTATCAAGAATGGAAGTTCTGATTCTGTTATCAGGAATAGTCTCATTTGAAGTTATGTCAGCAGTCTGCACAGCAAAAATCTGACTTTGCACTTCAAAAGAATACAAAAGAAAACTTAAGAATGTAATATAATACAGCTGATTACGTGCCTTTCTTTACACTAAGGTAGTGTACTGAGGTCCTGAGAAGGGTGTAAAATTTTAGGCATGGGTAAACTTTATTGTGATAGAAAATGATTGAATAAGCAAAGTTAAAACTGATAATTACAGTTGCCTGATAACACTACTCATTTGATTTTTTTAATCCTCCTAATTATTTCTAATTAACTTCCATCAGCTTTAAATCTACCAATATAACTATTTTTAAACATGGCTTTTAAGACAGGCTTTAAATCTCCTACCACCGATCACCTGATTGACTGGGGACTTCACAAGACATGTTCATCTAGGTGCTGAGCATTTTTCTGAAGTTTCTCCCACATTTGCAGCCAGATGTAAAATTTCATTTGTATATTTTGTTCTTTTCATAGTTTAGGAGGTCCTCCACCTCTATCAGAAAAATAAGATAAATGATTACAATAAAAATACTGATCAGGATAGCTGAAACTGTTATATGTATCTCTTCCTATGTATGTTGTTACAAGAATGAATGAAATGTCATTTTTTTCTGTTGTTTTACCAAAAATTCTGTTCATAGGTCCCATTCCTAGAAGGCTTGCCTGATATTATTACAAACATTAATATTCAAAGTAACTTTTAATTTTGCTCTCACTGAGTGTCCTTGTATGCAGAGCAGAAGTCTGTTGAGTAGAGCCAAAATTGCCTTGAAAATCAGCTACACTCTGTGTTTGTTGTGACATTTTTCAGAATGGCTTCAAGGCCTTAAAAGATCTTAAAAGGGAGACAATATGTATTTTCTGGTGATGTTAGACTACTGTGCAAACAAATTTTGAAGTTCAGTTTATATTACATGGTAAGTGCTTGCGAGTTGATGTTACAGTTAAGAAAATTTATCTATCTTTAAAAACTCTAAATCACTGTCAGTTCAAATTATTATTTTTATTTTTATTTATGATATGTGATCTCAATTCAACAAAATAGTTAAATACATAAATGATTTTAAGCATATGAGTAGTTCTTTATGATTAGATTAAAATCACTTTACATATTTAAATGCTTAAATATCTTTATGAATTAGGGCTAAATTTACAGCTGACATGTATGTCTTTTTAATGATGTCTGTGTTTTAAAACTCAATCTTTGTTTGATGGGCACCATGTCGTGAATCCAATTTGGCACACATTTTTGGAATAAAACTTTTCAGGTTAGGCTGTTGATTCTGTCTGTTCAATTGTAATCAAAATATTGAAATCATTCTTGTTTTAAAATTTCAAGGCCAAGATTTAAATACACTAAAAATATCCATTTNCTGAGTGTCCTTGTATGCAGAGCAGAAGTCTGTTGAGTAGAGCCAAAATTGCCTTGAAAATCAGCTACACTCTGTGTTTGTTGTGACATTTTTCAGAATGGCTTCAAGGCCTTAAAAGATCTTAAAAGGGAGACAATATGTATTTTCTGGTGATGTTAGACTACTGTGCAAACAAATTTTGAAGTTCAGTTTATATTACATGGTAAGTGCTTGCGAGTTGATGTTACAGTTAAGAAAATTTATCTATCTTTAAAAACTCTAAATCACTGTCAGTTCAAATTATTATTTTTATTTTTATTTATGATATGTGATCTCAATTCAACAAAATAGTTAAATACATAAATGATTTTAAGCATATGAGTAGTTCTTTATGATTAGATTAAAATCACTTTACATATTTAAATGCTTAAATATCTTTATGAATTAGGGCTAAATTTACAGCTGACATGTATGTCTTTTTAATGATGTCTGTGTTTTAAAACTCAATCTTTGTTTGATGGGCACCATGTCGTGAATCCAATTTGGCACACATTTTTGGAATAAAACTTTTCAGGTTAGGCTGTTGATTATGTCTGTTCAATTGTAATCAAAATATTGAAATCATTCTTGTTTTAAAATTTCAAGGCCAAGATTTAAATACACTAAAAATATCCATTTGAATGGTATCTGAATACTGTGAAACAACATTTATCTAATCTCATCATTTGTAGTCTACTTCCTGATCACATGGTCTTTTAGTCAGCAAACATAGGGAATAGTCAACAGAAATGTAAGTGGTATGGAGTATACAAATCAACTGTTGGATTCTTTCCTATTAAAGCATAGTGCAAGCCCACAAGACATTTACTAGCAAAGCATCCTGTTGTTTTCACATTATTCCCTAGTCTACGATAAGCAATTAAAAAATGAATAAATAAAATTAAAACAAGAATTTGCAATAATATATGAAGCAAATTTTGTCTTGTGCTAGAAGATTTTTAGTTTGCAAAATTCTGAATTCATATATCAAGCATGAAAAAGTTAAGTAGATGTGAATGTCAGGTTTTTAATGCTGATGTCTGTACAAAAGTGATACAACAAATACTATACCTGTTCAATATGATGAGAGATAAGTGTCCATGAGTGCATTTATATCTGAATTCACTGAAGTGCAATTAAATGGATTTTTCCTTTTTTCTTTTTAACTCAAACTACTCTAACTCAAGTTTAGCTGTAATATTCATTAATTATCCATTAATTTATTTATTTAATTATATTGTAATTACTTTTGCATGAAAACTTGGAGGAAAAATGTTATCCTTACTCTGAGACTTTTCATGTCATTCTTTTACAGCACCTGGGTCCAACTCTAACCAATTCTATAATTAGAATTGGTAGCATGCTACAAATCAGTTTTTGAATCATATGAAATGTAAGAAAATATTCTTAGTTCTTGTTTACAGTGGTATGGGTGAAGGATATTTTCATTTTTATTTTTTTTTTCAGCAGCCTGTCACCAAAATAAACAAAATCTATCAGCATAGCAAATCAAGAAATGAATATATAAAAAAAGAGGAAGGAGAGACATTTTCCAGGAATATTTATTTTTATAAGTAACACTGGTGGAATTTCTTCATGAAATTGATGCATTTTCCATAAACAAAGAAGAAATTTTGGTATGAAATTAAAAGTTGCATATAAGTATTACTGAAATTATGTAATTATGAATCTCATGTGAGGTCAGAACTGTTTCACACTCAAATGCATCATAAGCTGCCATAGCGTGTTACAAAAGTAAATAAAACACTGTCCGTCAAACTGAAAACTTATGTGTTTGGTTTTCTTTTTTTCTCATTTATGCTACTTTCCATATATGAATTTGACAAATGTGGGACTGAAATACACCCTTTCCCTTGGGATTATTCTTGAGCTGTAAAATTATGAGTGGATGGAGAAAAACTACAAAACTAGGTTTCAATAATGCAAAGGATGCATAAAACAGTTCATAGTTGTTTGAAATATAGGAATTCTGTGTTACTTCATGAAAAGATAGTGTGTAGAAAGTAAAAAGGAAAGTATAGTCATAGTTCATATATTTGACATAATCGAATGTTGGACTAAACGATATCCAGAAATCCCTCCCAGCTCCTGCGATTTGGTGATTCCGTGCAACAGTCAAAAGCAAAAGCACATTGTAATGAACAAAACTGTAGATTTAAGCAATTGACTTCTGGATAAATCAGGTCTTTATAAGCATAATCAGAATCCTTAAACCCACTCTTGGCCCTCAATATTGAATGGATGTCTTGACAGGGAAAGAAGTCTAAGTTATTTCACTATATGCCTCTGAATGAGCTTCTACCCTTTCAGGCTACACAGACAACTAGTTAAAGTTGTTTCATATGTAGGCTAAAAGCAGAAGTGAAGATACTCAGGTGGAAGGCACAAGGAGTTATGAGCATGTAGGAGGAGAAAGAATATAAGAATGGCTGTACTAAATCAGACCAAAAATCCATTTAGGCCAGTGTCTCCAGCAAGGACTGACATCGTGTCTAAGAAAAAGCAGAATAGAACAAGATTATAGCAATATTGCTCCATTGTATTGTCACAGTCTCCAAGGGCTCATAGCTCAGGGATTTCCTAACATAAAGGTGGTATCTTGGCATTTAAGAAAATGAAAGCAGTTAGTCTGGTGGAGATAACTGAGCTCAGAATATGTGCCTAGGGAATTACAAAACAATTGTAATTAAGATAAAGAATTAAGCACTTGAAAAGGCTGGGCTCTTTCAAACTGTGCACAGTGATAGGGAAAGGGGAAATGATCAGAAACTGAAGCAAAGGAAGTTCTGCACAAATGTGCAGAAGAACTTCTTCATAGTAAGGGTGATGGAGCACTGGCACAGGCTGCCTAAAGAGGTTGTGGAATCTCCTTCTCTGGAGATGCTCAAGACCCACCTGGACGCCTACCTGTGCAGCCTGGTCTAGGGAGCTGCTTTGGCAGGGGGGTGGACTCAGTGATCACTAGAGGTCTCTTCCAAACCCTACAATTCTGTGATTCTGTGATATGCAGATATCACTCTGAAAGTAATGCCTCCTATTTATCTCAATGAAAACTCCAACAAAGAGCACAATAACTATATATGATAGAAAAAATGTAAATGTACTTTCCTTGTTTTTCTTTACCATAACACACTCTAAATTAGAGAAATAAAACTTTTATTAATGAAATTATTCATCAGGACAATACTTTCATTCCCTTCAGTAATCCACCCAGAAAATAATCAGTCAAACAAAAACCCTGCCAGTACTCCCTGTGGCAGTGCCAGCTTCAGTTTCTAACCATCATGTAACAGCCTTTGACTATGGATTCCCTGTGACCTCTTCTAAGAATCTCCATTGCTACAAATAAACACTGTGAGTTTTTCTACATTAAAAAGCAAAATCAAATTTAAATAAATAAACAAGAAAAGACAATATAATTGATCCTTTGTTAATTTTATCCAGCAATTATGTAAGGGATAGTCTACAGCCACACTGTACTCATTAGCCAGAGTAACCTTATTAACTTATGGAGAATTAACATCATACTAGAAAATAACTCATCCTCATCCATCTTAACTGCAAAGCTGAGAAGACCTTATCACTTCGCAGACCCTTCAATGTCTATCTGTTTTAACAATCTATAGGGTTTTTGTTTTTGTTTTTCTTGTTATTTTGTTTTTCTTCAGAAATGATCAAATTTCTGTTTCAGGCAGAAAAATATCTTAAAATGTGAGTGAAAACAGGCAGTGGACTATTCCATGCAAGTGCACCTGAGCTAAAGCAAAATGGCATCTCCTGGATTATCCCATTGGTATAGAGACATGAGATAAGACAGCCACTCAGGAGGGTGATCATGTGTTGTATTTCTGCACAAGAGATATCTAGATTGAGAAACAACGGAGTTAGTTTCTGGAAGACATAAGAAGGTTTGGAAAAAGATCAAGACTCATAAGAGGAAGTAGTCTCAGAGAGACAAAGACACTACCTTAAGTTGAAACCCAAGGAATGGGAAGGAAGATCCTGGAAAGAGAGGTATTGAGTGGAGATAAATGCCAGGAAACAATCAGGAACCTTGGTCACTAATGTTTTGATGGGAGAGAGTGAGCTGTACACAGTGTGAATTGACATAGTTTTCTACTCAGCCTTGCTGTATTTATTGGTTTCAGCTGCTATTTTGGTTTGGAAGGAAAAAAAAAAAATGGGAAGGGAGAAAAAAAAAAAAAAAAGGGGTGTGTAGGAGGACTAGTAAAATTACCCGTGACAATATTTTGCTACACAAAGACTGGTAAAATAGCAAAATGAGAAAAGACGTGCAACAAACTAACTCTTCTTTTGCTATTTTATTGTACATTTGTACATGAATATCAGCATTAAAAGAGAATCAGAAGCAGACCCTAGAGCGCTGGAAATGTATACTTGTTTCCTTAGAAGTGGGCACATACTCCAAAGGATTTTTCTTTAGACCAGTTCATCCAATGCAATTCTGGCTCTAGTTTCACTTTGTTACAAAACAGAACAGCAACAAGTTCTCCCTGGATTTTGATGCTAGTCAGTATAACAGTGATAAACACACTCAAAGGTTCATTGTTGGTTAGTCCATTTTCTCAGTCTATAATTTTCTGCTTCAGGATATTCAATCGGAGCATTTGACCTATACACAGTGCATATTAGATGAACACTTTTATCAGTATTTAGTGATTGAGCCTTCTATTTGTTTCTCAACAGCTAACTTGTTATCTAGGTTTAGAAGAAAACAAAGTTTCTCACTGTACCATTCTTGGTCCACTATCATAATAACTTAGACACACTATTAAATGATTCTTATGCTCCTGTAAAAACAGGTTTTCCTTAAAGGTTAAATACCTCCTTTCCTGATACATTTTCTATAAGAAGAATTTTATAGTGGTTTAAAAACTCTAGTACAGATTTGTAAGAAGAAAAGCTTAGGCAGGTGTCTTGGGAGAGAATTCTCTAAAATTATGCTTGCAGAAATGTTGTGTTAAGTGCTGAAAATTGTTTAAATTACTTGCAATAGGTTGGGCACTCAATTCTGTTTGTTTCTCCTCTAGATCCCATGACTCATATTCACCTTCATAAAAACTTATTTGTTCTTTGGGAACCACTGCATTTAATCTTTACTCCTTCCAGCACTTTTTATTTAGTTGTAAATCATCTGGACCCAAATACCTGATCTCTTGTATAGGTCCATCAATCTCTTCCTTTGTAATGTTAAATCATTTGTAAAGTTAAATAAATAAAAAGAGAAACTATGATGAATTCATGAGCTAAATTAACTAAGAATGTAATTCAACTGGCAAAGGTGAGTAATGCGTATTTATTATTATGTTCTTTTGTCAGAACACCTTATTAAATACAGAAGCCAATTTAATGACATTCTGTCTATTTAAATGGCTTGATTCATTAATTATTTAATGCAGATACTATTTAGCTTGAAACAAATGTGCAGTTTTAACCATCTCTGAAAAATATTGTGAAGTACTTGACTTATTAGGTTTTCTCCACGAGTTTGAATTGTTTGTGGTCAAGTATATGTGGAACCTGTAAAACAAAACCACAATGAAGCTGCTTGTGTAGCTTCCACAGCCACAATGGGAGAAGCGTTTACATGTTGGTGCATGATTTTCTGTATTTGTTACTATTTCTACTAGAAACTACTTAACCTGTGGCCAAGTTTGTCCCATTATATTTGCAATTCTTACCTTCTGCTTCTTAAATGGATAATTAAGCTATCTATAGCCTTTGTTTTCTAAATGTGCAGTCATCCTGTGCAAGAAAGGGAATCCTCAAACCATTCTTTTTAGGCTTTCAGTTTTCCCATTAGGATGTTCTTGGAAAGTAAATTGGAGCTAGGCTGATGACTTATTGCAGGAAGGAACCCAATTTACACAGTGAAAACTGCAATTTTAATTCTATACAGTTCCGTAACAATGAATTGATATCTTCTGTCTACACTTGTTGTGGATGACAGTTCAGTTTGTTTTCTGATAGAGAGAAAATGTAAAGTTCATTTTCACTATTAATCACTATTAAGAAATGTTAGAATAGTTATATCACTATTACTATTCTAACATTTCTTCTGTACAGTAAAAAGTTTTCTAATCAATTTCAGTTATTTTAAAGAAATATATGCCTACACTTAAATCTTCAAAGCTGTCCACACATACCACTCAATTTTACTGTATGTCAAAATATGCTGGTGCACAACAGTACATTTATTGCAATAGTTCAGTATGTTTATTAGATACCAATAAATCACATTATTCTAAAATTGTATAAATATCTATCAGTATTGCCTGACGTCAGTCCTTCAGACCTGACAAGGTAGAAATTCATGCTATTCATGTTACTATATATTTCACATTACAGTCTTGCTCCAGGAGATCTCAATTTTTGTAAAAAAAAAAAAGAGTTACATAGCTAAATGAACAGTATGTCAATTGACATGTATTGTGTCTATGGCATGTCAGCATCTGATTATTTAATATCTGAGCTGAATTTTTCTTTGGATAGGAAACACATTCTTGCTAGAAATTGCTATTTTGCATATATAGGATATAGAAATGCATTGTAATAATTAAATGTAACCAGAGGAAAAAGTGTATAAACTGAACAGACTTCCTGGAGTTTATCTACCCTTCCTATAAAGATAAAAGTATTTTTATAGTTAGAGCATTTTTTGCCAATTCACATTTCCAAGGAGAAAGGAGATTGGAATTATAACTAATGATTTCTAGAAGAAGAGAATGTAATTATTCTTCCACTCCTAAAGAAATCGCATGAGCTCCAATCAATGCAGTCTAAACTTTTTTTTCTCCTGATTAGCTAATCTGGCTGTTAACAAAGTTGCTCACATCCAGAATTGTAATGAAATCTAATTAGAAGGATAAAATTCTGTTAATGCAAGCTTAAATTTTACAATAATTTAACAGATCACATGACAAGTCTATCCTAACCTAAGTGAACAGCAGCTGTTACATGTTGTCACAAAATTGAAAAATCTGTCTGGAAGTTTTATATACACAGTAATTTATCAAATTAAAAATGTATATTAGAGCTGGTTACTCAACTTCTTTGTTTCCCAAAAATACCTTCAAATACTTTGTGATTTTTATTTTTTTCTACATAAGCAAAATAAGTCAAAATGAAAGAAATGTATCTAATTGTTTTGGAGATGTTTCTTCAGTTACTACTTCTCCTAGAATGTAGAATAAAGAACTCTTA
This sequence comes from Odontophorus gujanensis, assembly GCA_013399175.1. NCBI lineage: Eukaryota > Metazoa > Chordata > Aves > Galliformes > Odontophoridae > Odontophorus > Odontophorus gujanensis. The sequence continues at coordinate 180,203 of VXAB01000563.1, forward strand.
TGTTACTTTTTGTTTCCTTCATTTTTTCTTTTGAATCTGCAAGTTGAAAAATTAAAATCTCTGAAAATGTGGACTTGATTGCATTTTGATTGAACTTCTCTTTTTCTATTTCTAATTTTCTCTTAATGTCACTGTCCTCTACAGAAGCTAGTAAAAGGCCTTATGAATGGACAGGGATAAATTTGTAATGAAGATGGATGCATTGTTACTGCTGTGTATAAGAGCATTACATTTTCTAACAACCTGAAACCACTGTTATATGCAGCTAAATGAGGTGTGTAGTGATGGACAGGAGAAAGTAAAAAAAGAACTAGTTAAGAACAACAACAACCACAACAACAAAAAATAGCATTCAAACTCAAGCATTTGAATTCTGAATGAAGAAGCATAGCCTTAGAATATTCTCCTTCATTTTGGACTCCAGTATGTAATTCATTAGTTATCAGTCACCCAGGTATGGTATTCTTCTAATGCACCATAATATTATGCAAACCATCTCAGTATTCTGAGCATCTGCTATGATTGACTACTGCACAAATAAAGAAGTCCAACTACAGAATTTTAATAAATACACTTTTCATTTTGAAAATGCATTTTACTAAGTTATTGCTAGCACACCAGTTTGCGTTGTTATCATAAAGTGTTTGTTTACCTAGTAAAAAAATAAAACATTTGAACAGCTCAGGCTTTGCAGTACACTCAGAAATCAATGTAGTAGAAGACCAGCTCTCAAGTGGCACTGAATCATGATTACTCCTAGTTTAAATGGACTGTGGGAAGTTAGAATTACTTTGACAGTAGTTTCCCTTGATGAATGATTCTTGCTTCCCATACAAACTGAAGTAAAGGTAACAGAAAATCTTCAAGGAGAGATGCTGCCTGACATGGCTACATCATCAGCAAAACCTCAACAGAAAGAATTTCAGAGAAGATGAGGAAAACATCACTATGAACCAAAACTGAATATCAATGCTGACAAAGGAAAAAACTTGCATTCATTTATTAACTTCAAATAATTATAGAAGTAACTGATAATAAATTACTGAATTATGCTGATGTTCAGCATCAGCTGATACTGAAGAAGAATGCAGCATATACTCCGTTGCACTCTCAAGGAACCTGCTTGAGACCAACTGTCCTCCCCTAATATTTATCTGTTTTTCAGTAAGACAAATACATTCCCAAGGCCACAAATGACAGCATTGTATTCTACTATATTTCAAGAAGAACTTAATCATACATATCCCCACTATTTTTTTTGCTGCAAAGTGTTTCACTTAAAAGTGAACCTGCTTCCTGTATACATAGATAATCTTTTTATTATTTATTTATTTATTTATTTATTACACATTGCTTTGGCTTTGTGATACTAGCATTTTTCAAAGAAATTATGAAAGCAAAGAAAATGCTAAGCCTCAACTTAAGGAATCCTTTTTGTTTTTTTTTCAACAGTATCTTTTTGCTATGAACACTCACATTTTATGCTTCTCTCACTCTGAAGTACTTGTGAAAACCTGAAAAAAAAACACACAGCATGCTGTTCCAAAATCTTTTATGGAGATATTATGGTTTAATCCAACAGGCAGCTTAGCACCACACAGCTGTTCAGTTTCTTCATTCTTCCAGTGAGACGGGAGAAAAATCATAAGAAAAAAAAACAAACAGATGAAGTCTACTATGCATTAACATAGGAAAGGAAATTAGAAGTGATTATTATTACATACATAAACAAATAGCTCTGAAAATAATACCTCCTATTTATTTCCTTAGAAGCAACAACTACAAAAAGCACAATAATACTATTTGACAGAAAAAAATACTATTTGACAGTGAGTCCGCCAACTCACTGCGCTCAAATTCACTGTTTGCTCTTCATAAATGTTCAGTAAACATAAGTGAATGTCAATGGAAACATTTTTTTCTGCATGGAGAAATTCAGTGATTTATCTTCTTCATCTCCACTTCCATGTCAGACGGCATTTTGAAAGACTGCCCCTCTGCTGCCACCTGTTGCACAGCAACAAAATGTAATGGTGTATTGGCAGAAAGATTCAACCCCTACTGCCATACCGCAAAATGCACTGCTGACATTGTGGGGGAACATAATAAGGCATTACTTTTGGAGCATCCTCGGTATGTATACATATGTCATACACGTATTTATAAATCAAGTGATGCACAGCAAAATTGCTCACCACTTCATGCCTGATGCTCAACCAGTTCCCAAACTTCACTCACCCCTTTGGTCAACTACCCACAGTTTCATTATTTTCACATGGTATCTTACAGTATGGAATACTCCTTTGTTCAGTTTAGGTCAGTTATCCTTCTGTCCCCTCCCAGCCCTCTCACTTGTAGGACAGTAGGAGAAACTGAACTGTCCTTGGCTCTGTGCCACATAGTGCTTAACTGTGCTATTGATTTTCTTCTAGAGTAAAAGCATAGCAACATAACAGACACTACAAAGAAAGTCCCATTTGAAACTAGAACAATATATACCCCTTATTCTATGCTATCTGTATCATGCTCAAGTCCTACACATTCCCATACACCGCAAATAATTATTACCACTCATTCTACTTTTTGATATACATACATCATTTCCATAGCTTATGGGCCATCCCTCTAAATAATCTACAAAGTTCATTTAACCCATGACTTTAGGATCTATCTATCTAAACAGAGATGATGTGCAGTGACAGATTATTGCTTACTTGAAGCCAGTTCAGGTATCATCAAAATCAGTCCTCTTTAATCTAGGTGATTCTTACTACAATACTGATAAGGCATATAACAACCATACCCATAGTGACATGTAGCATTTTATAGCAAATTACATCATACAATTCAAGTCATTGGCTATTCTCACTGTACATCAAGTCCCTGAAAGGTACACACTGGTTTGATACATCTTGGATATATGGGCATCTATGCCAAGTACTTCTATATATTTACTGTATTGCCTATCTGAGCAGCGATAACTTTCTATATTGCAGTGCCCCAGTTGAGTTTACCTCTGTCCTGCAGTCATTTTGTTTCCATTGCTGAAAATATACCTTTCGGACATTTACCACCATACATGAGTCAATATAGAGATAAGAGCACTGGCCATTTATCTCATACAGCAAAATCTAAAGCCAAGTGGACAGCTTCCACTTCTCCAAATTGGCCTGATTCCTCCTTCAATGGTTTCTGCAACTTGTTGTGTTGAACTCCATACAGATTTTCACCTCTGATACTTTACCACAATTAGACTGGATCTGTCACTGAAATAGACAGATTGCTTCTCATTCTCTGGTAGTTTCTTATATAGTGGTGTCTCTGCATCATACCAGACACTACGTACACCACCAACTCTGTCCCAGTTGAAATCAGAATGTGGAATCACAAACACAATATTGTCATACGAATATATTGCAGATAATTCAGGAATTATGGTTTATTTTCTCCAGAAACTGAAAGGAGAAGAAAGGTATGAATGACATTGGAATAGCTGAGGATTTCCAGGAGTGTTTTACTCTGCTTTTCCTGCCTGGAAGTTCCTTACATTGTAAATTATAATTGTCATTAAATGGCTGTACATCACTATGTTAAAACTAGGGCTATGTTTTCCCCTAGCACAGAGCCTGCAGTGTTCTCCCTTCTTTTTGTGTCCTAGTAAACTCAAAGATTTTTGTTTTAAGTTTTTCATGAGAGTCAAGAGATTCTGACTCATATTTCGACTCAAATAGGTAGTAAATTTATTTATGTTTACAGAAGAAAAGTTTATCTAAAACATGAGGAAAAAGCCTCTACATAGAGACTGAGTCTGATTTTTCCATAATCTTTTTCCTTACTAGAAGCTAGATTATCAAATGCATGGCTTTCAATATTGTAGTTTTCATCTGATCTCTTCCATCTTCTCAAGATCTCTTTGAGAATACAATACATCATGTGTATTTTAAAGGTGCATGGAAAGATAGGTTAGTTCTTCCTATGTGGTTAATGGCATAGAAATTACATAATAAACCATTGATCATCAGAATCTGTTGAATACATATTTATTAGGTTTTTGTGAAGGACTGTTTGCAAACTACTAACGTGAACACTGGGGACAATTTCAGATCTTTGAGAAGGTTTGGGGACATAGCTGTAATTTCTATTGCTTTCCTCATTTTCACCTATTCTTTTCTGTATTCTTATAAAATTTGTTATTTATTGAACAGACTCTCAGTATCATCTACTTTATTAAATCAGCCCTTCCCTGGCTTAGTTCATTTTTTTTCTTTGGGTCTATTTGTATTTGAAACTCTGTAGCTCCTTAGGGCAACAATGTATTTCTGTTGTGACAGTAATTCCTGCTTTGTTTGGACATGCTAGATAAGAAAACTCAACATTTGCTGTAAGTTGGAACTACATGAATCAACTATATTTATAAGATAAATAGCTGTGTTAATACAGAGTTGTACTTATAGAACTAAGACCTGCTCAGAAGTTAATTACTTCTTACAGTACAACCTTTGCAGTGTTTTATACGGGTTTTGCTGTCCAGTTGATCTTACTTATCAATCAGACTGCCCTTGTCATAGTTAACAGCAGTTTGCAATTCACCTATTAGACTCCTACCTTTCATCTTTAGTATACTAATGCTATAGGAGATGATATACAATGGGAGATATAATGTATGGGTGGCTTGTTTTGTCACTTAAGAGCTATGAATGGTCTTTCACATAGCCACTAGACATCACAATATTTATTTTAAAAAGTCTGTTCCTTATGTTTTCAACTACACAAAGTAATCTTCTGATTAATTTAAGAGTTCTGGAGCTGGCAATGGGTATGAAACTTATCTCATGGGCACTTGTCATGAGAGTTCTAGCTACAATTCTTGTCTTTGTCCAGCATTATTGTTTGGTATGGAAGAAAAAAGGAGGTGTTTCTATAGCATAGTTCTTTTTATAATGAAGTAGCTATCTAAAATTGGATGGTTGAACCTATAACTTTTCTGTTTCTATTTATGAAAGCATGAATTATAAGCAGTTGGATCAAATGTAAATCTATTCTGTAGCTACCTAAATTGAGGTCAGACAAACTTTCTCTAGCAGGGAGGCATCATATGAATTTGGCAAGGTACTATTTGCCACATATAGCTAATATTACCGGACAAATAAGTTGCTAGCTCACAAATCTAGTCTTTATTTTTTCTCCATTTCTTTCATTTTATTTTTTCTTTTCTCTTTCACAAGAATTCAAATCCTAGAATTACAGCTTGTCTTATTTAGTTTATTCATTGAGCTTTAATAACATCTTTATTTATTTGACTCATTTATTTATTTTTTTCCCTGCTTTCATTATGATAATTATAAGCCATACACAGAAATTTAGAAAGTGGTCCATTACAATTGAATGGTTTGAATGTGTGATGACTTTTATGGCTTAATACTACTTACTTAAATTCCAAGTTTCTTGTACTTTCACTGTTTTTTTCTCTAACAAAATGCAAAGTCTTCAATTTTGTTTAATCTTGTTTCAGCCCTATTGCCAATGTACTTGCGATCAATATCATTCTAATCCTGTTTGGCATTTTTGTTTTCAACCCTTTCCTTTAAAGTCATCCTACAATATTTTTAACTTAGGTTCCTGTATATAACACATAGGTCATAATCCTAACAGTATGTAATATACTCAGAGAGGTTTCGTTATTCCCTCTGTAGCATTTTAGTTCTCTTTAATGTCCTTGTCATTCATATTTCTCCTGGATCTTTGTGGAATTAATTCTTCATTTGCTACTTCTTCCTCACACACGTGCTACAAAGCATATTTAGGGTTCTCTAGCATTTTTCTTCACTTTTACAGCAACAACAATATGTTAGCTAGTTTTCATTGGTGTAGTCTAAGAGATTTTGCCGTTAAAATGTCTTTCTATTCTTCAGTTTTCTTCTCTACCATTAAAAGCAGTACATTTGGAGCCAGTTAAAGCAAATGCTCCTTTATGCAGTGTATAATCAACCTATGAAATTCCCCCTCACAGGAGGCCATCAAGCCAAATACTCTGGATGAATTTTAAAAAGAAGTGGGTTAATTTTATGAACACTAACAGCATTTGATGCTATGCATACCAAAATAAATAATAAAGATAAACCCAATATCATGCTCCAGGGCATAAGTTTATTATCTGGGAGTGTCAGGATGGATTCCTACTCTCCACACAGAGATTTGTGCAATTGCTGAGTTTTTTATTTTTATGAGGATATGAAGTAGTTACAAGTTGTGCATTTGATCTGCCCATCCATCCTATTTTTTCCTCTCTCTCTCTCCCTTTTTTTTTTTTTTTTAATAAATGTTTGATTTGGTTTCATCTTCTCTAAACAATCTCATGGTGTTTACTTTCACTGTCACAATATTGTAGCAAAAGGTTTGATCACAGAAGGCAGCCCCTACCTACTCAGAGATTTCATGTGGGAAAGCGTCTGTCTTGTACTCTTTTGTCTACAAAGAAGTTGAATACTGCAGAAGGAGGAGTTTTCTATTTATGAGCTGTCATGTTGTCTTTCTTCAGATCTACCTTTAAGTCTCAACTACAACTTGGTGCCAATTGACAGTACTCCAGCACGAGTGCTCAATTATTAAATTTTTAGGTTTTCTATCTTTTGTTAATCTCACAATTATCCTTCTTTTTTTGCTAGTTTCTTCACCAACTTTTTACTTACACTGTGAATATTTTTTAGACTAGCGTTATATTATTGTTGTGTTCTGATGCAGTATATAACAGACCACAGCCCTGATTATTCTGAACTAATATCCTTTTAATAATAAAAGATGGAAATCAATGTCATCACTGCCGTAGAATGAATCCTTTACTTAATCAGTCATTCTCTTGAAAAATTGCTACCTCTGAAAAATTGCCTTCCGATCTGGCAATGGCCTTCTACATATCCATGTCATTTGGAAGGTTTTTCCCTTCTTAGCTTACAGTTTCATGTCTTTCCAAGTATTGTTATATCTAAACTATCTCAGTTTTTCTGAGCAATGATTTTCCTTATCTTTGAATCATAACTATATAATAATATTGAATGAGTTCAACATTGGCAAAATTAGTTTTGTGAAGTTGAAAAATGTGCTGACTCGTTAGCCATCAAAGCCACTGTTGTGGCTTTTCTTTTTTGTTTCTTTCTGTTGTTGTTGTTGTTGTGGCATATTTCTTTTCCTCAGTTATAACTAGGAATTATCTGAAATTTGTATAGATGGTTACAGTGATGGGAAGGGGAAGAACTTACATCAAAATCAGATAAGTATCTAGTTTCCTCTAGATAATCTTATGTCAGCATTCAAGACAATTTTGATAGTCAGTTAAGATGGATGATTAGATCCACTATAACACTTGGAAAAATTCTTCCTAGACTGTTGTTAGTGTTGATGAGCCCTAGAGAAGAGATTGTGTCTGAAAGAAGTTCTATTAAACTCCAGGCAAATAATCCAACTAATGTTAAACTAAAAGACAAAGACAACATGAATACAGCACTGAAAATAGGAAACCAACTCATTCACTTCAGACGACAAGTGATCTTGTTTTCTGTACGCACAATCTACATTGTTTCTGACTACACATACCTCTCATCATCTGGTCCAGGTAACTGGAAGTTGCAATTTTTATAATTTGTTAAACAGTAACTTTGCATAGAAAGCCATTTGCTATTCACTAATGATAAAGTAGTAATTAATATAATAAGCTTGTGCTTACTGACAAAATTAATGGTTGTGGTGTGGTGTCTAGATTACAGCTTCTATTTGTGTCTAAGTCTATTCTAAAATATATCCTGCAGTCTTAGAATTTAAAAAGTTGATCAGTGGTATTTGGTGTTAGAAGCATATTCCAAGGAACTAACTGCTTTGCAGACATGTGCTTCGGTGTGCGTTTAACATTTCAGCTGAAATCTGAAAGAAAATGATCACTTATTATCTAACAAACTACGTGATCAAAATACAATAATTAATACTTCATGTGATTTGTAAAACATAAATGAAGATGAACGAGAGGGAGGAACTTGCTAACCTTTAAACGCAGCTAACCTATTCATGTAATTCCTGCAATATTTCTCACGAGTCATTCCTTTCACTCAGCCTTAGAATATATAATAACTTCTGTTGTTCTGCATCTGAGGCCATTAGCTCAATTGTTATTGTTACCCACTTTTATACATAAGATTCAGACTAGTTTCAGGAACGAGATGCAAATATACACAAGTTTTTGAGTTTGCTATAATCAACAGAACATTGGCCAAGTGTGACATGCAAATTCTTGCAGACAGAAGCTGCAGATAGTGATTCCCATTCAGCAGCAGTAGATGGGAAAGATTTCTACAGAACAGAAGGGGGACTAGGAAAAAGACATAGAAGGTGACAACATAGGAGACGTGGGGTGTGTTGAATTCCTGATTTGGAGCTTGCTATTGCTTTTGGAAGATAAAGAGTTTGGAAGAATTTATTTTATCTATTATTAAGAAAAAGAAGTCTACACAGAAATCAAGATACATATACATATTTACAGAAAGCATGTTCGTAAATTGAAATATTTATAAAGGATACATTATAAAATACAGAATTCAAACAGTGACAGTACCAGTCATTACTGCACTGAAATTGCTTGTGTAGTTCAAAGTGGATATTGACAATTCCTGCTTTTGTTTTTTACTCACCACTTTTTCACTATTTATAGAACTCTTCAAAAAATAACACCAAAAAACTACCATCAAACTGAGTTTGTTTGATTGTTGCCTTAATTCAGCTGAAACCAGAAATATGTAACTGAAATAATAAAGAGAGAATTCTATAATCATAGGATTATAGAATCATTTGATCTGGAAGAAACCCTTAAAGTTCATCTAGTCCAACTCCTCTGCAATGTACAGGGACATCTACAGCAGACTGGGATGCTCAGAGCTCTGTCCAGACTGACCTTGAATGCCTCCGGGGATGAGGCACCCACAACCTCTCAGGGCAACCTGTTCCTATGCCTCACCACCCTTATTGTAAAAAGTATTTTCCTTATATCCAATTGAAATAACCCCTCTTTTAGTTTGAAACCATACTCCATGTCCCTATCACAACAGATAGTACTAAAGAGCCTGTCCCCTTATTTCCTTAGATACTGAAAGGTCTCTCTGAAGCCTCTTCTGCAGACTGAACAGCCCCAGCTCTCTCAGGCTGTCCTCATAAGACTCCATCTTTTGGATTATTTTTGTGGCCCTCCTTTGGACATGCTCCAGCAGTTCCTGGTCTCTCCTGCACTGAGGACTCCATGTCTGGATGCAGTACTCCAGGCAAGACCTCACCAGAGGAGAAGATCACCTCCCTCAATATACAAGCCATGCTTGTATTGATACAGGATACAGTTGGCATTCTGGCTGCGAGGGCACACTGCTGGTTCATATCAGGCTTACCATTCACCAGAGTAATGGAAAGAAGTGACCTCCTTTAGATTTCAGTGATTAAAACATTGTTCCCATGAATTAGATGATTACTAGTTTGAATTCATTTTATCTTGATCACCAATTTCATCATGGGAATTACAGAAGTTGACTAACCCTAAATTGAAATAACCTGGCTCTTAGCAGTAATCAATTTTTAAATCACATACAAAAGGGTAGCAAAAGAACCCACCAAGTATTTGCTTCATAACCTCTCCTAGAATATCCCAAAAATATTAATAATATATTACTGTCTGCATTTAGCAGTCAGGCACAGTTTATAAGTGGAAAAATACATATTCGTTTATGACATTGCCTTTGGATGTTCTTTAAAAGTCATTTACAGGAAGATTCACACAGCGTTATCCACAACAAGCCTCATACCATAGGGAATCCAGATAAAATTAATGATACTACACAAACTGATAAAAAAACTGCACCAGAATCAAGGTTCTGTAATTCAATGCCAAAACCAGATACAGTCCTGTCCTTGTATTACAATTTTCCACTCTTTTTAATCGCCATACTAACTTAACACTTCATGTACACGAAGTGGCATGCTATTAAATGTCTATTTTCATACTTCATATATTGAAGCACATGAAATGTCACAATACAGTGATCTTTCATCTCAAATGAAGCCATCTAAGTCCAGTAAAAGGAGAGAATTAAGAAAGTCCCAGCAAAACTGTTGAAGGTGTTTGTAGTGCCAAGGATCTAATTTTTCATTCTCTGTTTAATTTGTATGCTTAAGGAAAACTATTTAGTGAGAGGCTGAAGTGCATTTGGTAGATCAATACTCCATTGATGCTGATAGTTGTCAGCATTTTCTTTAGCTGATGATTTATAGGATGCCAGAAGCATTTATAGAATTCTTAACTCTTTGTCATGTCTCAATATGCTCTATACACAAAACACTTATTCTTTATTACATTGTATTTTTAACAAAATGAAGGACGTGCCACATTAGATATTTTATACATAAACGAGGTTATGGTATTATTACATGGTATTAAGTTGATATGAATTTCTCCAAAATCTTGTAAATTCAGTTAAAAAATCCTGAAAAATATACATAATTTCTTAACTTGTACAAAACCAATTATCATTTGAATTCGTTTATATTTTTTAATCCAGAATTTTTAATAAAATAAAAATAATTGAACTTGTAATTTCTTTATGGTTAAATGGCTGTTGCCGATGGAATTAAATCTGAGTTCTTACAAAGTTTATTCTCAGATTTGTTCAGACTGAAGTAAGAAAGCTGTTTTCTTTCGTGATTAAAAATATTTATTGCAACTTTTTAAAGAGTGAAATTAAATTTGCAACTTATACAGTGATAAAAATTGTAAAATGACTGGCTGGAAGTAACAGTAATTAGTTCTTACACAGTATCTTTTTTTTTTTCAAAGATTAACAAAAGCTATCTCTTTTTTATGCTTTGTGAATCCAAACATGCATGAAAATGAAGCAAATTCTCCAAGTCAGGGTCTAGGCTGTGGCAAATTCAGCAGGAGATGATAGGCTTATACCTGGTGGCACAAAAACCAGGTGAAGGCCAGTCTCCAGTGGTGTACCCCAGGATCAGTAATGGGACAAATACTGTTCAGCATCATTAATAACCTGGATGATGGGAGAGAGTGCACCTTCCACAGATAACACAAAATTGAGAAAAGTACCTGATAACACCAGATGTATTTTTGTTCTCCTTTTCATACTTGGAGTATTGTGGCCTCATTGGTACAATAAAGACAAAAAAAAATTCAGATAAGGAACACCAAGATTAATGAACTAGAGCTGAGGCTGAGAACTGGAACTGCTCAGCATGGAAAAGGGAAAGTTAGGTAGAATCTTAGCCATGTGTTTAAATGAGGGCAACAGAGAGGAGGGTGACAGACTCTTCTCATCAGTACCAAGTGGCAGGACAGGAGGCAAGAGAAATAAACTGAATTACAATAAATTCCTTTTAGGAAAATTAATGAAAAATAATTTGAGGGTTATAGAACACAGAAGCAGACTTCCCAGGAAAGTTATGGAGTCTCTTTCCTTGCAGATAATCAAACCCTGACAGCACAGTCCTGAGCAATGTATTCTGGATGACTCCACTTGAACAGTGAGTTTAGACTAGCTGACCTTCAGAGGTCCCTTCTAATCTCAGAGAGTCTGTAAATTCTACTCTTCTGGCAATTGCCTTGACTATGTGACCTCAAAGAAAAGGCTTACTTTCCTAATTTGTTATTTCAGTTTAAAATATCTTCATCACTGAAGGTAGACAAGTGTAAAATTGAAGGAACAGATTGATATTGCATGCAAGACAATGTTTTAAATACAGTGGAAGATTATTTTTTTAATTAGTTAGTTTAGTTTAGTTAGGTGCAAAAGTAATAAAAAGAGAACAACTGTTGCAAAGTTGTAAGGTACTATTTAAACAAACAACCACATAAATACCAAGATTATCTAAAGTTGTTTATTTTACAGGGTTTTTTATATATTTCAAAGTGAAAAAAAGAAGTTTAATATTTTATTCATAGATCGGTATAATAAATTTCCAAGTAAAATCAATACTGTGTTATTATTAAGAACTACATTATCCTTCCCAGTGAGAAGCAAAATACAACATAAGAAAGGAACCAATGAATTAGAAAAGAAGGTAATAGCCAACTCTGAAACAGCACTATGAACAATACAAATAATTCTTATTCATGTTCCGTTATTTCCAAGCCTTTTTTGTTGTTGTTTTGCTTTGTCTGACTGCTTATTTTTTTTAACATTTCTGTTTTCTTTGTTTCAGCAAGAGGCTGAATCAGTAACACTCTCAGGACTTCATTTGAAAATGATAGTATTTGCATCTGTATGACACATTTGGTGAGATCTATGAAATAAAATCAGTCAAGAGGCGGAATACAAGGATACAGGAGAAGACTGTCTGAGAGAGTCAACCAGTATAAAAGGGAATTGATACTTTTACTACTGGCAAACAAACGTAGTTTTTGTATATGTGCTACCTCAAAGTGATCAAGATGGTCTAGAAAAATGATTCAGAATGATAAGGAAGCTTTGGTGATCATTCCCATACACTGTTTTGTGAGCCTGCCTACTCAACAAAGATTGACACAAAAGCTATGAAGGCTGAACAAAATCGTTCTGAACAGCAGAAGGAAAGATGGTAAAGAGGAAGAGAAACAAATGCATTACGTAATACTTATCTTGAAATATGGATGGAGTAAACAGTTTTGGTCAGTGAAACTGGAAATTCAAGTTAAGAATTTCACACTGCTTTGATTGTTCCTGGAAAAACTGAGGAGTTAGGTAGCGGTAGAAATTCTTTTTGAGATAGTGTAAGATCACTAAAGGATTGTTATAAAATCAGATAAAACTATCAACACAAAATTCAGTGTCTACCACTCTCAATGGTGAATTCAGGAAAAATATGCAGTAAATTTCAAAAGATATCTGTTCTTTGTTGAAGTAGAAGGGTTTTAAAATTTATTATTATTATTATTATTATTATTAATCACCTCCCACGTAAGGGATAACAAATAAATATGTAGCAAAGAATGTTAAGTCTTGAATGACGAGTGCAAGTCAGATGCAGCACTTTGGGTAATGTTCACTCTTTTCCATGATTGACCTTATGCCTGACAGCATTTTTATTTCTCTTTAGTCAATACATTTGGCCCCTCCAAAGTGCTGCACGTCCCTCAAAATCCAGCTATAGAAAATTCCTTTCTGAACATAACGAAAAAGTTGTAATTGACTCTAATCCCTCTTCATCACTGCTTCATGAAATGAGGTTCCTAAAGAATCTTTACATAAGTGATCTTTCTGGATTTACTTCAGTGTCCTGAGGGGGTAAGAAGCCGTAGTTATTGTTAATATGATATCTATTCTCATATCCAGCTCAAAATCTTTGTATTTAAAGAAACAGGAAAGTTTTGTCTATCTGGAGTTGTAACACGATATATTTGTAACACCAAACTGCTGTGTGATGCCCGAAGAGCAAAAATGAATATTCTTCTACAGTAATCCAGCAAGAAAAGCTGGTGCTCCACCATGCCACTTTCTGGCTCAGCTCTGGTGTGGTCAACTCTGAAGTTCTTTATAAGCTGGTTCAACAATTTTGATGATGTGAAATAAATTCTTAATCTCAATTTATGCTCTTCTGTAAATTCCCTTCTAATCAGTTCCATAAGATAACTGTACATGAAGTGTACAAAAATCAAAAGTAGAAATGGAACAAAATAGGTCCAATATATGACAATTTAACCTCATGACTGCAGGACTTTTTCAATCTCTGACAGAAAATCAGTGTTTTGGGTTTTGTTTTTGTTCATTTTGTTAACGTGTAGTGTTTTTTGTTTATCTGTTTAAGCATATGTATGCTGAAGCATAGGAAGTTCCGCACAAATGTGTGTGTGAACTTCTTCACAGTGCAGGTGATGGAGCACTGGAACAGGCTGCACAGCGAGGTGGTGGAGTCTGGGTGCTTACCTGTGCAACCTGGTCTAGGGAGCCACCTTTGTCTGGGGGACTGGACAAGTTGATCTCTAGAGATCCTTTCCAACCATTACAATTCTTTGATTCTGTGATTTTCCATAAAGGAATTATAAGTTTATCAGACTTCATTCATCTTTCCCTTTTATCACGTATTCTTTAATCAGATTTATAGATGATCTTAACTGTGTAAAGTCAGGAGGAGAGAAAACTTTCTGAAATTTTACAACAATGATTCAATCTTTGAAGTGATTATTGAAGTAAATACATCCAAGGAAGATAAATCTGGTAAGAATCAGTAAACCAATGCTCCCAAGGTCATGAAGCATAATCTGTGAGTCAATAGCATGACCACATGCTTGCTCTACACTTAGACTTTCCCAGTATCTGCTCTTGATCATTGTCAGGGGAGTTTACAGAGGTAGAAAAGTTTTAAGGGATAACAAGGGACATTCCTCCATAGTAACCACAGGTAGTTCATCTATGTTTGGTACTGGCCTCCTCTAATTATTTGTATTATCTCCTGAAAACAACAGCAATTCTAGCAAAGGACAGATCCGATCTTGCCTAGAAAAGGCTGGGCATCTCTTCAACAGCAACTGCAAGGGGCACAGTCAGTGAGCTCCTTATTTTGTAACTCTAAAGGGACAAGAATTTGGATTTTGTGTTAAGGATGAGCAAAGTTTGTGATGCTTTCCTTGGTTTCATTATGACTAGGATCATGTCCTTAATGAACATTCATTTGAAAAGAAAATTAGTTCATATTTAATGTTTTTTTTTTAAAACAAAACAAAACAAAACAAAACAAGAAAGCATTGTTCAACATGGAAATAAGTTATCTATCTGAAATAATGTACACTTGTATTGAAAATAAACATGGATGAAAGGAATCTGTAAGAAAACAAGTCTCACAAGACCTGCATTGTATTCTGCATAGTACACTTAGTATGGGAGATGCACAGAATCATACACAATTGCAGGTCATAGACTTGTGTGTGAAATACGGACCAATAATGCAGATGTGCAGACAAATATCTTCATGGAAGTACCAAAATCAAGCACAGAAACACAGAGAACTTGGCTGTGAGAAAATGCTAAATTAGAAACATAGTATCTAATTGGGTAATGTGATAAGAGGTAATAAGATTATTACTAAAAGTGTATTGAGGTCATAAAATATTTTCGATTCATTGTTTGTCCTTACTTTCAAGAAAACAGTATTTAATCTGAAATAAATAAATAAATATTATCCACCAAGAACATATCAAAGATATCCGACAAATCATCAGGTCCTCCTCCTAGACATACAGAAAACTCAAAATTTTGATTTAATATTATTTCCATTGTGACTATATGATCTCAGTCGCAGTTCAGAGCTCTGTGTGAACAAAGGTTGAGGGAGTAGGGACTGTACAGCTGGGAAAAGAGAAGATTTTGAGGAGACCTCATTGTGACAGTACTCAACGAGTGCTTACAAGCAGGAATGGAACCAACTTTTTACATGATCAGATAATGTTAGGACAAGGGAGAATGGCTTTAAACTAAAAGAGGGAAGATTTAGATTAGATGCTAGAAAGAAATCTTTTCTCAGAAAGTGGTGACGTACTGGAATATTTTGCCCAAGGGAAGCTGTGAATGCCCCGTCCCTGGAGATGTTCAAGACCAGGTTGGATGGGGCTCTGGGTAGCCTGATCTATTGAGTGGCTACCCTACCCACAGCAGAGGGGTTGGAGCTAGATAAAACTTGATTAATTGGAACACTCCAGGACTGTGTCATAATTTCAGCTTAATAAATGTTACTGTAAAACAGTCATCCATTGCAAGATATTTTCTTTAGTTATCTATTACATTTTATCAGAGCATGTAAAAATAAAACCAAAGACACGATGAATGTATTTACTATGTGTTCTTGAATCAGAAACAGTGATGTGACTAATAGTGGGAGTGACTCTGAAAAAGACATCTCAAATGAAGCAGAGTAATCTCTCCATGGCTAGACTCCCTGCCCTCCATCAGAAAGAAGGGTTTGGTTGATAGCAGCATTGCCAGTGCTGGTGCATTATTCAGGAAATCTGTACAACTGACTGTCACTGTACTCCTCCACAACTTTATATGATGCATTTGCAGGTCAGTGCTGCTGATGTAATCTGCAATCTGCAAACAATCAGATTTAGGCACCTGGGATCCCAGGGTCTTGGTACAGCTAAAGCAGCAAGATTCAGAGGAGTATGATGGAAGTACATCTTTCAGTGCTAAACCACAGCTGATGCACCTTCTCTAATTGGCTGAGTTTTTTTGTGTGACCTGACAGATGTCTCTCAAATGTTTGTGGACCATCACGGTTTGCTCTTTTCCTGTTATCTTTGTTTCTGTTCATTGTTGATGGAGTTGCTTTATTTATTTGTTTTGTTTTGTTTTGAGAACAGAATGGAAATTTAGTCTTAGCACAATGACTATAACTGCTTTATCCATACAAATTTTACAAGCAACCCTGCAAAATGAGAGCATTGCTTGGTGAAGTTAATCATTTGCTGAAGTTATTTCTGTACTGAGAAGCTTTGCAAGACAAATCAGAGTGGACTGCATTTGTTTGAACTGTGAATTTACATTCAGTTAACTCACTGCTGTGTGTTTCAATCTGAAGACATATGGATATACAGATTGATCTTTTCTCAGTGTTTTTGTTGTGGATGATCCCAGTAGGCATCTAAGACCCACAAAGCCATTCATTTACTCTCTCCAGATGGGATAGGGAAGGGAACCAGAAAGGTGAAAGAGAATTCATAGATTGAGATAAAGACAGTTTACTAGGTAAAGCAGAAAAACAAAGGAAAACAAGGAATCCTTTCACTGCTTTCCATTGGCAGACAGATGTTTGGCCACATTCAGGAAAGCAGAGCTCATCACATGTAACAGTTTTGGAGGGAGACAAATGAGATTCCTCCAAACCTCCCTCCCTCCTCTTTCTTTACCCTACCTTCTTTGCTGAGAATGACACCATATGGAATGAGATATCCCTCTGGCCAGTTTAGATCAGCTCTTCTGGATGTGTGTCCCCCCAGCTCCTTGTGTGCTCCCAGCACCCCCACTGTCAGGATAACATGAGAAGCTGAAAAATCTGTATGAAAGTACTGCAATGCAACAGCTAAAATATCAATTTGATATCACCACTATTCTAAAGAAAAACCCAGAACTGCATCATATGACTGATCTTCATCAAAATCAGTATAGTTTTAAGATGTGTAGTGTAGGCCAAAGTCATCTTTCCTGGGAGTGTACATACGGACAGACTTTTGGTTTCAATCGTGTATTTCAGGGCAGTCAGGAATACAGCCTAAGAACTGCATTGTCAGAGAAGGTGTAGGTGGTGGGAAATCTTTATGAACAGGCTATACAATGCTCTTTGGCACTACGTCTCACACAGTCCCTGCAAGCCATGTACAATTGCTTTGTTGAAGCTAATGAAGTAAAATTATTATAAAAGTAGTGTAAATAAGGGAAATATTACACCTATCAGATTTTGATACTGAATTGTTTCATCAGGGTTTAAGAGATAATTAGCCTTTAATTTACAGCAAGAATCTTGTCTTTCACAGATTGAATACTATTATAAACATATACACAACTCTGAGAAGCTACGATATCTATGACTATGCATGCAGCTTAATGCAGCCCTATGAATACATTATGCTTTTTACTTCCTTGCTTGAAACATATTTCAATTCTGTTTTTCACTATTCATTGTGTCATCAACTGTTGGGTTTTTTCTGCTTTGAGTTGACAAGTCATTGCAAGTTACAATTATTCCTGCCATGTGTCCAGGAGGTTTCTTGCATACTCCTCAGAATAATAAAATACTTGAAACTCACTATCAATCCTTAATAGTTCTAAATCATATTTAAAATTCTACAAGAGAGATTTCTTCTGTTTTTTTGTAAGGAAATTTTGTGAATCCTGCAAAATTAATCTACAAGTGAGAAATAGTTCTGTTATTTCTTATAATCCCTAATGTATCTGCTTACTGTAGATTATTTTTTTTACTTTGAGTCCAGTGAAAACTGCAGGATTGTCACGAGTTGCATTTTGTCAGCACAAATGAGAGATTTTTTTTACCTCTCAGGGTGATTATTTCAGCTCAAGCTGAGACAAATCTGAGGAGAATGATTACAAATATATCAGGAAAAAAAAAATTGGACATATCCTGCAGCACAGTGTTCCATGTGAATTTTCTTTTTACATTTAATCCTTGCATATGGCAGTAATTCATTATTCTGTTACTGTAGGTTTGCTGAACTCACAATGTATGTAAGTTTCAGATAAACATCCAACCATCTGTGTAGTCTTCAAATTATTTTCTGATATCATAGGAAGAAAACTAAGAAAGAGAAAATGCATCTACCTTCATTATCCTTTATTTTAAGCTGCATACTTCTGTGAGTCTGGGAATTTTTCAGAGCTTGAAATAAAGAGAAGGAAGCCATCAAATATTCTGCTTGGTGATGAGTCATTTATTCACAAGACCATGTTAAAAAAAAAAATGTATGGTTGACAGGAACTCTGACATTTGCAAAGGTGACTTTAGGCACAAAATAAAAAGAAGCTTAGAGTAATATTACAGCCTCTTTATACCATATTACCATCGTAAGTATATCCAGGCAGAATCACACTTTCTGCTTACGCCATATTCTCCATTTTGATGCATTCACTGAAGTTCACTCACAGTCCTATTTTTTTAGTCAAATCCTAGATACACAGAGAAAAGATATTGTTTATAGATATAGAAACAAAAATTTATGGCACTAGTAGCAGCAACAGTAGCACAAATGCAGTAATTTCAAAAATAAAAGAATTTTATCCCTCTCCTCAACCTTCAGATGCTTCAGGCATTGGTTGAATGCAGTATTCCTAGAGTTAAGATTTCTGGTTTCTCTGCTTTCTTATGCTGGAAATGTCTAAGTATATTTGTACATATTCATAAAATCAAAGAATTGAAGAATGTTCAAATCTGGAAGGTAGCTCTGGAAGTCATCTGGGCCAGTGCCCATGTTAAAGTAAGGCCACCTATAACAGGTTGCCCAAGGCCATGTCCAAACATGTTTTGAATACCTCTGAGGATGGAGAATTCACTACTGTAATTCTACAGGCAAACTGTTTGCAAGGTGTTTTTTTCAACATGTGAAAGTCAAAGCTGGATCGTGCAATACCTTAGAGATGTTGAGCTCAATCATTTGTGTGTGTCTTCTTCTCAAAAGTCAAACTATTCCCAGAACAACTGATGTTCAACAGTGAACTGAAATAAGTTATTCTTTCCCAATCAGTATTAGCATACCCATCCCAATTAAAATCACAATCAAAATCTTACATTGTTAAATTCTCCAAAATGAACAAAAACAAACAAAAGAACTCCTGTTAAATGTCAAATTTCTGGAGACGCAATATCTCACATTCATACTTCCTTCTCCACTTCACTGCACATATCAAGATAAATATGATTTAGCATTTACTGAGGTCAATCAAAATAAAATCTCTTGACCAATAAAAGAGATTAAAAGTTAGATTACACTGTCTGATGATCTAGTTTACTTGTTCTGTAGTGTCAGAACAATTTTTCATAGGCAGCTCAAGGTAACTGGTCTTTATGCTGATAATAACTCAATCCTCTCTTAAACAGAACTAGGGATTCTAATATTTCTCAGATTGTAAAAAGTACAGTAAAAATATTTTAAAGATCCTTAGAGTGCAAATTCAACTATAAAAATTAGAAATTATTTCTACCAGCAGTAGGTTACAGAGAATTGTTCAAACATTAGAACTGAAAAGGACTGGAATCTAGGTGAGGCTTGATTATATTATCTACAAACATCAAAAACAATTTCTGGAATAGTGTATGGAGTATAATAAAAACACGAATACCGAAATATTCATCCAAAGATAAGGCAACCAGTATGGGGAATCTGTCACAAGAGATTAAGGTTTTGCAAAGCCATAACCATCTGCAAATAACCTAGAGTAGGATATTTCTGTACCAAAAGTTGTAGTTATCTGTGCCATCTTTAAACAGGGATCAATTTAAAAATTTTGTCAATATATGCAATGTAAATAGCTGATGTAATTAGTCTGAATACCAAATGACTGGCATTATCCCTTTCTGCTTTCATAGGTCAATTTACAAACAGCTGTCTTTCAAAATCAAAGTTTTCTCTGATGAAAATATGTGTTCCTTTGACAAGTGACTGTTCAAATGCTACATTGGTGCCTTACTTCTTAATAATTTCCGAATCAAGTGTGTAGTTTTCAACTTCGGCATCAAATTGCACCTGGATATTTCAGCAAGTCATGGCAAATGCTTTGTTTCCTTTTACCTGTGCTCTCTGTGGTGTTCATACATTTTGGAATTAATTAAAAGGAATACTAAAATTACCTCCATTACTGCAAGACAAAGTAGAATACCTTTTACTGTGTATTTTTTGTATGGACCTGAAAGGCTGACAGAATAGCAGAGAAATAAAACCCTTTGCAGGAAAGAAAATGATATTAACAATTTTTTAATTATATTTTCAGTTTAATGGTAATTTTCAGCTAAATCTCATATTTAGATGAGTCAATAATGTTTGCATGTGATACAGCAATTCCTGTAATAGCACTGATCCTATGTATGTGAGAAAGGAGGAAACGTATGTAAAATAGGAGAAAAATTTATAGAAGTATGCAATGAAGCGAGTACATAAAACACCAAGAATGAAGAAAATAAAATGGAGTCCAAAGCAAGCTCTCAATCAAATGTATCGGCTTCTCAGCCAGCATTCTGACTGTGTTAACCTGCAGAAGTTACACTGCCATCATAAATTCTTGATCTTCCAAATGATATGATATGATATGTCCAAATGCTGTTTTCCATGCCCTGATATAGCTAATGTCTAACTATTTTAGTATCTTGATCAGCAAATGGATGGGTTAGAAGTTTTTTCTCAGACATTTATTAATCTAAGCTGAGAGGGAGATACCTTCGGATTTAGACATTTAAATGGTAAATTTTAATTTCATCTGATATCTTCTTGCTAAAGGGGAAAATAAGCTATCAAAAGTATTTATAGAAGAGCCTAAAGCCCCCACATATGTAGTTTAGGGGGAAAGATAATAATATGAATTATTCACTAAGAAATGAATAGTTTGAGTAAGAAAAGAACATTTTAACCTGTTCTGAAAATAAACTGTGGGAGCCCCTCATATATGAACTATGAGAAAAGTTATCATGGGCAAAAAAGGAAACTTCATTATGTAGTCAGAAGTTATTTTGTAGAATTCAATGCCATATAAGAGAACTGAGATTAACAGGGAAACTGGATGCAAGAGGGAAATTGTAGAACATAGCAGTAATTTTAATATAAAGCAGCTTCTCAAAAGAAAACTGAACCAAAACAACCAACCAAACAAACAAAAAAAAACCAACCAAACAAACAAACAAAAAAACCCCTATAGAACTTTCAGGAAGAAGTCATCAATAGATTTTGTTCATAATCTTACGTGGTGTGAGAGGAGAGGAAATTATATTTCCTCATTACAAGTTCAGGATACAAAAAAAAAGCTTGGCAAGCCTACTACAATGTACACAAAACTAATATATTGCTTTGGCTGAAAAATAAGATGAAACTTATGTGCCTATTACCAGTGTGAGACCAACCACCATATGCATGCCCTTTTACATCAATACATCATTTTATAAGGTGTTTTTTAAGTAATGATAAGTTTTATGTTTTTCTTTCTTTTTTTTTTTTT
>VXAB01000563.1:202118-253001 GCA_013399175.1 Odontophorus gujanensis
TTTTTTTTTTTTTTTTTGTTCTGGAGAAAACACACACAAGCTAAACAAAAGCTCCAGGTAGAGCCAGCTTACCCAGTGTAAGACTTTGTTTTTTTGTGGGGATCATAATCTTAGAATCTGTTTTTCTGGAAATTTTTGACCTTGATATATGACAGGGAGCTTTTATCTCTTATCTACAAGATAGTGATGTTTGTGTTGGAAAATAGCCACTAAGCTCTGTGAGCAGGACATGACTATGTTAAGATCTTAACCCCTGAAGCCTAGCTAATACTGTATGTTTATACAAAACACTAAAAGCTATCCATCCTTTCCCTTGCACAATAATGAGTTTGTGGAATTATCAGTCTTTAACTAATTCAAGCACTCATTCCTCTCATGTCTTATCCCATACTGATAGGTATTCTCTATCAAGATCATGCTACTGGCTATTGTCCAGGTAATACACCTGAAAATAAAGATGTAGCTTCAGACATGTTTTACAAAATCAGGAGGCAGGTGGTGGTTTACTTTGGTTAAGCAGCCACTTTCAAGAAAGAGTACTTTACCAGTGATCCCAAGGGGCTTTTTTTGTGGCTGGCTTTTTTTGTTTGATTGTTTTTGTTATTGCTTTGTTTGTTTGTTGTTTGAGTGGGTTGTTCTCCAGCTCTCCAACAGCTGCTGTTCCTCCTTGTTGAAATATTTACATCTTTATTGATCTAAAGAGAAAGTACAAGAATAACTTGATTGTTTAGTAACTAGAGTAGCAGCTTGGTGGGCACTTGGTAGCTGGCCCACCTGAAAAAGTATACCTTGACATTTCAGTGCCTACTTTAATGGATATTCACAAAGCAGTGGACAAAATCCTGATATTTCAAACACTGACAAACTTTGAATTTCAGCAACCCAAACAATTTGATTCATTACAACCCTGTTTTCCATATAAATATTAAAATTAAAAGACAATTACATGAGGATAAGAGCTTCTTCAGAAATTTATCAGAATATAGGCACAGATATGATTACTTATGCCCTGAATTGCAAGTTGAAGACTTCCAAGGTGTCTACATAAAAATCAAAGCTTAGACGGACAAGCATAATTCGAAATACAGATTCACATTTCTGATAACAACAGTCTCTACAATCTTGATATTTAAATTTTTAATGAAATGACCTGCTTGCATCTTTCATTTGTAAACTGCTTTTATGATCAGCCCCATGTGTTCTGATTAAAAAATTTTGATAGAGGGTTTTGTCGCATAATGCTTAGAAAGCCACAGATCTTTTTTTGCTGCCTACCAGCTACTCCATAAAGGTTACCACCCAAACAACTGAATTACAATAATCACATGACAGCTCCTGGTCCACCTCTAGCAAAAAGGCAGTGAGCTTCTGGACACTGGAGTTAATTATCATTTACTATGGCTTAGATGGGTGAGACCCAAGCTGCTACCAAACATTTGTTGGTTCTGCAGGGTACCTATTCATCCTCTTTATTGAGTGGTAATATATTTCAGTGCCTACCTCTTAGTTCTTGTTGAAAAGGCCACTTTAGCCCTTGATTATACAAAAGAATTTGCCTTTCTCTGCTAACATAATTAGTAGTAATACTTCAAATAACTCCAAAACTAAGTAAACATTCTCATGTAACTTCAGTGTGTTGTGCCAATATATAAGAATGTGATAGAAAACTGTTATCTAATGCCACCTCCCACCTTATTAGCAATTATTTTGTATGTGATGACACATGCTCCTGAAGAAATTATGGGCATACTGCAGGAGGTGGGATGAGACTTTGCTGTGTAAGCACTGAAAACCATTCCAGCATGAGGAAACAATCCCAGCCCACACTTGTTAACAGAAGATCAAAATGAGATCTATCCCCACCTCTGGCATGCTTTATTGAGCCCTGATTTTGCAGTCCCATCTGTTCTTCAGAACTGCATGTTCATCTAGCACCCCATCATATTAGACATTTTTAAACT
Organism: Odontophorus gujanensis; assembly: GCA_013399175.1. Classification (NCBI taxonomy): domain Eukaryota; kingdom Metazoa; phylum Chordata; class Aves; order Galliformes; family Odontophoridae; genus Odontophorus; species Odontophorus gujanensis. The sequence continues at coordinate 204,080 of VXAB01000563.1, forward strand.
ATGAGAGAATTTATCTGGAGTTCTTAACAAGCTGTTCTTGTCATTTACTATGAATTTCCTTGTTACTATTGACAGTAAGTCCAACCCTGGCCAATACCTGTTTCCAACTGAGAGAGAAAGTTTCCCCCAAAAACCCTCATCAAACTAAAGCACAAATTATATTCATCTGAGATTTTCCATCTGAGGACTCACTCACATCTCAATAAAAATGGAGAGAAATTTCTTTTTGTCCTGAAATGAAATCTAGAGCAAGTTGTATCAGAATAGATTAATTTAGGATTCTCTGACTACATTAAAAAAAAATGGAATTTATTAATTACAATGGATTGGAATGTTTTCCAGCAGTGAAATGCCTACTCAGACTGCTGTTTTTTAAAGAGGCATTGATATTCCTCTGGATTTTTCCTGTTCACACTCAATAGGACAGTTCAACATCCTGGTCATTCATGGCTAGTTCATAGCTCACTGAAAGACTTCCTGGGGAGTTGGATAGATTTGAGGAAGCAAACACACGCTTAATTTAAGGATACCACAGCTATATAGGTGATTTTCTCCCCTGTGAGATTCCATCTGGATTACCATGTCTAGGTGTGGGGATCCCAACCCAAGAAAGACATGGAGCTGTTGGAGCAAGACCAGAGGAGAGCCATGAAGATGATAGAACACCCCTCTTACAGAGAAAGACTGAGGAAGTTGGGCTTGTTCATCCTGAAGAAGAGAAAAGAAGGCTCTAGGCAGACCTCATTGCATCCTTTCAATATTTAGAGGGTGGCTACAAACAGGAGAGTGACAGATTTTTTACATAATATGATAGTGACAGGACAAGGCGGATTAGTTTTCAACTAAAGAAGGATGATTTAGGTTAGATGTTGGAAAGTTTTCTCTCATAGGACAAGAATGAGGCAGTGGAACATGTTGCCTGGAGAAGTTTTGGATACTCCATTCCTGGAGGCATTCAAACCCAGATTGGATGGGCTGTTTATCTAGGGGGTGGCAATTCTGATGACAGCAGGGAAGTTGTAACTAGATGATCTTTATAGTCCCTTGCAACTTACACTCTTCTCTGAAAACTATCATAGTTTGCTGTTGAAACTCTGGGTTTGGTCACCATCCTACTTTACTCCATGACCTTTATGAATTTATCCTTGGCTGGTGCTTTTTACTCTTTCCATCATGTTTTTATTGGTACCTCTAATATTTACAGTGCGAAAAGGGAGCAAGATCACACTTATTCATATATTTTTCTTGAAGAAAATGTGGTTGAGATTGAGGACAGGAGATGAAGGGACATTGTATATAAGGAAATCTCACATTAACGAGTCAAAGTAGTACTTTCATTATTATTGGAACGTCATCTTGGTTTCTAGAGATACATTTTTCTTGATTTTGTCTCCTGAATCTCTGGGGTCAGTGGAAGATTTTCTGTGACTGAAAAGAAACATCTTTGCTGCTATGAATAGTATTTAATGAAAAGGTATGTAGAAGAGTTGAGGGGTATTACACTCATGATTAACCATTGTTTCTCAGTCAGGATTCAATCTCTAATAAATGTAGTCAGCACAATTGAAGGAGAGCATTCAGGTTAGAATCAGATTATACCTGATTGAACAAAACTATGTGCTTCACATTTTCCCTGATATTCTAGTATTGCATAGAACAAAACCTGGAAGGTATGGAAGAAAAAGAAACCACTCAGAATGCAGCAATCAGGCTCACTTTCAAATGCATAATGTAGACGATACTGAGGTGAATACCCACAAGAAAACTTGAATAACATAGTTCTGGCATTTAGATATTTACTGATTCCTAACTGTCTTTGTGAAAACTGCAATTTAAAGAGTATAGAAACTTAATACAGTATTCCCTGACTTACAAAAGAACAGAAGCATGGTGTCATTTGACTGATTTATTCTTTTTCTTTCTTCAAGACACCCTGAATTTTATTCTCTTGAGAAGATTTGTATCTTTCAGAGAAGCAGACTGGGAAGCAAACCAGGCATTGTCAATGCAGCATCACCTTACAGCTGGGAAGAAATTTGGTGAGCTGATTCCCAGTGACTCATCTTTAAAAATACAGGTAATGTAAATGGAGAATCTATACAGTTGTCAATAGTTTTGGAAAGCTTATTTGTCACCATCCCAAAGTTAAGAGGCAAAGTAGCTAAAGTTTTCTCATTACTGGATAGCATTTTGCAGCAGGTAATGTTAGCTTGTAGGACTAAGACTTGAAGCAGTTAATTCCGTACACAGTGAAATGGTGGGAGGGTTAAAACTATTCCAGTTTCGGCACTAGATTGGAATAGAATTAAAAATTAGCAACATGCAATCACAGTGGTTCATTTCAAGATATTTAGGATTCATCAATGAATATCCTATGTTTACTTGCAGTTATCACAGCCTACAACAGTCAAAATCATTAATTGCATACATTTTATGTGAATCAGAACCTGCTTCAAGATATTTTGTAAACAGTGTAAAGAAGCAATGGAAAATTTTTTCTAATGTCCTGACCTTGCCTTGCTCTGTGCTGTGACAAACTGACCTGAAGGCCTGTAATGTTCTTTAAAAAAAGGACATCAAATGCAGAATTTCTTGCTGTGTCACTCTCATAAACGTTAAATTATGTAAAAATCAAATACTGTTTGTCCTTGAGACACAACAGCTCCTTCAGCTTAAGGTTTCTTTATGGATGCTCTAAAGTATACCTGAAGATATATTTGATCTGAATTACTTCAGAGTCATGGGTCACAAGGAGCACTCCAATGCTTTCTTTACTTAGCAGTATCAACTTATCAGTCACAGCCAAGATTTCTACGAGGAGACCTGATACTTCATCTAAATATCAGGTGGATGCTTTTATAAGGGGTTTAATATGAACAACAGGCCCAAACTATAATCAAACCAGGAAAAACCTTCACAACTTTCAGAGATATTTGAATCGAAGTGAACTTTCTCGGTGTTTGCATCTAAACATACTTCAATCATCACAAACATATTTTCCTTCTGAAATTCAGACAATGTCATAGGATTTATCTTAGAAAAAGATGTTCGTTTGTTTGCATATGAAGAAATTACTGAATGCTTTACGTTGAACATATATTTGGTTTGGATTCTATCAGTTCTGCATGGAAATTTTTTTCCAGTGTAAAATCTGTAAAATTGCAAGTGAAATGGAACTTATTAAGCAATGTACCAACTCTTCTTACATCCCCCCTTGTAAAATGTCAGTCATGGTCCTTTAGCACAAAAAATTTGTATGTGTGTATGCTAGCTATAATTTGAAATAATAAAACCATTTTTACTGGGTCTTTGTATTCCATGGGGCCTCTTTCGGCCTTCAGATCTTAAATGTTCTTTCTTTATTTTCAACATACGTAAACTTGCAGGCAAGAAACTTCTGTAATTCTTCATTCAAACAGACTGAAGCATAAAGATATGACCACCTTATTTGCATTCATTTTTCTATGAACATTTGCAGTCACATTTTTAAATGAAAATGAATAGGTGAGTAGTCATTTACTCTAGCCAAGATGAATTCTTGACCTTCTTATATAATCCATACTCAAGAATGCTTTGTGCTCCTTCAAAAGCTTAGTAGCTTCCAAGTGCAGTCAAATGGAATCAGACACTCACTTTCCACTAGATGTCTGCTATACCTTCTTGCATCTTAAATTATAATCTTCTCTCTCTTTTTCTACTTATTTAATTTTTACTTTTTTTTTTTTTCATCACTACAGGCTGCTTTCTCCTGCCATATATGCCCAATTATTAATTCTCCTTGAATTTCCATGACTGCTTTCTACTCTTTTGCTCAAAACTTCTGAAGTTAGTCAGTGATTTGTCCCCTTCCATTTTTTATTTCCCATTCAGCATTATTCTAAAGGTGGTGAATCTGGACATTGCTAAGACACTGAAAATTACATATTTTCATATGAAGGAATATTTTGAAGAATAAGAAAGAAGAAACATAAACCTAGAAGACTTCCACTTTCAAAATATGCTATTTTAGGTAAGGAAGATGCTAGACAAAGGATAGCATTTTACCATGACAATGTATTTCAGAAGGTGTCACTTCTGAATGGGAAATGGAATTGCTGCCACTGTTCTCCTGGAAATGTTAGCATTTGATGTTTGCTTTTCAACTAGTGTATTTCTCTTTGTTGATAGCCAAACGGAAGACCACTCTTTGTTCTACTTTACTCCAAAAGTAATGTCTCCTTATTATTTCCATGAAAACTATAATGGATAAAAATGCATAATAACTCTGTTTGACAGAGCAAATTCTCAACAGCAAAACACTATTTTTCAACATACGCATCACCATTAGCCAACTTGCAAAAAAAGGCTGATTGAGGTGTTCTTCATTCTATGATGTGACAAATGTGCATAGCCATCTGGAATGTGGCTTGTCTTTCACATCACTGTTGTAACTGCTGAAACTCACCACCCACTACCTCACTGTGCTCACATCCACTGTTTGGTCTCTATATATGTTCAACAAGTGTCACTGAATGCCAGTGACTGCAAATTTTTCCACAGAGATGAATACAATGATACACCTTTTCTTTCTATACACTTCCATGTCATACGCCATTCTGTCAGACTCTGCTTCCGTCTGCCACACAGCAACAACATTTAAAGAATATAGTCAGGAAGGTTCAGCCACTTCTGCCATACTACCAGCATCTTCCTCTGACCTTATAGGCCAACATAATAAAACAGAGGGCATTACTTTCACAGCAATACTTGTGTTCATTTGTGGAGACAATGGAGCAAGGTGATAAGACAGGACACCATATAGCTGCAGTAACAATGGGAATCCTAATCCTTTTCCATTATCTATTCCAACATGTTTTGTATGTCAGAATTAATGGATGCATTCTCTACAGCATTTAGGAACAACAAATATTGGGATCCCACTCCATGAAACCTTAGGGCTTATTAAAGGGTTCTTCTACATCTCTTATGCTTCTTTCGAAGTTTTGATTCTATGTAGAAAACAAATCATCATGGAAGAATCAGTTAGCACTGGGGACAGAAAGTATATTCTTACAGCACTGAAAGTCTCTATGTGTCCATGGAATTATCAAAGCTCAAACATATTATTGGTTGTATGTACGACTACAGTTTGTGCAAATTTAATTTTGTGCAAGTACAAATATAATTGGATGACTATAGATATTTTCAGATCACTCTGGGGGACTAATTCTAATGTCAAATTGATAATTTTCAGTGTGATAAATCTTTAATATTTTGAAGTTGTCATTAAAAACACCATTGCAGGTGTATTATTTGCTCACATAAGATTCCCCAAATTCTAAAATTTCCTTTAAAAAATGTGTTCAGAAGTTACTTACATGGGAGTTAAACACTCATCTAACATCCATAAAATGAAACTGATTGGAAAACCAGACCTAGTTGAAATAAGACATTTAAAAACAGGTGGCTATTTCTTGAAGGCTGCTCCTTTTCTGTATTTCTTGTTCTTCCCAAAAACAGACTGTAGAAAGAATCCATAGGTTTTTTAATTCATGTAAGTTTGACAGTATTTTTTTTCTTCCGAATCAGAAAATGATTCATCATATAAATGAAAGAAAAGATGAAATTCTGGAGAACTACAGGAGGTGTAGCCTACCTAGAAAGCAGTGATCCTGAATCAATACTGGAACAGAAGAATCCTAGAACTAAAATTTCCATGAGATATTGTAAATAAGAATATAGATTAATGATCTAGGTTAATTTCTCATGGAATGGGAAGGAAGAGAACAGCAAATACTTATCTATGTACTTTGGGAAAAAGGAAAAATAGAAAGAACTAACTAGAACATTGAAAACATCATTAAAATTAATGAATAAGCAGACTATGGTTCATCAGAGCTAAGGAGGAAATAATAGTTTCCCTAATATAACAGCTGATCTGTTACTAACCCCAATTGTTGATGTACCTCCTGCCACTTCAGAAGGTAACAAATTTGGAAAGTTGATGGAAATAAAAGGAGAGAGAAATAAATGACACATAAAGTGACAAGTAAGCATGGCACTTTAAAACCACAAGAGACATGATGAACAAGGGGAAAAAGAAAGGATTAACCCAATACATAAAGAGCTAACAAGTCATAAATTCCACTGTCCAACAAATTGCATGGTCAAAAATTGTGACTTTACAAAAAGAACATTTTTCTTAAAGTAGGAATACTTGTTCTTCTGTTGTTTCCTTCTTTGTTTGTTTGTTCTTGTTTTTGTTTTTGTTTGGTATCTCATGTTCTAGAGTTCTGTATCTCTGGAACAACGATAACAAAAATTAAAGCTGAGATTCAGGCAATCTGTTTATTCCACAAGATTAGAATTTATGGAAAGTGAAAAGTGCTGAAAATTAGCTGATAAAGGGAAGGGACAAAAGTCTAGAAAAAAAACAAGGAAGATGCAAGAAAACTTTTGTGCATTAACGTTAATGAATCACAGATTTGCCTTTTGTTTGTTTTGGTTGTTGTTGGAAAGGAGATGATGATGATGATGATTATTATTATTATTATTATTATCGTATATGTTACTATTATTATCATTGTTGCTGTTGCTGTTGTATTTTATTCAAGAAGTTTGGGTCTGGAACAGGCAGAATGTCAAATTTTTATATAGAACTAAGAGCTCTGTGATATACCATGCTGCTGCATGACATGGAATTTTTTATATAGCTACGGAGTAGAGCGTGTGCTCTGCTAAGTCATCTGGTAGTGGAAGGAGGAGTCTGTCTTTTAAGCATTCATCAGAAATTTCTATTTTAGACTTTCAAGAGCCATTCATCTTTAATTTGTTGTTCCTTCTTCTGTAATAGCAGCTTCCTTTATAAGATGAACTAAGTGCCTAAAAATGAAATAAGTAGAATAAAAATAAAGGAAAATAAAGTAAAATTCACCAAGCTATGATTTTATGTACAACAGAAATGAAAACTACAAATCAGTTAGTTCTATGACCAATCTATTTTCCCCATGAACACTCAAAGAAATCTTACTTCTTATGTGATTATCTCATCACTGGAGACCAATTAAATACTGAATAAATTTTGACAAAATTTTGACCTACTCACAGGAAAAAAATCAGTGCCATAAAAAGTAGACTGTCAACTGAGGATGAGGATCTAGTGGAGGGCTAAAGGACAAGTTATTTTCCCAACCACTACTCTTGTAGTATGGCACAAAAGCACTGAACAGGAAATGTCTTCATGGTGAACTCACCAGAGTCCTTGGTGAGACTTTAGAATTTTTTTCACATTCTTTCCTTCCAGAATGTGGCAGCAGATTTGTTCTCCCTGCGATATTATACAGTTGCACTGGATGACATTAAGAACAGAAAGTCTCAGTAGAAGATATACTGTTGATGACCCACAGCAGAACTACAGGAAGCGTAGGGTGTATAGGGATAAAGAATAAATTACATGAAGAAACCTAAGTGATTTAGAAATCTAAGTTCCATATTTTTTCAACTGAATTCAGTTTGTAAGCTCAGATCCTCAGAGGAATATAGTGCTTGGTTTAGAATGAAGTAAACTCAGTTATACAACAACTGTACTGCCACTAGTATCATATCTAGTCAATTTAAAATTAGCTCATATATCTGTGTTTGCAACAGTACCCCACGGTTATTGACTTAAATGTCAAGTTCATTTCTGAAAATGATGTTCATACTTCCAGATGGCTGAAATCCTTTGGAAACATATATGATAAACTCAGCTTTGGAAGGCACAAGGTCCCTAAAACAACCAGTGCCATCAGAAGGAATGGAAATTAGCAGAAGTAAAGAAAACAAAACAAAAAACTCAAGCATGAGAGTTAACAGAATGAAAAGAGACAGTTTTTGATTGAATGGTTAGTTGTTTATTTAAGTAGCACTATTGAAGTGTTTAATTTCAGTTAAAAAAAAAAGATACATCCTACTCATATCTACAATTACAGTAAGTATACATTATGTTTATGTATTTATATATATACATATATATATATACAATTTATAGCCCAGAGCTGAAAGGATGTCATACAAAACTGAATAGTTAACTAGGCATAAATTCAATAGAAACACAGAATCATTAGGGTTTGAAAAGAACCTAGAATCATCAAATACAGCTGTCAACCCAACTAACTAACCATTAACCATGTCCATCAGTGCCACATCTATATGTTATTTGAACACCTCCAGGAACAGTGATTCCACTTTCCTGAGCAGTATGTTCCAGTGCATTAACACCCTTTCAGAGAAGAATTTGTTCCTAATATTCAAACTGGATCTCTCCTGGCACAATTTAAGGCCATTCCCTCTTGTCTTATCACTAGTCACCTGAGAGAAGAGGTCGACCCCATGCCTTACCACAGTCTCCTTTCATAGAGTTGTGGAGAGTAATGAGATCTCCCCTGAGCATCCTCTTCTCTGGACAAATGCACCTGTCCTAGGAACCTCTGCCTGGAATGATTAATAGAATAAGTAAATGTCATACAAGTAGCATTGTTCTTTCAAAATGTTCCCAGTTACTCCACATAATTAAAAGTAGTAACTTCACTACTTTTTGTGGCACAGACGTAGTAACTTCACTACTTTTTGTGGCATATTTTGTGTTTATAAAAGCAAGATTCAAAATAAGACTATATTCTCAATGGATATCTCACCTTACAATATATGTTGCTCAGCCCTATACTCTGGAATTATCAAACTGATCTGACCAGAGAAATATGGCTGTAGATACAGCTGCAAGTTTATGAGAAAAAAAAAAACAAAAAAACCACTACCAACAACAAAACATAAGATAGGCACACTGTGTTCATCACGCTCGGAATACACAGGAATTTTCACAGCAAGAATACCTATCATGTGTTTCATTGTTAATGCATAGCAGTCATTTGTAAAGATTGTGCTAAGAATTTTTCTTTTTAATTTATGGTAAGTACTAAATTGTCGTATATCCTGAAGAAACTACATTTAATATACTGAAAGCATCAATTCGGTGATACGAACTTTCAATAATGGAAAAGTAAAAACCTTGCAAGAAAGAAAGCTTTGATGTCCTGAAATATATTAGCAACCCTTAGCAAAATATAAGGCAATACATGAGAAATATTATAACCTATTTTGTTTTACCTCCTGCCCAATAAACTTTTTTTCTCAGCTACTCCATAGTATTATCTGTGCAGCTGTAGTTCTTTCTTAGTGATTTTATTTATTTATTTATTTATTTTTCTGGACTACTTGAGTACCATGTAGAATGATTATTCTCTGGAAATAACTTCCTAGCATCTGAAGTTGCACTGCTTTATGCAAAAGAAACATAATCATGTACTGTTTGAAATGACAACTTTCTCCACCACATTCTTCAGTAATGAGTTGTACTTTGCTTTTACTGAAATAGGCAAACATATTTTTCATATTTCAGTTTATATCACTGAGGCTAAAAATATATTTGATCAGGCTCACTTAACATGAAGTTTCCCCCTTAGTATCCACATGATTGCTTTTGTCACTTTCTTCTTTTTAATCTGTCTTGAAAGAGTCTCATATATTAATTTTTCTTTCAGTTAAAACTGCACAGGACTGATTGTGCCCTCATTACCCAAACAGTTATTTCTCCCTCTGGTCTCACAAGCTATAGTAAATGAAGTTTCAATGGAGGAGTCCAGCAGTGACATTCAGAGTAATGCTTTAAAGAATGAGTCTCAAACTGGATTAAATTTACATTTAACAAGACACAAGTTATATGGCAAATTAATTTTACCTTACTGTTGAATTTATTTTGAGAAATAATAGTTAAGGAATGAATAGCATGTTTATTATATGCAAAGTTCTGGAATATCAATTATATTATTTTCTAGTAATAGATCAATATTTATTTGGCATAAGTAATTATTTGGTGAGAATTAAAAGAATAATCATTTGAGCTCCGTAAAAAAACTCAGTTAATTAAAAGTAAAAAAAGTAGAAGGCTTCATGCACACACACACACAACACATAAAGTAGATTTTTTTACTAACTTTATAGTCTAAATGTTTTTTCAGCTGGTAATTTTGAATTTCATCATTTCTGTATGTGACTCCAGATTAAGTAATGTCAAATAACATTGTAGCCATACTTTTGTATACAATCCACTTTAAGAAGTGGATTAATTGATTATTATGCTTTCGAAGTGCATACCTCTAATAATTTTGCATTATAGCTAAGCTGAAAAAACACCTAACAGCTAAGAAGCTGCATTCTTGTAAGATTTTTTATGGTATGAACATCAGAGAAGATTTGATTCCAAAGCTTTGGATTTTTAACCAAGTCGACTTAGATAATGTGCCAGGAATGCATAACTTTGTTTTAGCGTCTTTTGTTTTGTTTTAAGTGTTAGTAATACTTAGGTATTAATGTTCAATTCTTTTCATAGATTTAGAATTTCTCATCTGTTCCTTACATCATTTCACCTTCACAATATAAGTCCTATAAAAATCAGTTAAAACATTTCACATAGGTATTCCATGAGTTTTTCAAGAAGCATTAGCTACAGGCAATAAATTGGACCTGATTCTTCATCATCTGGTTCTTTCTGTAGGTATTGGCCCTTGTGTAAAATACTTTTTAGTACTGAATTTTTTGTAAATACTTGTCCTATTTTTCACAAATGGGGGCACATGAGGAGAAACTGAAAACAATCTCAGTGAAAACAGAATATGTCTAATTTCTTCTGTTTCACAATTCTAGTTGATCATGTGGACTTGACTGTTATTTTCATTTCTATAGATTTGACAGGATAAGGATTTTCAATAAATTTTGGAAATGACGTGACAAAAATAATGTAATGTACATTTTATAACTGATACATATGTATAATATTAAATTGATCTTTCTCTTGTCTTGCATTTTTGATGGTATAGCCAGTCAAAGTTTTCCTTTATACACCCTTTTAATAAGGCTATAAACAATGCAGGAGTCAGATGACCACTGAGTCTAAGTATAAAACATTGAAAAGGTCAAAAGAGTGCAGCACACTACTAAGATTCATTGAATATAAATTAGGCATTAAACTCCTGATACCTCGTTCCCTTGACTGAGTAGTAATGAGAATGGAAAATGGCAGAAAATTAATCCCATCTCATTAAAAAGCTTGTAATGAGAATGTGCAGCTTGGTAGAAATGTAACCCATTCGTGTTATAGTCTTCAGAAAAAGGGTCTTTGTGGTCTTCCTCAGATGGCACAGCAGCAAAAATTTCCTCCCTAATAAAATAGTGTAGAAAATGTGGTTACATTACATATAACCCCCCTTGCATAAATCCTCTGCACTGTAAAATCATCATAACGTGACATAGCCTTTTTCATTCACTGACACTGGAATTTCTGCTGTATCTATATTTTATGTTAATGTGCACATACATCTATGTCAACTCCACTTTCAGTGTTATCTAAGATAGTTGATGCCCATATCCCATTGAATTTCAGTGTTATTTGCCGATTAAGTTCCCTTAGAGACTTTTACAAAGCCTAGCAAAGAGTAAAAGTAAAAGAGCAATTACTGTCCCAAAGTCCATTATCCAAATATAAATGTTTCTACATAAAGCACTGAGTGAAAAGTCTCAATAAGCTAAATAACAGGAAAGTGTTTGCACACCTATTCATAGGCACACATAGACAGAAAAGCTCATAGATTTCTCTTCTCCACATTGAATTTTATTCTGCCCATAATATATAATTTATCATACCAGAATTTACTAAAATTCCCATGTTCCTTGGTTTTGAATAAATCCAGAGTGGTAGAGTGGGTATTTAGTCAGACAGACAGGCAGATCTATCAGGCAATTTATGAACTGGGAACAAGACTACAGTGCTCCTCTGGAAATCAGTAAATCCCTAATGCTGTGAGAAAAGCGTGTTATGAAAGGTGGAGGGTATTAAGGACTAAGGAGAGAAGGATTTCTATAATTTCTATAATTTTTTTAGATTTCCAAGCTCACTTGAATATACATACACATTTGTGCAAGTATATACTCACTCACTCACTCACTCACTCACTCACTCACTCACTCACTCACTCACTCACTCACTCACTCATTCACCCACCTGCCAACCAGAGAAGACCAGACAAATTTGTCTGTGTAAACTCCAGCCCACTTTGCACAATGGGAATTGATAGCACTCAGCGCTATGGCTGCTCCAAATACCAATATCCTTGTGAACTTCACGTTGCAGAATTACACACAGGTAACCTAGAAAAAGCATGTGTAATTTACAGCATCTATAATCTGGTTTCTCTGAATTATGCTGACAGCAGTTCTGGCTCATGAAATAAAATCTGCAACTGAGAAAGTTGAAAAGTGCACAAATGCACACACACCTACACTTTTATTCAGCACCTTTCTCTCTATCTGTAGGGATAGATGGATGGATAGATTAGCTGGTTTTTTTCCTCTGAAAATGATCATGAAAATGGTTTTTTTCAATGAGACATTTCTAACAGAAGTACTGATGACTTCCACAGTCAATCTATTCTTCTTAATATTTTTCAAACTACTTTTGAAATTTTGTGGAAATTTGTTTGGTAATACATTTGAAGATATGTCAGGTAGTTTTATATCATTATTTGTGGATACAAACAAACAAACAAACAAAAACCTGACATTTAAATGTTGCCTAGAAAGTATTGTACTTTAGATCTGAGAGGGACGTGATATACTGTAGATTTCATACCAAAGACCTCTGGAAGGAGTACTGCCAGTAAACAAAATTGGTTTAGTTCCCCTGTGTAGCCTACTCAGCTGCTTATAATATGCCAAAATATTTAGAACATGATTGGCATAGCAGAAGCAACAAATATACCTTAGATCTAAGTCCAATACTATGGATATTTCAATGTCCATATGCTTCCTAATACTTCTATAGAAAGACACCTTTTCTTCTTTATAGTAAATTTCCACTTCCATACAAAATACTCAACAGGATGAAAATACTTACTAACTAGATATCACTGAGCTTCTAATTCTACAAAGGCCATGACTCTTCAAGTGTTTTGCTAAATGTGGATAAGATACATTGCTGAGTGTATTGTTTCCTTTTTAAAATCTTCTTCTTTCTCTTCTTTTCTTGATTACACAGTGCCTTCTCTGCCATGGCCCTGTCTGATTTTGTAACTTTGCTTCAGATAGTCTACTTCCAAAATAAGAAGATTAAAGATATGTTTGAAGGAATTAATTATTTTGTTCTTCCTCAAATAGAACATCTGAAAGCTCATCTTCAGAATCCTCATTTTATCCTTCTGAATGACAATACTCTTGAGAATCTAAGGTTAGAGAATTCGTAAGATTTGGAGGGCTCATTAAAGGGTTACCTGAAAGTTTAGCAGTATAAATGTGTCCTTTTATCTATTAAATCCCTTGTGTAAAAATTGATTAAACATTCTCTTTGGATCAGGTGGCCAACATCTCAAAGAAATCACCTTGTTTTTTGAAATGTACAGATGTATAATTCAACACTCTTTGCATAGTTTCTAACCTAACTGTGTGAAATACTATCAGTGGTAGGAGCACTCTATTCCTTTCAAGTAACTGAAAAATTTTTATATCATCCTTCTTCAATCACCAATGAGCAAAGTGATTTATGTTTATTTGGCTACAGTAGAAGTATTTTTAAGCAAATTTATAAATCCATGACTAATAACATTTTTTTATTTATTAAAAATATATGTGTATTAAGGATCAGGTTAGGATCTACTAAAAGGAAATGACTTCCATATGAATGCTTCCTGAGATGGAATCAGTTAATGTAGTACTATGAGTCCAGTGGAAAATATCATTTGGGCCAAATCAAAGATTACAGAGATGAAAAAATCCTTCAAGTTGTTTGAATTTATGCTCCTTGGGAGAAATGAGAGTACTAAAAAAGCTGGTAGAGTGAAAGTCATTTGTCATCACTTACAGTCTTTCTGACTTTAATTGTAGTTAAAGGGTTCCATCCCTTCTTTATAAACAGTGTACATAAATGCTTATCTTAGTACACTGACATAGAATCACCTAATAATAGAAATTTAGAATGGTAGATTAGGATGGGATTTAAAGATCATCTAGTTCCAATGCCCCTATCATTAGCAGGGTTGCCAACCATTAAACCAAGTTGCCCAGTGCCCCATCCAACCTGGCCTTGTACATTTCCAAGAATGGGGCCTCCAAAACTTCCCTGGGTAACCTGTTCCAGTGTCTCACCACCCACTGAGTAAAGAATTTCTTCCTAATAACTAATCTAAATCTACCCTCATTTATTTTAAAGTCATTTCTACTTGTCCTGCCACTATCAGATCATGCAAAAATCCCCTTATGCTTATAAGCTCCCTTCTAGTAGTGCAAGACTATAGTGAGGTCTCTGCAGAGCCTTCTCTTCTTCAAGCCAAACATGCCCAACTCCTTCAACCTTTCTTCATATGAGAGGGGTTCCAGCACTTTGATCATTCTCATCGCCCTCCTCCAACTACTTAAGTTCCTCAGCCATGTCTCAGAAAGCCAGTTAGTTCTCCCTTCTCATCTGTCAGATGTGGAACACTCTCCTTTATGTATTTCTTATGACCAATGTGTCTAAATAATCCCTTTCTGTCATTTTTCACACTCCTTGTTAAATTTAATTCCACATGCACTTTAGCCTTCCTGATCCTGTCTCTGCACATCTGGACACAGGTAGGGTTTGGTAGATGCTCTGTGAGAGAGAATTAGGAAGATGATCTGTGATAGAGAATTAAGAACCTTAGTTTTTTGAGTTAATTACATCCAAAATACAGAGAGACAAAGGTAGTGAAGGTATTCAAAGATCACAGTCTTCAATATCACTGTGGTAAACAATTGTCAGAGCTGAAAAATAAAACTGAAATCCATAAATGCATCATGTGAGTAAGTTATTCCATATGCTTTCCTTGAAGTAATATCTTAAGCAAATGAGCAATATTAAATTGATTTTCACATCAAACATTTCAATGGAATATACTGAAACCATGTTTGGCACCATCATAAACACTCGTATACCATTCTATAATGAAATAGGAATTCTTGGAACTTCCACATGTTTTTTCTTACATAGTCTATAATACACAGGTACAAAAGCTTATACTATCATATAAACAATTACTACGTTGAGAAACTGAACTTTCTGAGAAAAATATGAACTACTTTCTCTTCCTGTGAGAAGTGTTATGTGAATCTGACAAGCTAAGGTGAGCAACTTGACAATAGAAGTATAGGAGAGGTGAACAAAAAGTTAAACTATGACTATCCCACTCCCTCCTTGTGTGCATCCCTCTGATTGCTCATGAGAAAGCTATCCTTACAAAAGAGAATGAAAAACTACTTCTTAGTTTCAAAAACAAGACCTTTAACTGTGTAAGTTATTGTACAGTAAAATTCTTTATTTCACTAGAAGTGAACTTTTTGTCACGTTACCATTAAATTGTAATTTACAAAACAAAACCAAGAATCAAGCCTAGATTAAATGGAAATCCCTAGGTATTTGGTAACAGTGTCTGCTTCTTTCAAGCTACTAATTCTTACTGATAAAGAGGTCAGTATAACAGCATTAAAAAAGCATTGATATAGCTCAACCTAGTCTTTTGTCACCCCAGTATAAAAACATGGAAAAAAAATTGTGCATCACTCTTCAAAACATTCTTTTTCCTGCAAATATAGGTAAACAAACAAACAAACAAATAGTTTAAAAAAAAAAAAACTCGTGGGAAAGAAGAATTAGTTGGAAAGAAATGGGAGAATATTCAAAATGGAAAGATAAAACCTTGTGAGTAATTTCATATTTGTCTGTGTCTCATTCCAATTTGTAGGAGAGAGACGAGGTTTTTTTTAAAATATATGTATACCTGATGGAGAGATTAAGATACAACGGGCCAACTATTAGCTTGACCAGTTTATTACAAATCCTAGTTGTTAGGGAAATGAGGAAGGAAATATGGGTGATAGAAAAGAGATAAAAAAGCAAGGAGCCTTGGTAGAAAGCAAGAAAGATATAGTCACCACCTTGGGTCCAGCAAGGTTTGTAGTAGGTCCGTATGTAGTAGGTCAGATCTCAGGAACTTGTCTGGTCATCATGGGGAATGAGAGAAAGCCAGGAAGCTTTGCAGCAAGCAGGCCCGAGGATGGGGTGGGTTGGAGGTTCTTCTAAGAGGTTTTCCGCTCAGGGAATTCTCTGTCAAAGGTTTTTGTTTGTTTGTGTGTTTGTTTGTTTGTTTTCTCTTTGGGAGTTCTTCTCCCAAGTCCTTTGTTTTGTGAAGGCCTTTTATCCCCCATTTATCAGTTTGTTTTTTTTCTTTTCTCTCTGTTAGTGAGACATATCTGACCCAGCAGATAAATCAGCAGGGAGTGGTGCCTTCATTGCCATGTACAAGCATTATTGTCTTCTGTAGTGATCAGCTTCTCCAAGCCACACCCTGAAAAGACTGCTTGCCCCTACTTCTGCTTATCTTTACAACCATAAGCAGAGGCACTGTGGCACAGTGACACCCAACTAGATAATTTGCAGTTGTCAGTTAGAGTCTTATCAGCAGAAAGGCCTCACGGAGCAAGCTTTGATACAAAGAAGAAAAACAGTTTTTGCCTTTCACTATCTGGATCAAATTTTCCTGTACAGGACTGAAGGGACTGCTCTGAAGACATTAAAGCATACACACAGTTTCTTGGCTCGATTTACATCCTACATGTTAACAGTATTTCTTTTCCATTCTCTATGACATCATGGTATCACATTACTCTCTGCCTACATGTGGATGAAATGAGAAAGGTCACTTGTATTATTCAAGACATCAGTAATGTTCTCAGAAGTCAAAAAATTATCAGAAATTACATACTTTTTCTTTATAAAACTTTCTATTAATAGGTAGAAACACATAGTGGTAGCAGAGCATCATTTATGTATTTCTACTTTATATGTTATGCAGATTTTCAGTGTACTACCATGCCAAATTAATTGGAAATTCATATTGTAATTCTTGGAATTACAATTTAGCAAAAACTTACATGTGTGATGCAATGCCTATTTGGCCTTCTTCTATACATTTATTTATTTATTGACAAGTTTACTGTTCATTTAAGCCATGCTATCACTTAAGTATCTTTCATGAATATCTTGCAAGTATTCTACTGACTTCTCTTAGAATCTGTCAGGTCCACGAAATGTCAGACCACAGCAAATGCAATAAGAAAAGTAGTCTAGTGATGGAGACTAAATAGCTTTGGATTTACAGCCATCCCTCAGCTTTTCTATATGATCTCAGTACATACACGATGACCTCAGATTTCTTCCATGTTATGAGTTGTGGATGATAATGCTTCTTTTACCCACAAGGACTGCTCTGTAAGTAATGCTTCCCATTTTATTATGTTGTACCATTATTTCAGAGGTGGATATTTGTGGTATGGCTGTAGAGATTGAAGCTTCCTGCTAATAAATATTCCACTACACTTGGTTACTGTGTGATAGATGGCGGTAGAGGTACAGTCTGACAAAGTGGTATTTGACATAGTGATGCATATGAAGCAATGATGTGTCACTGAACCCCTCCATGGAGAAAAAAAATGTCAACTACTGATATTCCTCGATGATGGATGAATATCTGTGGAGACC
Organism: Odontophorus gujanensis; assembly: GCA_013399175.1. NCBI lineage: Eukaryota > Metazoa > Chordata > Aves > Galliformes > Odontophoridae > Odontophorus > Odontophorus gujanensis. The sequence goes on from VXAB01000563.1 coordinate 221,697, forward strand.
AAACAGTGGATGTGAGCACAGTGCAGAAGTGGGCATTGTATTTCAGTGGTGGCAATGGTGACAGTGGGTCACCCCTGCTTGGTGAAGATTTTGATGAGTGCAGCATGCAGACTCTTGTTCATAGCTAGAAAAATACATAGTCAATGGTGGCGACTATGTTGGAAAATAGTGTTTTGTAGCTGAGAATTTCCTCTACAAATAGTGTTATTGTTCTCTTTGAATCTGTTGTAGTTTCCATGGAAACAAATAAAAGGCATTACTTTCAAAGCTACCCATTTACTTCCCTTAAGCTGAGCTACAGTGAATGTGCATAGCCTGGGGCACAAGATGTAGGGTTATGGCCCCATCTTTACTTCCACAAATAGAAGAACTCACTGTGGACATCTGCAAAAGCCCAGAAGGAACTGTTCGGGTGCTTCCTATCAAATGTACTGATGACAATCAGTCCTCTCATGTTTTATTTCTGTCATCTAATGGGAATCCATATTACTAAATTTTATTTGCTAGGAGGACTGTATTCATGTCAATCAAGTGTTAGACTTTTTTTTCTGTATAAATAGAAACAGTACATCTGAATTACCTGCACCCCTGGAAGCATTACTTGAGTTGATTTTAGAAATTTAGATCACAGGAAAAGGACGCCAGTCTAAAAAGTAACCCTATGGCTAGCATCCGTCAATGTCCTGGACTTTCTGAGACATAAAGTTCAGTTACAATAAAATACGACGCTGTAACATTTGCAGTTTGTTTGTGGTGTTACAGTTAATAATATAAGCCAGCCATACAAAGAGGCCTTTTCTACAGGAATTCTTTACTATTACTGTAATTGTTGTTTTGAATCTGTAATGTTTGCTTTGTTGATGTATGTTTCCCTCTCTGACTACCAGATACAAAAATGACAAAATACTTCAAAGATGAAAGACTGCCCTTAGGGTATTCCCAGTATAGTAAAAAGTAGGAAGTACAAGACATCTCACAAGAAGGCCTATCTTTAACCACTTTATTTCTGTACTGCTCACTCTACAATCTTTTTAGTAGGATCTTTGAACCACTCTTCCTTTTCTAGTATTCTGCATATACTCCATACTTCATCATCCTCCTTCTGTAGTTTCCTACCTTTTTTTTTTCCTTTAAAAAACAGTAGCAACAGACTGCTGCCTTTTCTCACTAAGACATTAAATTTCACTAGTAGTTTAGATCTGTGAAATATAATGCTAAAAATAAAAATAAAAAAAACCTAGTTCCCCTGAAGTCAATGAGAAATTTACATTTGATTTCAACAGGACAGAATCATGATGATTCAGACAAAAACTGAAGAAAATATATGTTTCTTCTCCTTCTCCTTTTATCATTTCCTAAAAAAATCTGGAAGGACTACTGCTTTTGATCCTCAGATTATTTTATTGAAAATAATATTATGTAGATCTTCTGTACATTACTTCAGACGTATCAGTTCACTCCAGATAGATTGAGAAGGGGGGTTAAGGTCACTGGATGTACTTAATAGATATGAGTACTAAAGGATAGCTATATTTCCTCAAGATCATCAAAGTGAATGTTAACAGAGAAAGAAGCAGAGATCATGCATACATCTTGTAAGGCCAGCATTTCATCTTCAGGAACCGTAGCAATTTCATCTTCAGGAACCGTAGCATGAGAAGAATTTATTTACAGACATTCTTTCTTCACAATAATTTAGTTTCTGAAAAGCTAATGGGTGGGTTATGCCCTGAAGCAGGAGTTGAGCAACCATTATTTCTGCTCAACTCTCACAAAACATGGTGGTGTTACTGGAACAGTAATTCATACTGGGATATAATCATCAAGAGAAACATGCCTCTAAATCTTATTCAAATGTTTGGACCAGGGTTTAACTCAAAGCATAATAACTAATAGTGATTTATCTAATTTAATTAATACAAGATCACTTTTTATAGCATTCAATCTCAGGTTTCTACATGCTGTGAAAGCTGATCAGTGCCTTAATTGAATTGATGTGCCTGAACACTACATTAAAAGAATAAGAACTCCTGTTGATATGTCTAGTCCCTAGTAGTAGCTCTTTACTTGTGGATTCTGTAAATCAGAAGTATTACAGAGCCTAGGTCGGACTATATACATTAGATAAGTCCATGCCTATTTCTACAATTCTATGATTTCAAGTCATTTCTAGTATCATGCAGATGAGCATTAAAGGGAAGCAGACTACATCTTTTCATAGTAACAGACAATGTCTCTGCATAGGACTGCTTTTGTATGAAACAAACTCTGTTTTTTCTCCTTTAACTTTCAATTGAAAAAAAAAAATCTATTGACAATGTTAGGGCTTTTTGTTTTCCACTCCTATGCTGTAGATCAAAAGCTTGACATAATTTAAGTAGAGTTTAATAAGAAGTTCTGCCCTTTTTGAAGTTTCAATGTCAGTCCAGAAAAGCTTCATGTAAAAAAGTAGTATTACAAGGCAAGCATATACTTTTATTTTCTTTTTTTTTTTTATTGAGTTTATATTATATGAACGATATCAATAGTTTTTTTCATAGGTTTCTATGAAGTCTGCGGTGCAAAAGAGTTTTTGAAGTTGGGAGCACTGGGTATGCATTGACAGTAGTATGGAAGAATAAACAGTGGTATGGCTACTACATCAAAAACAATAATTTTCAGTATTGATTGACTGTTGGCCTGACTCATCACTACCATGCTATCTGCATCCCATATATTGTTGCCAGTGTGAGATAATTCCGTTCTCCTATGAGTACTGAGCAGTAATGAAGGAAGTCTTAAGGAATCTTTTCAGAAGGTATTAGGAAAAGAAAGCAGACACTTACTATGAAAACAGATAAAGATTACATGGAGAGTGACCAAATCTATCAAATTTTACCATTTTAAAAAATGTAACCAAATTTTACCTGTAGTGACCACAAGTACCAATGATTTTTGAGGCCCTTTTCAACCCAGGCCTTTCAATGATTCCATGACTCTATGATTCTATACTTATGACACTGAAAACTTTCCCTACTTTTCACCATTTGATAAAATGGTAAAAGGAGAAAAAAATAAAATAAAATAAAATAATAACAAGACCTGCTTTTCACGAACCCAGGCTGGTTAGGCCTGATCCCCCAGTTGGCCCACACATGCTGTGTGACCTCCCTCAAGATGGTCTGTTCTATAAGCTTTCCTGGCACTGCGGTCAAGCTGATGGCCCTGATGTTCCTTGGATCCTCCTTACGACACTACTTGTAGGTGTGAGTCACACTGGCAAGCCTCCAGTCCTCTGGAACTTCTCTGGTTGACCAGGAATGCTGATAGATGGTGGAAAGCAGCTTGGAAGTCACCTCAGTGAGCTCTCTCAATAACCCTCAGGTGGATCCCATCAGGCTCCATGGACTTTGATCAGGTAGTAGTAGCTCTCTCTTTCCACCTGAATCATGAAGAGTTTATTCTGCTCCTCATCCCAGACTTCCCAATCAGGGGGAAGAGTACCTCAAGGATAATTGGTCAGACTTTTAAAGTTGGATGATTGAGAACCTCAGTCTTTTCCTTATATTCAGGGTCACATTCCCTTTCACACCCAGTAAGGTACTGAGATTCTCCATAGTCCTCCTCTTACTGTTAATATATTGACAAAAAAAGATTTTTTTCTCTTTCACCCCAGTGGCCAAGTTGAGTTCAACCTGGACTATTGCCTTTCTAATTTTCCTCATATATCGTAAGTAATTTTTTATACTGTCCCCAAGTTGTTTGTCACTTTTTCCACACATGATAGATTCTCTTTTTCTCCTGGAGCCTTGGGTATAATAACCTGTTCAACCATGCTGTTCTTCTTCCCTGCCAGCTCATCTTATGGCACAGGGGGACAGACTGTTCCTGTAGGATTCATACTTCCTTCTTGAGGAGTGACCAGCTCTCCTTGACCGATTTACCCTTCAGGACTGAATCCCAAGGGACCCTCTCTACCTAGGTCATGAGTAGTTCTAAGTCAGACCTCTGAAAGTCTCAGGTAGCAGTTTTTCTGCTCCCCTTCTGACCTCACCAAGAATTAAGAACTTTACCATTTCATGGTCATTCTATCCAAGACAGCTCCTGGCCTCCGCATCTCCCACCAGTCCTTCTCTGTTTGTGTACAGCAGGTCTAGCAGGGCACCTCCCCTGGTAGGTTCTCTTCTCAGCTACTTCAAGAAGTTATCTTCCATATACTCGAGAAACCTTGATTCCTTCTGTGCTGTATCATATTTCCAATATATATCAGGCAAATTGAAGTATATATCAGGAAAATTGAAGTTGAGCTAGAAACATAGAAAAGGAATTCAGAGAACAGGTTGTAATGAAGTTTGTACACAGGATTTAGAACAACTTTTTCAGGTATGTCAGATAGTGGGCATATTTTTTCAAGATTATGACCTAACGTAAAAACTCTATTCAGATTTCTGTTCATGCTTCTAGCACATACTCAGACATGGAAGACTCTGTATTACCCTAGAATAGTTAGGAGAGTAAGAAATAGTCTTTATGTTTCTATAGCTCATTTAAGAGCTTTTACTGGAATTTTGCACTACTGTAAACTACAAGCTTTCCAGAGCTAAATCATCACAGTTCTATTGCATGTCACTTTTTTTCACTGCCTACAAAAGTGAAAGTAGTGAAGTAAAACTTGTGAAAACAATCAAACAAAAAAAGTAAAGTAAGGAAATAAAATCATAGAGTAGTTATCAATTTTTATTTTTTTTTTCAGGAGGGGTGAGGAGCAATGGGAGGTGGTTTGTTTGCTTGTTTGTTTAATCTTTGTACATTCTGTGTGTCCTTATCTGTGTAAAACCTCCCTAGTATTTTAAAATACAAATGAACAATTCTTTATTTTTATTTTTTTTTTTAATTTTGTAGCCTTTGGGAGAAACATATTTATTATTCTGAGGGATAAAGGGTAGGGGATATTGGATTTACATGTGTGAAGAATTGATGAAAAAGAGCTCATCTGAAAAAGAAAAATGATTCTTGCATTAAGTGCTGAAAGCAGTAAAGGGTCATTTCTCAGCTAAGTACCTGTGAAAATTCTGTATCCCAGGTTCACAAACTTCCTCCTACGGCACAGCAGATTTATTGATTCAAGTGAAAAGATATTATTTCTGGGATCTTGTGATCACAATGTGAGGACTGATCTCTGGCTATTTGATCCAATTCCTTGGAAGTCTCCGAAGACTAGTAGATTACCTTTATACTGTAAATAGCCTGAATTTTAGGTGCTGGAATTACAGAAGCAGAATAAGGAAATAAACTGATATTTAATTAGTGTGTTTCTTTCTAAGGTTTGTTTTCAAATGTTTATTACTTTTTTGACATGTTTTACTTTTTCTCTGTGATTTAAACTTGATACAGAATTTTTTAAGACAGAAACTGATAACTGAAACTGTGAGAAAGTGTAAGTTTTTCTGACTGAAGAGAAGGAAAATGAAAGTTATTACCTTATGTGGTTTTCCTGTCTCATTTCATAGTAACTCAGTTAGTACAGTTTGGAGACGTTGAAGTTGGAAGAACTAAGTCCTTGGGCCTCAGTCTTTGCTTGGACTAGAAGGGGAAAATGAGTTGTACTTTTATCATTTTTGAAGTGAATATAAAAGCAGATTTCATATACATTTTTTTAGTTTTTTACTATAATGAATTGTCATGATTTCTGATAACTCTGATAAAGACATCAAGACTTTCTTAGGGCACAGAGCTTTAAAGTCCAGACTTTCAATCAAAAAAAGACAAGAGCTAGTGTGAAGTACATCGAAGCATAAGATTTGGAGAACCTATAGTAATGTATATGGAGACTTACATCACCCACAAGGTTAAAGCAGTCTTAGAAATAGTCACAGACTTTTTACACAGCATTCATGTCCTTAACCCGCCTTTACCTGGTTCTGGTATTAGCCATGAACCACGGGAAAGTAAGTTGCAACAGACAGTTCTGTCTCCGGTACATGTATTTGTACTATGCTAATGTGCTATCTTCTTGGTACAGATCCTACGTGGCAATTGCAGATTACATATAGATGGGTGAATAGATAGATAATTAATTACATAACCCAAGCTTCCAACTTAAAAAAAATAAAGTACAGAAACTAAAGTTATTAAGTACATTGCAAAAATAAATTTTTTTTATTATAAAGTTGTATGTACACAATTTCACTTGCACACGTTCATAAAGACGTGGCTACTTCAGAAAAGACTTTACTGAAATTTTGGGGATTATTATACATATAATATTATATATATTCCCTTCACATTAGTTTAAGGCTGTTTTAAATACTGGATGCAATACTCCAGGTGAAGCTCAACAGCACAGGGGGGTAACATTTCATTTTGTACAGAATAACAGTTTATTATATTAAAAATGTACTTAGATAGTGAAAATATACAAGAAATTAAAAACATTAAGCATAACTACCTAGTCACTGGAGAAACCGCTGTTGTAACTATACAAAATAAGGTTCCAAGAAGGCCTAAACATGTTTCAAAGTGTTTCTGACATGCTTTGGTCCTGTGGAGTACTGTGTCTCTGATCTTTTCTTAGCCACCCACCCGTACCCATAGTTGCAGTGGCAGGGAGGACAGGAGTCTTAGTAGCAGAACATTGTCTTGCTACTGAGATTGCTTTCATTACTGATATCTAGAATAGTGAAGATCTTGGGCATCTAACTGTAGGTTTCAGAAATGGATTTGATGAATGAATAGATATTGAGTAAGTTGCAATCAATTATTACAAGCAGCTAATTTCAGTTTTCTTCTTCAATTGCTGAACTTCTCTTTGTGCAGATTCCACAGTATTACCTAAAATCATCCACGACATTCTGCAGATGAGACCACATGATTATTGCCAATAGTTTGAACTTGAGCTAGTTACCTCTGAAGTTGTGATGAGAAGATGGACCTGTAGGGATTGTTGCATTAAAAAAACGTAGGATTTATGAGTGCCTCAGCTAGTTTAAGCATGCATTCACTCCTTTCATGAATGAAAAAAAAAAAAATCTGATTCTGAGCTCTAAAGATAAAAATACTTTATTCTGAAAAGGTTATGTAGTCACTTGTAAAGTAAACTCAGGAAAAGAAACAGGTACAAAGAAGGAAATAAGATTGTTTCTGTCCCCTTTTGTTGACTGTTGACTGAAAAAGCATGATTTTTTGAGAAGTATCAAAACATATGAAAAAAATAAAGAATTAGTGTGGATATTAATGAATAGATACTGTAGTGAGAGGAAATCAATAGCTATTAAAAAGATGCAGTGTGCAGTACCAGTAAAGGAAGGACAGATAGCTCTGTTAGTATGTTTCTGGCTTCTTCAGCAAGGATATTGCATTGCCTGATGTGATGAATACAGCTAGTGATTGCTGTGGGATACCAGTGATTTTTATTAGGTCCCAAAGACCATTTCAAAAAGATAGGATCCAGAGAATACGTGCCAAAATGCCTTTGAACTCCTGTATCTATTTTGTGGATTCTTTGTCTCTTAGAAATTTAATTCGTTCCCAACTAGAAACAAATATAGTCTCCCTACCAAATACAATTGACAGAAGGCTATAGAAAAAAAAAATAAATTCTTACATCTGTGATAACTAGTTTTTAAACTATAGCAAACACAATGTCAAAAATCAAGTTTTGACTTTACAAAACAAAATCAACATGGAACTTTGAGTTTTACAATCAGGACTCCCCTTGCATTATTTAACCCTCTTGTTTGTGTTAATGCTTGCTTTCAGGGATTTTTCTTAAGATCTAGAGTATGAGAATATGCAAATGAGTGATTACTAGAAACTGATATATTCTGGAAGTCTTCATCTCTGTTTAAGGAAAAAGTAACAGTACAGAATAAGGGTGACACTTCTGCTGGCCACCTACATAAGCAATCATAATTCAACATGTATCTGAAGTAATTTAAATCCTCCAATTGAAGTTTTTACCTACTCTATAGTTAGAACTACTCTGGTGACTGTAAAGGCAAAGGGACCAGTGCAAACAATAGATGTTATAAAAGGAAGGAAAAACCTGAATGCTCGCCCATCTCTGAGGACCTAGGTTCACAGGGAAAGAACTCCAAAGAAGAGACCACCAAGCATAGAACCCTCCTCAGTGGAGGTCAGCCCTCAAATGAGGTTTAACAGGTGTGGAGCCTGGCTCCACCCCTTCTGGTCACATGGGAAAATTGTCTTCATCTGTACTCCCAGGGCTGTTTGGGTCATTCCTTCAGGTGCTCCGTCAGCGCTTCAAGCCATGGCTCAGCAGTTCTCATACAGTAACATTAAACTACTTTCTTTAATAGAGTTGATATGACTTTTAATCTAAATAAAAATCCAGTTTGAAAGAACTATGTGCAATACTATCCAATTCTCTTTCAAGGCTGTTTTTCTAAAAATTGAAATATATGAACTCATTCTGAAAATGTTTATGTATGAAGATTGACAGACATACAAGTAAATGCCTGTCCTATGGATTTCTTGTATTAAGATTTAAGTACAGCAGTGATAAATAAATACATCCAGGGTTAATGAACTCTGTTAAATATCACTAAAATGGGAATGCTTTGGCTCAGTTACAGTTAAATCTGTGAGAAGCCATTATGTTAATGAAATCATTAGAGCTGTGTTCATTGAAATGTTACTTGAAAAGCTGTTTCACAAAACTCTTCACATTTTGAGAATAAAACAGAGCTTGAAAATAGTCATCTTTGAACATGAAGAGATAGAAAATAACGCAAGAGGCAGATATCAGAACTCTGTTTACTTCTGAAGGTCTAGATTCAAGTGGTGTTAAGTGGACAGCAAAAATATTTAGGATAATTTCACTGTAAAATCCAAACAAAGCATAAACATGTTTACACTATTTTTTCTTCTCCCAAATTAATGAATCTAGCATTTGACTTGTAACAAATATAACCTAATCCCAGTACCTTCCATCTTTTGTCTTCATTTCCTCCAACTCTGTATGCATTTAATTACTGTTAAAACAAACAAATGAACAATAATAATGAAACAACCACCATGATTCAATAACAATATATATTATGTATATAACCATGATGTTTCAGTCTGCCACTTCAATGCATGAAAATTACAAGTGCTTACCTTCGGAGGTATACAGAAATTTTTCACAGAAATGTGTTTATTTCTTATATTTCTTGCCATGGCATCTCTCAGTATGACTGTTGTGTGATTCCTTCATTGCCATAAGAATGAAAAATCTCAGATTTTGTGGTTAGAAACACAGTCAGAACTCCTTCCCATCAAAGTAAAGCAAAAATATCTGAGGATGTGAGATTTTAAAACAGAGACTGCTACTTTTATTTTTAGTATTTTCTCCTTTCCTGTTTGTGATATATTTGCCCTTATTCTGGAGTCTTAAACAGCTATCTCATGTTGAACACAATAACTGGTTTGCTGAGATTTTAGAAAAAAACAGAATGGTATACTATGGTTATCAAGTGAAATCCCCACTTTTAAGAAAAGAAGAAAGGAAAATCCATGAAACAATAGGCTTGATGAGCCTCACATCTGTGGTGAGAAAGATATGGAGCAGATCCTCCTGGAAGAAATGTTAAGCCATGCGCAAGAAGAGGAGGTGATCCAAGACAGACAGCATGGCTTCACCATGCCAGACTAATCTGGTGAACTTCTGCAATGAAGTGATGGCATCAGTGGAGAAAGGAGGAACAAATGATGTAATCTACCTGGATTTCTGCAAAGTCTTTGGTATGGTTCCATATCATATTCCTATCTCTAAATTGGAAAGGATTTGAAGGCTGGACTTTTCAGTGGACAAATAATTAATTGGATGGTCACAGTCAGAGGTTTGTAGTCAATGACTCTCTGTTCAAGTGGAGGCCAGTGATGAGTGGTATCCCCCACGGGTCTATTTTGTGATCAGTACTCTTCAATATCACTATCAGTGACCTAGAGAGTGGTACTGAGTGTAGACTTATCAAGTTTGCTGATGATATTGAGTGGTGTAGTTGATACACAGAAAGAAAAGGTGCCACCTAAAGGGACCTGAAGAAACTTGAGAAGTGGACCAAGGTCAAGCTGTGGCACTTGGATAAGGGCAACCACAGATATGTATACAGCCTGGGAGAAAATCTCCTTGGGAACAGCCCCATGGAGAAGAATTTGGGAGTTCCGGTAAATGAAAAACTGTACATAATCGAACAGAGTTTGCTTGCAATCCAGAAAGCCAACTATACCCTGAGCTGCATTAAACGAGGGTGGTCAGTCCTTGTGAAATCCAATTTGGAGTACTACATCCAGATATTGGGACTCCAATCCAACCTCTCCTATGAAGAAATTCTGAGGGAGCTAGGCTTGTTCAGAGAAGAGAAGAGAAAGCTACAGAAAGACCTCACTGCAGCCTTCTAGTAATTAAATGGAGCTTATAAGCAAAAAGGAGACTGACTTTTTACATGGGTAGATAGTGATTGAACATGGGGGAATGGCTTTAAACTAAAGATGGTATATTTAGTTTAAATACTAGGAGGTATCTTTTTATTCAGAGGGTGGTGAGATATTGGAAAAGGTCATCCAGGAAATATGTAGATGTCTCATTCCTGGAGGAGTAGGATGGTCCATGTAGGATGAGGCCCTGGGCAACCTGATCTAGTGGAAGTCAATTCTGTTCACCATATGGGGGTTGGAACTAGATGATCTTTAAGGTTCCTTTCAACCCAAGACATTCTATGTTCATGGTATCACTGATCAAATGTCCCTCAACTTACAAAAAAAAAAAGTAATACTAATAAATTAGTTAATAGTAATTGTACATTCTTGTTAATGTAGTGGAGATATTTTAATTTTGCTGTTAAAGGAAGGCTGTTAAATCCTACAGAAAAAAAATGTATTGTACAACTGTGACTTTTCCCCACCTCCATGCCAAACTGTTTCTAAAACGACAAGACAGGAATCATGACAGAGTAATAAAAAATATTCCCTTCAAGGCCTGAAGGCACTTTTAAAAAAATTTGGAATTCCACAATGTCAGAAATATTTTCTTAATCAGCATAGACACATGATCTTTTTCCATTACAGGGTCATTAAAGCAGTTTAATAAGATACTCAGTCTTAACTACACCAGCTGAAAGCAAAAGGTCAATTAACCATTAAGATTTTTGGTTACGATCTTTTTACTAATCTTAATCAGACAGAATTTTGATCCTAAACAACAGGAGTTTATATTTTGGACTGAAAGGATTTTAATATCTCAGTGACCCTTGGCGTTCCTTCAATTTTCAACCTGGCTCCGAGGTACAGGGCTTACTCATACATAACATACTATTTCTTACTGGATCCATTAAAGCCTCAGAGAATCTGATGTATTGTAAAGCTGAATAGACTGTTATGTGTGCTATGCACAGTCCCACTCCCTCTCCTTTTGTATGCTTCATAGTAAAGTCTGCCCATCCACCACTTGGATATATGCTATGTTACATGATTTCAAGGACTTGAGGTTGTCATATAGCTGAGCAAAACAATGGATCATTGAATTTTAATTAGAGAAGTTGTATAATTGCATTCAAGAGCATGGGGCCTGATGGGATCCACCTGAGGGTTATTGAGAGAGCTCACTGAGGTGACTTCCAAGCTGCTTTCCACCATCTATCAGCATTCCTGGTCAACCAGAGAAGTCCCAGAGGACTGGAGGCTTGCCAGTGTGACTCACACCTACAAGTAGTGTCGTAAGGAGGATCCAAGGAACATCAGGGCCACCAGCTTGACCGCAGTGCCAGGAAAGCTTATAGAACAGATCATCTTGAGGGAGATCACACAGCATGTGTGGGCCAACTGGGGGATCAAGCCTAGCCTGCATGGGTTCATGAAAAGCAGGTCTTGCTTGACCAACCTGACCTCCTTCTGTGATTGAGTGACCCAAATGGTAGATGAGGAAAATGCTGTTGACGTCCACCTAGAATTCGTCAAGGCCTTTGACACTGTCTCCCAGAGTATTCTCCTGGAGAATCTGTCAACCCATGGCTTGGGCAGGTACACTCTTCAATGTATAAGGAGCTGGCTGCATGGCCAGGCCCAGAGAGTGAATGGAGTTAAATTCAACTGGCAACCTGTCACGAGTAGCGTTCCCCAGGAGTTAGTACTGAGGCCTGTCCCACTCAGTATCTTTATGGGTGACCTGAATGAGGTTACTGAGTGCACCCTCAGTCAGTTTGACAATGACACCAAGTTAGCAGGAAGTGTCAATCTGCCTGGGGGGGAATAGGAAGGCCCTTCAGAGTGATCTGGACAGGCTGGACATCTGGATCAAGGAAATGAATTTCAACAAGACTAACTTCTGGATCTTGCACTTTGTCCACAACAATCCCAGGCAATTTTACAGGCTTGGGTCAGAGTTGCTGTAAGGCTGTGTGGAAGAAACAGGCCTGGAGATATTAGCTGATGCTCAGCTGAATGTGAGCTAACTGCATGCTGAGGTGGCCAAGAAGGCTTGTATCAGAGCGTTGCCAGCAGGAGCAGGGAAGTGATCAGCCCTCTGCACTCAGCACTGGTGAGGCCACAGTTTGAGTACTGTGTTTGGTTTTGCGTCCCTCACTACAAGAAAGGCATTGAGGTCCTGGAGCATGTCCACAGAAAGGCACTGGAGCTGGTGAGGAGTCTGTATCACAAGTCCTGGGAGGAGTGGTTGAGGGAAAGGGGATTGTTTAGTGTAAAGAGGAGCCTTCAAAGAGGGAGACCTTATTGTCCTCTACAACTACCTGGAAGGAGATAGTGGTGATGTGGGGTCAGCCTCTTGTGCCATCTAAGTGGGGATAGGACTAGACTCAGGTTGCACCAAGGGAGATTCAGGTTGGTTGTTAGGAAAGACTTTTGCAATCAATGTGGTCAGCCATTGGAATGGGCTGTGCAGAGTGGTGGAGGAGTCTCCATCCCTGGAGGTGTTTAGGAAACATTTAGATGTTGTACTGAGTGGCATGGTTTAGTGGGAAACATTGGTGATAGCTAAATGTTGATCAATGTTGATCTTGGAGGTCTTTTCCCATCTTTGTGATTGTTGAGTCCATGATTCTTTTATTTGCCCAAAGCTGCCATTTTTATATGCATTATTTGGATGAAAAGGTGTAATTACTTTTCTCTGACTATGTACTCTAATTTCTTCTTAGAGATACGTTCTAGGGCTACAGGAATGTTTGTCTAAACATCAGACAATTTATAGAAAATATCAGCTGAATATTCTGGGACTGAAGTTAATGGCGTGTCCTTCCCAAAAATCTTTGACAGATAACTGATGACACCAAACTACTCTGGATTCCCACTTCTTCAAGCAACCAACATGTCATTAGTTGTTCTTAAAATCAGATGTTACCATCCTGGCCCTCAAATTGCAATGTAACTTTATCTTTGGAAAGAATTAGAAATAAAATGATGAAATAAAATAAAATCACAAAACTGAAAAAAGTTAATAGGTTATTATATTTTTAAGTTATTGAGCATTTATTGTGTAAAGCTAGCCATATTTTTGTATTTGCATTCATTTATGATTGTACGCATGAATACTACAATGAAAAATGCAAGCAAATGAGGAATATGCAGGAAAAAGTCACCTCTTTATAGCAACAATTCAGCATAAATTTTTACTTCTTGGTAAGATAATTATACATGATCTCTGACTTGCTTAATAGAAGGATGGTTTAAATTCAGGAAATAACGATGTGTTAAAAAAAAAAAAAACAAAAAAAAAAAAAACCTGTTTTGTGAAGTGTGGTTTGTACCACATTATTTAAGTTCTCCTTAGAAGACAATTGTTTAGATTTCTCCTTGTCATGAACAGTACTCCATCTACTTTTAAAACTTCCTATGAATATGACTGTAATATTGTAATCATTTTACAGTCGGTAGCTAAAGCACTAAGATCAGTCACCAGTTTGAGGAGACAGTTCTATGGAATGACTCAGACTTAAACACTCATTCTGTTCTGTGCTGTTAGAGTCTCACCTTCCAAAGACAAAAGCCTTCACTCCAACCTATCAGCAATGGCCTCCTTTGCATTTGGAGAATTCATTCCACAAAGTATCAAATGCAGAAATTGTAAAGGTCATTAGTCAGCACTTAGAATAATGCGTTTTAAGCAGCTTGCCTAGCGTCAGGCAAAAATTCTGCTGCAGTATAAGGGAGAGATATAGAAACCAGCCTTTTAGTGACCTAGCTGTATGATAACCTTTGTAGTATTACTTCATTTGGGGTGTGAATTTCAGCTTCTTTACAACAGTAGCAGGATTCCCTGAAGAAGCAGCCTCCTTCTTCCTCCAAGACACTTTGTTCTCAGAATTCAGCCCACCCTTTCAGAGACTGAACTTGAGTCCTGTGCTATAAAAGAGCACAGGGCTCTGTCAGTAAGAACACAGAGGTAGTTGTGCTGGAACAGATTGAATATCACCAAGCATCACTGTCTTACAGTGGTTAGCAGAGGTTGCTTGAGGAGTGTAAGAGACAGTAAAATATGGACTGGCATGGCTATCTTGCAGTGATGAACAGCTTAAGGATTCATCCACTCATGCCTTCTCTTTTTTAATTCATAAGATGACAGCAAGTTTCAAAAGTCTGCGGCTGAGAACCATAACAAATATGTTAATCCTAAACAGTCTACAGTCTTGTTCAGGACACATTCTTCACAGGATGGGACTGTGTGTTGGACGACCTTGGGTTCAGAAGACACATCATCCTGAATCCTACACATTAAAGAAAGAGAGATACTGAACATCAATTTCTGTGTGAAGCTCAAAACAGTGAATATTTCAGCTAAGTTTTCTAAAAGCTTAGACATTGTTGACATCCAAACTTATGTCCACTGTTTCTATTACAAGTGAGAGATTTTCTGACAAACACCATATACAGAAAGAATGCTTGAAAAATGGTTCTTTCATCTCCTAACTAACAAGAACACAAGGTATTTGTGGATAAACATTGGTCATTATATCTGAAAGCACTTGGCACAGAGAAAGTACCAGTGGTGCTGCTCAGAACATCTGCATATCTACCTTCTCCTCACATAGGAGCACATGCAAAAATGATATATTCATTTTTAGACTAAAGAAAGAGTGAATTATCCTCTGAAAGAAATTTGGAAAAAGTAAAAAAATCTTTAAAGCCTTTCCAAATACAATAACAAAAAATTACTCTCTGAAGGTAAGCCAAATGTCTTTTTTCCACATGGTGAAATGTTGACCATTTCATTTTAAATTCTTTACTAAAGTCCAAGAAGTTTGCTGCTTATATTTTGCTAATGCTCATAAGCTTTTATATGCTTATATTGTACTTATATCAAAACTTAAATGATTTAGGAAAGTAGTGAAGCATGATCCAGTTCATATGGTTAGAAAGGATTGAGAACATAAGCATACTAGATTAGTAGCAATACAACAACAACAACAACAAAACATACAGGCAGATACCATATAAATGATCCAGAATTCAAGGAAATTATAAATGACTGACCATTATCAAGTAGTCATGGAGAGGAGGAGTAACTATATATTCCTCCCCCCACCCCATCACCTCCAGTCTTTCTTTTTTAAATTTCAGACACTGTTCAGTCCATAATAATAAACCTAACTTAGAAGCAATAAAATGTATGGTGGGACAACTTAGGGAAGAATATATGAGAGAAATTATGCAGTTAATGGAGAATTACTCAAGTTGTAATTTACTAAATATTGTGGTAGATTTCTTGTGTCGGGTTGCAATAAAAGGAAAATTTTCCTAAATTAATTTATAATGGGTAATCAAGCACTAGTTAATAACTATGACTTTATGCAACATGAACACAATAATTTAAGCTGTATGCCTGAAAGTAGGCAATGAAAATCTAATAGTACCTGCTACTGTACTGATCTTAGCCAGAAAATATGTCAATATGTCTGAATGTTAGTTGTCAATCTGCTCTCATGGTTCAACAATTAATGCCATTTATTACCTCATTTCTGATTAGTTTTTGCTTTTCTGACAAATTTTATAAAAACATATTTCCTGAAAATAGGAAAGTAAAGCTGAAAAATGAAAACCAGGCTGCATGGAGAGTGTTATAAACACTTTTCTAGAATACATAGAAGTATAGTAGGTAGTTATTTATTTGAGTGGCACATATTTACTTAATGCTGGACACTCTTCAATAATGCATGCCACCTCAAGCTAGGAAAGTGTGACAAAAAGCAGGTCTGCAAATGTTTCTGTGCAAGCCGTTTCTTTCTGTCCTTTGTCTTTTATTTGTGGTGTTTAAGGGGGTAGAAACAGAAAGGAAGAAGAAAAAAATATAAGAAAAGACTTGATGTGCTATGTTTTTTTGTCTGATTTTGCTTCTACTGTCTTAGATTACTGTTATTGCAAGGATAAATAAATAAAATTAAATAAAAATAGAAATAAAAACAGGATTAAAAATGAAAATAAAAGGATAGCCCACATAATTTCAAAGAATTTGCTTTGTGAAAAACTTCAGTAGATTTTTGTAACTAGCTATGGAAAAACAGCTTGAGAGGAAGACACACCTGCAAATCAGATTGAAAGGTAATCCAGACCAAAATATACTTAGTAAATGAAAGCTTTTTTTTGTTTTCTTTGAAAAACCAAAACCATTTTCCTGTTCATTATTATTCCAAGTGTGGAAGAGAAAGAGTTGTGGGGGAAAAAAAAAAAAGGTAATACTTTTCAATCTCTGTGTATTTTTAATACCAAAATTCTACAGGCCACAAAATTCCACTGTCTTCTTCCATGTGGAATTTCCACTAATGCCAGCAGGGCTATATCATTGACTTACAGTCTTTTCACACTGTTGCTGTGACGTAAGGTGCTTTCAAAATGGTCAGTACTGCACCAGGAAAGCTAGACTAGAGGTCATGGTCATTATAGACTCACCTTCACATCAACTAGGCACACAAAATAATTACTCTGTTCTACAGTAAGCAAAACCAAGTTCAACACAGGGTGAATACATGAGCTTTCATTCTATAAATTTTTAGAAAAAGTTATCATCCTTAACACAAAAATGGATAATGGGCAGTTTACATGCAGTATTCCCAAATGAAAAAAAAAAATGTGTCATGGTTTTATGATTTCTTTTTGGTATTGGTATTCCACATCATAACATCAAGTAGTGCATTTAGAGTTAAAGAGTTAATGCTCCAGCTCCATGGATCATCAACAGTTCCAAGCATACCTGCCTCAGAAGAGAAGAACTACATTCTCCAGAGGACTTTGAGATGCTTTGCATTTTTACGTATTTACACTCAGAGGGAAAGACAAAAACTGTCTGCGGTCACGGGACACTCTTTTTCCTTTGGGATCGACTCAGCAGTGGGTGCTCGCTGCCGTCTCGCCTTCAGCGTTAGCGTAAGGCCTTTGGTTTATCGGACACTCTCTCTTGCTCATTTTATTTGATTTATTAGCGGTAATTCCAATTATATTGTATTATATTGAGTTATTTTGCTTTCCAATATCTTATTTAGTAAATCAGCTTTCCTCCTTAGATCGTTGCCACTATTTTGTTTCTAGGCCCATCTCCCTTTTCCCTTTCCCCCTTCCCCTTTCCTGGGGTGTGGATCTGTGGGTCCCCCGCACCAATTGTCATGGAACTGGGCCAAACCTGCCCGTAAACCGTTGACAAAATGTAATGCCAGAATCCAAATCAGAGCTGAGGTACAACAAATGCATATCTGGCAGGATTTAACCAGCAGGTTTAACTGTAGGTTTGAGTTAAAAGTTTACAGAGCTGCATTTTGATATTCACGTAGATGACAATGGAAAAATGTCATGTGGTGCTCTGGTATTTTCCCATAACTTGTAGACATTTGGAATCAACATATGAAAGTATCACATAGGATTGAGACTGACCCTTTTATTATATTTGTCATTAGGACTCATTAATTATTTGAGTTTAACTCTACTTTTTTTTTTTTTTTTGGAGTTGTAACATAATGGTGCAGCAAAAGTAAAAGCACTAGTGAATGCTGTCAGTATGTTCTTTAGGACAGCAGCAGAGAAATCTGTATGATCTCAGAAATATACAGAGTGAAAGTCATCCTGCTGTCTGCCTCTGCACTCTCCCCAAGGGCTGTAGAGAGAATGTGTAATTCTGCAAGCACCACTTTCTGCTTTTCAAGATGAAAGATAGAGTTATCTTCTTGCACTGCCAAGTACAGGAAGTGATGCTACTTTGGGACAAAAGAAGGCCTTTCAACCTCCTTACCATCTGGGACAAAAGAAAGCCTTTCAACCTCCTTACCATCTTAGAGATACCTGCAGTAATCAGACCAGTGTGTTTAGAACACAATTCCATTTTTTCTGTACTCTGTGCTGTCCCAGATTGTTAGAATTTACTAAATGCTCCCCAGGGGTCAACTTTGTGTAGCAGCACTGTGAGTTACGCAATAACTGCCATTGCAGAACTTACTCTGTTACTAAAAAGATTTACATCTGCAACATTCCCTTTGATTTTATAGAGCAAACAGAACAGTGTCTTCTAGAGTGTCTCCAACTCCAACAGTACAAAGAATGAGAATGACTCAATGTCCTACTTCAGATGCATGAGAAGCCAGACATTTCTCTTGCTATTAAGAAAAAAAAAAAAAAAAGATGAAAAGGAAAAAAAGCTTTATGCTCGAGTTGAAAAGATGTGGCAGGCAATGTAAATTGAGCATTCTTGGCAGGTAACTTCTTCCCAGTGTTTATGGGTCAGGTTGTCAGACATGAACAGCAGGGTCAGCCAACATCGTTTCTACAATATGTGACATACGTTTCTACTTGTAAAGATCTAAGTGATTCTGTGCTCTAGTCACCTTATCCCTGTTTTGTCTATCTACAAGAGACAGAAAGCAGGATCTCTTAATCTTAACATAAGAATCATTTTTTCCAAATTGTTGCTAAAGGATGATATCCTAGATTTAAGGATAGAATCTACAGACTTCTCAGATTTATTTTTTTTTCCAACAAAGTATTGTTTGCTTTTTTGTGGATTCCTGTATTCATATTCTATCATAAAATTTTTCATCTAGTTGGGTTATTATGTAAGCATAGATAAATGTTAATTTTTTTCTCTTCAAATACTATTTTGTGGAAGAATGAAGGAAACTATGGAATCATTATGAAGATATGTGTTACTTATAAACAGAAATCCAGTGTCATTGAGGCACTTTAAATTACTCATCTACTGCTACACTCTCAAAAGGGTGTAGGACACATATAAATTCTTTTGTGCATCTGCCAGACCTACGCAAATGCATGAGATAGACTAGGAAACCTAATATTAGCAGTAGACACCTTTAGCATGAGCAGTTGAATTGCTCACCTGTTTCTAAGCAATGTGAAAGACTCAACTAACATCAGCAAATCATGGCTTGGAGATGTTGCTTTCATCACCCTTGTAGCAACTGTGCAGGAACAGGGATGATGTTGAAGTAATGGTTCTCCTCTGAAAATACACCTTGTGTAAGGAAAGGAAAATCCATTGCTACTTAAGATACACGCTACTATTAGGGAATTATATTGAACAGTAAATCTTTTCGCACTTTCAAATCTTCTATTAATCAAATTCTCTTTTTGTTTTCTGCAGTGTTAGAAAAAGAAAAAAAAGCTTATTTTGCAGCCGCTCTAGAATCCTCAAATTACAATATCTTCTTCTAAGCCAAGAACATTAATTAGACAAAAACCCTATGTAATTATGACAATGTAATTTTTCCTACCAGAAAGAAAAGCCATTTTCTTTTTTTTTTCTCTTCCTCTGATTCCACTACTCAGCATAGACCATCAAAGTTACAAAATTTGAGCCCAAAAGAATTTACAAAGAAAATCTCTTTCTGGATTGTTCATTCTTTCATTTATTAGTTCAACAGAATTTTTCATCAGCTTTCTCAAAACTGATTAGAAGGCAACACCTTAGGTTGGAATAGTTTTACATCTAAAGAACCACAAGATGGTTATCATGGACTCTGGGAAAAGGAAGATAGGAAATAAGATCAGTATTATTCTACTGCTCCATTGGGATCAGAGCTGGTGTCAGCAGTCCCTTCTGATCTGCTTCTAGTCAGTTATTTGAGTTGCAGTGTTTGCAGGCTGCTATAATCTCCAAGTCCGCTTGCAGCCCAGGAGTAGTAGCCAAAACTGCTTTGGTCAAGAATCAATGACTTTGAAGTCACTTGATGAGCTGGTTAAAAGAGCTAACCACAAAAATTCAGAACTCCTCAACGAACTGCCATTTAAACTAATTAAATTAGATATTTAATTAGTCAACTTTTATGTGTAATGCAAGTTCTGAATAATCAGGAAAGAGCTGATCAAAGCTGGTGTAAGATCTTACCTCTATTTTTATATGCCTTATCTAGTATGTGCTGCAGTTTTCAGAATAATTGTGACATTTGATTTGTGTGAAAACAGAGAAATATCAATATTTCAACAGAGAGGCTGACCCAATTTTTATTTAGATCAATTTAAATTCTACCTTTCTTCCAAAACTATATCAAGCTCCTAATAAATAAAACTTTATTTTACTTAAATAAATCACAAAATGGTACACAGAAGTTAAAAAATACACTTTTTTTAAATGTCAGGTTCCTTCCATTTTCAACAGACATTATCTTCACATTTTAATTTTGTACTTAATGGCAAAATGTTGTGTATATATATAGATAAGGTTCCTCAGTATGCTGATCTGTACTTGTATAACTATTCTCAGACTTCACTTAATTATATGCCCCACCATGTGTTGCTTTGTATCTAAGTAGTACTACTTTACTGCTAGGAATATTGAACAATGAAAGGCAACACTCTTTTGTTTGGTTACACAGTATGCTGCATCTGAATTCAGTCTCTCCTCACAGGTCCCCCCTCCTGGTTTCTGAATTATATCCTTTACAAGTGTTTCAAAGAAGGGCACTTACAGTCATCCTTGCTGTAAAACGTTAGGGCTGGTGTGTGTCTTTTTGTGTTTCCTGTATCCAAGAATTACTCTCATTAGTTAGGGAAAAAAAAAAAAAGAGAGAGAGAGGCGGGGTGGGGAGGAGGGTGGGGAGAGAGAGAGGGAGAAAGGGAGGGAGAAATGAAAATAATAGAGGAAGCTAAAGAAAATACAGAGATTTTGAAGATTTATTTCAGGTCCCTGCTAAGATCACTAACTAGCAATTGAGATGAGGAAAGAATCATAGGAAAAAACCGATTTGTCTACAAATTGTATTTCTTGGATACCTAACACTGTTACTCTAGAAGAAATCGGTTACGCAAGAATCAGTGAAGAAAAACAAGCAGTGACTAACACATAACAAAGATTTCAGTCCAGTTCAATTGCATGGGAGTTCAGAACATGTTTTATATATCTAAAAAGTTTTTTCATTGTACTCAAAATATACAGAACTTCCTGACCTCGCATGTGTCAGTCAATGACAGATTGGCTAACCAATCCAGCAATTATATCTTTATATAAGTAGTTTTGTTGTTTTTGGTTTTTTTTCTTAGAATTATTTATAACTGTCTGATTTTGAGAAGCAAACTGACAATGTCCAGATCAGTGAGACAGATGGGATTTTTATTTGGTCAGCATCATTCTTTACTAGCCAGAGAAGCTGTGAATGCTATGCTACTGAAGTTAAATGAAAAAAATAACATTAGTTGATTTGTCAGCTTGGTGTCAAGTTGAAAATGGGGATATATTAGGAATGTCCCTGAGACAGGAAGATATTTTAATGCCTCAATCCAAAAAAACTTCACTTTAATTTACGTCTCATTTTGTATAACAGTATGCTCAATTATATTCCTAAAACAAAAACCTTAAAAAAAAAAAAAGAAAAAAAAAGACAGAAACATGCTGAAGTTGAATAATTAATCCTGAAAAATGAAGCAATCTGTCAATCATTTCTAATCAACAAATACTAAAATTAAACACATTTTCAATAATAATATTCAAATTTCAACTTGGTTACACTTCTGTGTTTAAGCTTTTAATTAATAATTCTGATGTCAAAATGCTGAATCATGAACATAAGAATTATGAGTACATCAAGAGTCATGTCCATAAGAATTTTTCTCTGAAAAAGATGATAAATTCTTGATTCTTAACCAATCAAAAGTTTAGTTGGTTTTCAAAGAACAGATCCCTTTAAAGGAGGATCAAACAATCAAAATTAAAAGCTTTTTTACCTTTTTAAATCTCATTTTGAGCACTGTAGAAAGTGAATAATTGATAAATAATTTCTAAAATCTAGACTGTAGATTGTGGTTCCATGGAAATTGCAGTATTAGCAATAAAATTACAGAGAATGCTAGGAGGGTAAATTCTGACATTTTTATTCACACTTTATTCCAAGAATATGTTTTCCTTCCCGTAATGAACATATATACAAAAAATGGTGAAATTTGTGCTGATTTATTCAGTAGATAAAGAAGACAGTAAAATGTAAAATTTAGAGTAGCTGGGGAAAAATATGTGTAAAAAAAAATATATGCAATTGTTTGTTTCTCAGGTTAATAAGTCAAAGCTTAGATAGTTCCTTTTTTTTTTAAAAAAAAAAAAAAAGAGAGAGACTCAGATGAAAACTTATTTCTGGAGGGTTTCTGTCTACCAACTAGGTTTGCAACAAAAACTTTCCCAGTTTGCAAACATTTCTAAATATTCCTAAATATTTCTTGGTCTTGCATTTTGAAGGTAGCTTGACAGTTACCAAGCCCACTTGAAATCTGTATTAAAAGAGGCTCCTGTACTTAAAAAAGATGAAAATGGATTTACATACAGGGGAAAAAAATGTATGCAAGTGTGCAAATACCTGCAACTATCTCAGTGTTTTTCAGAATGTCCTTTGTGAAGATTTCCAGTGTGTTTAAAGGTCACTATATTAGGTATTTTGCATTGTTGCTGGCTTATCTCAAAGACATGTAATATCCTTTGCTGACACAGTCTTCTCTATTTTGAAGTTCTTGCATGTGCTGTCATCATCAGCACAAAGTTTACGGTTTTATTAAATCAAAGTGCACTTCATTTTTAAGCTAGATATAGTTTACTGTATGGCTTTATTAACAAATATTTCCTCCACTGTTTTTAAAATACAATTACATGACGTTTATTTTTTGTATAGCTGAAGGGAATTGAATTCTGAAAATTAAAACTTTCCTAAGAACTTCATATTTTTCTGGATGAATAATTGCAAATACTGTCCAGTGATCTTGACCTAGCTGAACACAGACCAACAATGATGGTACCTTATGCAGTGTGCCTCATCTGCAATTTGAACAGACTCTCCCAGTTTTCCAGCATGACAGGAAAAGATACGAGCAGTTCCTTGCCATCTCCTTCCCTAAACAACTGTCCACAAGAGGACAAGATACAGTATAGACTGAAAACACAAACAAAATAACAATAAAAGATTTAATATAGGTACCTGTTTCATAATTGGATTTTGACATGAACTGAAATTTTTCTGAATTATGACTATTATGGTATGCAGAAATTCATGAGTTTAACATAGTTAAATTTTGTACAAATTGTGTACTCCTATAAGACTTAACAGACAAGCAAAAAGAAATTGTAAGCTAACAAAAGTGACCACAGTGTAGTATGGTTCATAAAGACTGAGTTGAACAAATGGATTTAGTTTTAGAGACAAAGGAAAAGATGCCTATCATGCAACAACAGTAATAGTACTTGCAAGTGCTAAATAAGGAGCCTATCTTGCAAGAAAAAATGCATGCTAAGTTTGAAGCTGATCTTAAATTAGAAGGAGCTGTTGACTCCCTGGAGGGTGGAGAAGTCTTGTTAGGAAATCTTGACCAATTAGAGGACTGAACCATCATCAGTGACAAGAAGTTTAGCATGGACAATTGCATCTGGAATGAGGCAACACTGAATATATGTAGAGACTGGGGGACAGAAGAATGGTGAGTAGCTCCATGCAGAGAATTCTGAGGATACCGATGAAGGCAAGCTGAATATGAGTTAAAATTATGCCCAGGCAGCCAAAAGGGTGTATCTAGCACAGCACTGCCATCTGAAAGAAGGAAGGGATTATCCCACTGCTGCGCACTGGTATGGGCTCAGCTTGAGTACTGTCTACAGTTTTGGAAATCAAAATATAAGGATATGAAACAGAGTATGTAAACAAGGGCTATGAAGATGGTGAAGAGTCTAGAGGGCAAGATGAAGACTAGCTATGTATGGATAAGACAGTATAACATCTAACAAGAGAATTTCTGCATCTTGTTTTTGGTCTTGCTATGACTATATGATTTAGGTACTCAAGTTTTTCAAAACTGACTTATGCCATAAATATGATTTTTCTTATTATACATTAACATACTTCTAAATTATTCTGGTTACGAACCAAATGGGAAATAACGGAAGAAAAATAAAAATATTAAGAAAAAAGGAGAAGAAATAAAGCAAAATAAGAGAGGAGGTTCATAATGAAAAAATATAGCATCAAGGCTTTTGAATTGAATGTTGAGCTTCACGTGTTTGTCAATTCCAAAGTAGAGACAGTTCTAAAAATTGTTTGTTTTTTGTTTTAACAAAACAAGAATTAACCTTGCCTCCATTCATTTGCAGCATCATATATTCTTTAAGTGCATCATAATGTGGGGATTTTATGTAGATCCTTTCCTTGCACCATTCAGGTTAAACGAAGAATGGAATTTGAGTAATGATCAAGTCTTTGATATTGTGGCTATTTTTATTGTGTCCCTAGGCCTCACTCATGCACACTATTCAAACCATGAGCTGAAGACACAATTATTCATTTCTTTATGGTCTTCCCTACCGTGCACATTACATGAAGCTCTGTGAGCTTCAGGAAGGTTCATTTGTCTTAGCAAAACTTCTTTGAAGCAACAGGGTAACTGTCATTGTTATGATTTCTGTTATATTATTGATATTCCACGTCATAACATCATGTAGTGTATTGGGAGTTAAAGAGTTAATGCTCTAGCTGTGTGGATCATTGATAGTTATGGATATGCCTGTCTCAGAAGAGAAGAACTACATTCTCCAGAGGACTTCGCAATGCTTTGCATTTTTACATGTTTCTGCTCAGAGGGAAAGATAAAAACTGTCTGCGGTCACAGGACCATCTCTTCTTCCCTTCGGGATCAAGCTCGGCAGTGGGTGTTTGTTGAAGCCATTCACCTTCAGCGTTAGCGTAAGGCCTTCGGTTTATCGAACACACTCTCTCTCTTCCTCATTTTATTTGATTCATTCACGTCAATTCCAATTATATTCTATTATAATGTGTTATTTTGTTTTCTGATATCTTATTTAGTAAATTAGCTTTTCTCCTCTGATAGTTGCCGCTGTTTTGTTCCTAGGCCCATCTCCCTTCTCCTTTTTTCCCTTTTCCCCTTCCCCTTCCCAGGGTATGGGCCCGCGGGTCCCCTGCCTCAATTGTCACGGTACCGGGTCAAACCGGCCCGCAAACCGCTGACAGTAACATATCCCACTTCACTGACAGTCAGCACTTGTATACAAGCAACAGTCAACTCTGAGCCAATTCAGCCCTGAGTTGTGTGTTTTTGTATTTTTTTTTGTCACGTCTCATAATTTGCATACTGACGCATGTTACTTATTCACTACAATTGTAGCTGTGACTACTCAGTGCTTCTTCATCTTAGTCCCCAGAATCTCAAGGTGGGCATGCAGAAATAAGAAGCACACAGTTACTGACTATCTGTGAAAAAAAATTGCGTAAGGTAAACATCACACAGAAACTCCAGTAAAGTCAGAGTTGAACTCTGATACTCTAAGCTAGAACTTAGATACTTTGAGGGAAATAAATCCTTCCCTCTTCCAACACTTGTAAGAAATAAGGCACAAGTACCACATACAATGTCATCATTTAGTTCTCAGACTAAAGCAGGAAGACACCCCAAAACTAAGACAGTTTTGTCTCTTGAGAGAAATGTGAGTTTGAGTTAAAAACACATATTCACCTGAAGTAGAGCTTGCTCATAACTGGGTGAATGAAAGGAATGAATTAAGATAACAGACAAATTTAATTATAATACTTTTTAACTTTCAACCCCTTCACTGTTATTTCAGCTCATCACCTCTTTCTCTGCTCATTTATTTTTTTTCCTGTTCCTCCAGATTCTTTTGTGCACCTAGTCCCTTTGCTTGTATGCTCATGCTCTGTAGGTGCCATATATGCGTTTAGTCAGCTAAGTGTACTAAAGGCTACTTATTTTGAAAGGTTATATGTTTATACAATATACAGTAATCTGTTTTGATTAAGGTTATGGTGTCACACACACTGTGAAATAGACATCGGTTGTTGTACAGTTTCTGGAGCCCACTATGATACCATGTGCACATATGCTGCTAGAACAAAAATGTTGACCCAGAAATACTTAAAATGTAAAGCTTTACTTTGTTTTACCCTATTTTCAATGATTGCAAAATCACTGAGCATATCCAGAACTACAATTGTTCTAAATATTGCTAATTTTTTGCACATTATTCAGCATTAGATTGCATAGTTACATAACTGTGAAAGAAGTTCCACTGATACTTTCAAGTTTGAAAGAAAGACTTCCACATATTTTTTTCAGCATTGTTATAAAAAAAATTTTTTTTGAGCCAGACTAGTACTGTATCTGCTAAACCTGAAAGAACATTATAAATCAAGCTTGGACATAGATTTCTATATATTTTAATTAATTATTGTAAAGATATTGATACAAGAGATGTTATTGCAAAGACATGCTAGAAGAAGCTTATAGAAGCATTTAGTTTAACCAAGACAAACTGTAATCCTCAGTGAAGAATCCAACCTTCTTTTTTACTTATAAATCAGATATTTATTCAGGAAATGCAAAATTCCTGTCTAAATATTAAGACAATCCTTGAAAAACAGTAACACTGAGAAAGAAATGAAAATATCAGACATGCTTTCTTTCCATTTCAGTGTTTTAGAGTATATATATATATACTCAAAATCTGTTACATCAAAGTTTGTCAAATTCACTTGAATACATAATGCTATTCACAACAATGGTTACAAATAGTAGTGATTATAAATACTTAAGTTTGATTACTCAGGTGTCCAGCATCCCCCCAAATAATTAGGTCAGTCTTACCAGTGTCTTCATAAAATCCTACTGTGGGGCAGAAACTGCTATCGCTTTTGTGAGTGCATCTGCCATGTCTGGTCAGAGCAGCTGCTGTAAGAATAAAAACCTTGCAGTAATTATGACTAAGGACATTCTCTGGCCTGCCTTCACAGCTAACAAAAAAAAAAAAAAAAGGAAAAAGTTTAAAGACAAAATGGAATTCTCCTATATAATATAAAATGGAGCAATACTTCGCCACTCATAAATAAGTGATAAGTATCCCTCAAAATGAATATAACTCATGTTTTTGTATCATGAAAAAAATGATTCAAGCTCTGAATTTCTATGATACAGAAAAATAGCAGTGGGACAGAGAAAGATGTAAGCCTCATTCACACCTCTGTAGACAACAGCTCTTTCCTTAGTTAGGAAGATGGCAAAACTCTGTTAGAAACCTAATCCTAAAGGCCAATTTCACTTATAGATGTTTCCTTGGCACTATGCCACAAATGTAATTGAAAACCTGAGTTATTCATCTATATCACAGAAGATTATTTGTCTTGTGCAGGCAAGTGCAATGGATTGGCTTTCACGACGTTATGACAAAGTATGAACGTGTCATATAGCTGCCACATACTGTAATACCACCTGAATTCACTGTATTATGAAAACAGAAAGTATCTAAGTACATTTAAATTTCCTTTTTCAACAAAACACACTTTCATGCCAGTGATTCCAAACAATTACCCAATGTAACCATTGAGATACTACATGAAAGAAAGAAAGTGGAGCCCTTTTAATCTAATTCTATCGGTCAACTCAGTCTTGGATCATCCAGTAGTCCAAACATATCTTACAGACAGCAAACTATAAAACACTGGAGGTGAAAAGTAACTCACTAATCAATAAAATCTCCATGAGACAATGAGCTTGAAGCTGTTTGACTTAAGGAAGATTTCAGTTAGTATTACAGTAATTACATTAACATTCTCATAATTTTCTTCTCAATCATTTAAGGGATGAGATACATTTGACAAAACAAGAAGTAAGGCTCTCTTTCATCTGAAATGATTTTCTATCTTCTTACATAGAGAATACATTGCATAACATTCTATTGCATAGTATTCTAGATTATTAACTTAGAGTACAATAGATTTTCAATGCTAGCTACACAAAAGACCCTTTTGACTGCATAGTCTTGTGAAGATGCATTTGATGTATTTCTGGAGTAGTCTCAGAGAAATAATCTCTTGTAATTGTAATGCTATTACACAATAACCTTTCTAGGTTCTTTCTCCCTTGCAATTTTATCTTATGCTATTCCACGGCCTTTTTAAGGGGAATAAGCAATTTCTTTCAGATCCAGTGTGAAGTACATTGTGAATAAGATAAGAAACATGTAGATAATATTTTTTCCTGTACAGAACTTACATTCAGAAACATAAACACATAGACAGTATCCCAAATGGGACATTGCCACCACTTTATGTATGCATTTATTTAACAAAAAATCTGCTTCAAGTAACTTTCTTTTCTTATTTGACTGACATTTCTGGATAGAAACACTCAGTCATTGCTTCATGCAGAGAGATATCTTGCCAGCTGACCAGCTTTCTGCAGGACAAGGCAGCCCACTACCAGTACATGTACAAGGTCTTCGTGGGACCAAATCACTCCAAAATTATTGTTGACTGGCAGCGCAATACCTTTCATTTCTCACCTTTATTAAGCTTAACATCAGAGTCTCATTAGTCATGCTTTTCCTCAGAGTGTAAAAGAGATGTGTAGTCATGGGGATTGTAAATTGGGGAGTGATGAACACACGTAGCCTTTTATGATTTTGAAGGAGGACTCTATCAGAAATTTTACTGCTGTACTGATAAGATACACATTTCTGGCCCAAAACATGAGCACAAGTGTCTTCCACTATATTTCTGTGACAAATTTCAACAGTCATTACCCTGTCCACAGATAGTTTGACTATTGAAAAGTTTCCAGTCATGACTCATCTGTTAGAAACATTGAAAAGAGGGAAAAAAAAGAGGTAGTAAATACTTCACATAAACTGTATAATTCATATCTTCAATTACAATTGATAATTCTTATGTAAGATATGCTACGTGAAAACCCTTACTACAGCAGAAAAGACAGATTTTACACCAAGTTATGGTACACATTCAATGCTCAGATTCATACAATGTGCTTCATCATGGACAAGACACATTAATTAATGTGAAATTTAACACTTATAACATAGAGTGGAGCTTTTCTATGACTCTGGTTTTAATATTTGAGAAAGCATATAGCCCGAGGCAGCAAATAAATAAATCATAAATAAATATTACTTAACCAAGTTTAAGGATTCTGTCCATTAAATCCAACTTCTAATAAATACAAAATCTGTATTCATATATTATTAACAATATTTATTATTCTGTATCTTGTGATATTATTTTAAGATTTAGTTAGTTTCCTTGATTACAAGGAATTTTGGGGGATTATATTTTTCTAAATATCAAATTGATAAAATTTAGTTTACCTATCAAATGACTCAATTTGGAATGAACATAAATACAGAGAATGGAAAAGGGATCTATTTTAGTTTCCTTCTTTCCTGCTAAACCAGGTGATGCTTCTTAGAGTTTTTTTCCTCTTGTCTAATTTACATTTAACTTGACTGCTTATAATATGTCTCTAATTTGCAATTTCATCTGATTACTGATGACGTACATGCATTTGAACTGAATCCTATAATCAGCCTTCATTTTCAAGACTGACTTAGAATTTTGGTTGCCCATCTGAAAAGGACCTGATTTCTTTTATAAAAATTATTGAAACACTAACCATCTGAACCTGTAAAGACCCCTACAGCATTTATCTTACAACTGAATCACTCAAAGTCACTGGCTACTTTAGATTTAAAGACTTCTGCTTTTCCTTTGCAGGTTTTCTTTGTTTATGAATACATCGATCATTGTCTCCTTTAAAGTAATTGGAACTGTGGTAATAGAAAACCTCTAATGCAACATAATTGTTTTTATATTTAGGGGACCATTTTAATCATTTAAATCATACTTGATTTACTGTAGTAATTTCTAACTCAGAAATATTGCTATGACTATGGTATGACATCAGTGGAGTAGACCATTACCAAGGGAAAATGCCTTATTTTTTTCCTGTAAATAATGATGAGAACAATAGGAAACATAAAATTATAAAACAAATGAATGCTAAAAGGCAGAAGGAAGGATCCTTTTCCATTTAGATGGCATTAAGTCAGTAAAAAAGTTCTCTGTAGGTATGTCAGATGTCATGTATGCATGTAATCATCTGGAAGGCTGCACTAAGTAAGATAGGAGTTGCATCTTGTAGCCTTGTGGAACTACTGCACTCCCAGTGCCAGAAATGACAGAACCTTCCCATTTCTTCATCCAGTAGAACATACTACCCCTGTGGATAAAATTATTTCTAATTTGGTACTCTTTGTGTACTTTTTTTTTTCCTTATGATTATCAGTTAATATTGTCTGTTCGGCAGTCTGAATTATTAACATGCATTCTTTTCACATTCATCTTTGTCTCTGCCTTGTGAAGATATTTGTTGTCAGTTTAGTGCAATAAGTACTTGCTACATGGTTTTTCACCATGAACAATATTAGGATTTCAGTCGGAGAACTTCTCTCATCATAGGTGCTTATTGGGGTGTTTTGAACATCTAATGCAGTCAAGGTTCATGTCTTGTCTAAATAGTATTAATATACATAAGCAGAAAATAGGAATGAGAGATGGAAATATTCACTGCAAGAGAAAGATTCTTAAATAGATTGTAAACAACTTCTCTACTGCAAATATATATTTTACTATGAGTAATCTGTAGAACATCAAAATCCATTTTTGGTCTGGTTCAATATTTTTTTTTTTCCCAGAAATCTATATAAATACATTCTAAGCACATTCTTAATACCATCCTCCTAATGTCTCTGGAAAAAAAAAAAAAAGAAAAGCAACAATATTTTAATATAAGATGCTAGACCATAGTAATTGGAAGCAGGCAATAGCGAGTGCAGTAAGATAACTGAATAACTATTTTCTTCTCAGACTCTATAAAAGGGAGAGATAAAGGAGAAAACAGAAACAGCTTAACTCACCAAAAATCAAACCACTGCATTGCCCTCTTAGCCACTGAGTGTTTTGGAATAAAAGACTGAAGATTATATCAGTACAATAGAGGCTCCCTGCTCTCTCTACAATCAGAAGCTGTACACTGTGA
>VXAB01000564.1:0-186172 GCA_013399175.1 Odontophorus gujanensis
AATAAAAAATAAAAATAAAAGAAGACTACATGGCACAAAGGACAAAGAGAACCTGAACTTGTCTTGACTGTGGGGTCCAAGTGTACTTCCCACTCACAGATCCTAATGTGCACCCTTGCTGGTCCTGACTGAATGATTTGAAAGTCTCCTGGTATTGCAAAGAAAAGATCCAACTGAAATTACACTTCTTGCAAGAGAATAAATTCGCACCACAATTATCAGAATCAGGGCTGCACCATTTGGATTAGCATGATTCTTTATTATTTCCAGACTCCCTGTACAGATGCTGATAACTTCTGCTTATGTTTTTATTCTTTCCACTGGGGAAACAAATCCTAAAGGATTACATTTAAATGTAAGGCAAAAGGCCTTTCAAGGCTGTCCCAAAGCTCCATTGATATAGATCAGCTTTAAAGAGCATCAACAGGTGAGACAATTTCACTGTCAGAATGTCTCAGGCTAACTTTCCTTCAACTCTCATTGAACTGTCTTGAACAACTGATACGCATCCTGTTGATTCTGTTGGTTTTCAGGATGGCCTGAAATTCCCTGAGGTATGGAAGAGTGAGAGGAACATCCTACAGCAAGTGGCTGGAGAACAACCTGAGAGCATTGATTGTCCCCAGTTCCTCAGCACACAGCTCTGCAAGGGAAAGCTTGCACATTGCCGAAGGGGAGGCAGCGAGCATGTCATCTATCTGCATGTTGGGAATATATGTTGGAGCCAGAACTGGGATTTCTCAGCCCCAGTGTAGGCTGTTGATTTATGATTCATCTCACCCTAAGATGCACATCTAAAGAAAAACTTGGGCCGCGCTCTAGAAAGTGCCTATTTCCAGAAGTGACTCAAAAGGAGCATAGATGACTATAGCTGTAGTGGTACAAAAGGTAAACTTCTGCTTTTGGGCGGACCAATCACATCATCAATTTCACATTCATACCCTCTGAACCTGCAATACATCCTTATAACTTGCACCGTGATCATAGGAGTTCTATTTATTTTAGAAGAAAATTGTTCTAGTAAGAGGTATTGTCATCTCTGAGGACGCACACAAAAGAAGAAAATAAAGATAAGACATGGGGCATTCACTACTGCTAAGATTCATCATTGGTCATTTTACCTGTCGTTTGAAGGGCTCTTTCTCCTTTGCTAACTTATAAATAGTACAGAAGCAGACATCTGTGAAGAGTGTTCTAAGAGTGTTTATGTTATCGAATGACTCTTCATCCTGCATCAGCCACACAGTTTCCTGATTTGGAAGGAGCTGGCCTGGATAAACATGGTATAATTACATGTTCTGCCTTCAAATTCATCACTTTACATGGGTGTCACACAGGCAGTTTACTGCTTAGGGGGACCAGTGTTAAAAATCCACTCCAGTGGTCAGCAACCCTGAACGTGGCAGGGTGTTGGAGCTCAGTGATCCTTCAGGTCCCTTCCAACCTAAGCCATTCTATAATTCCAGAATTCTCCCTTGAAAAAGGTACTACTGACAGAGCTTGCAGTGCTTTTGCCTTGTATCACATTGGAGCAACATACACTAAAAATAGTTCACAGTGACATCATCTATATCTTGTTTTCAACTTCAAGGACCAAACACATTCTAATTAGCTGTTTTGGGGTGTGAAAGCTGATTAAGTCCTTCTCTTCAACAAAACCTGTGATTATTATTTTATTTTTTTTTTCCAATTCTGTTGTGGCTGGGAAGTGACTGAGCAGGTATTTGGAGTGAGATGGCATGACTCATGGGAGATTCACCTTTGGCTCCAGTGGCAGGAAAATGCTGATCATTTTGGAAAATTCCAAACCTAAAGGCTTGTTCAGACATGTTGTTTAAAATGATCCTGTGAAGATGAGGTTTTTTTCTTTTTTTCAGATTATCATTTTACTCCATCAGTAAAAAAAGTTTATACAATTTTAACAGGATCGTTTATCTGTACAAGGACACTTTGCATTTCTAAAGATCCTTCCTTCAAATCATCCTAATTGCATGAACATAATCTTACAAATTCACTAGAAATGGCTAATTATTATAGCTATGTTATGGCTGGAAGTGCAGTAAAATTAAAGGCTCTACTCAAGTCAAATGGATGCTCAACAATAAATCAGAACTCTGCTCCCCTCTTTTTTCTTTCACTCTGTTTCTGCTATACTTCTGAAAAGTAATACTATGAACTATTTTAATATTCTTAAAGCAGATTAAAAAAAAAAAAAAATGAAACTGAAAATAAAGGCTGCTTATTTCTACACAGTTTCTCCATCCCACAATGACCAATGATTATAATTTATGTGAGAACATTGCACCATGTATGTCCTTCTGTAACAGCACATGGTTTAACAATGTTATCATGGGTTCAAAGTAACACATTTAAATCTCAAAGTTAGATAGTACCCAGTTCAGCTTCAATAGTATTGTGTGTCTTTTGTCCCAGTTATATACACAGATGGAGTTTTAGCTGCATGGACACGATTCTTCCATTAGCACCACCTGGTGGAAAATGCACACTGCAGATAACAAGATGGAGGAGTAGCAATGCCTACCCTTTGCATGTGGGTGCATGCACACACGCATGCACTTGGTATGCACAGATGGATTTGAGGAATAGCAAGCCCTGGGGGAGGGTAGGGGGTAGGGAAAGACTGGCAGACTTCATTCTTCTGTTCTTACATTTTCAGTGCAACAGCCAAACTAGAGCCTGCTGCAACATGTCTTTTCTTCTCTGTTGAAAAATAACAAAGTTTGTGGGAAAAAAAAAAAAGCTTATTTCAATAGTTTATCAGTAACAGAGAACAGTTAGTCAACAAGGCTGTGTTTGCCTCTTGTATTTCTAAGCAGTATCTGTCTCAGAAAACAAGCTCTTGCCAGCTGTGTTCACCCAAATATTTTCAAAATGTTCCCTTTTGAAGTGGGGCATTTTCAAAAATGCATTGATTTCAGTGACAACACTTGTAAAAGAAAAACAGCATGACTTTATTTGAGAAAACAATCTGATCTTCAGGGAAAATTGGTTTTATATTATTTATGTACTATGTCATGCCTTCTTAGGCTAATCTTTCATATATTATGAAAAAAATACCAAAAACCTTCTAGAAAGACACGAAATCTAATGTTTTGAAACATTTGCATTTCAAAACAAATGTTCGATTATTTATATATCCTCTTTTTCTGAGGCACTTTGTTTTGCACTGAGTCCTAAAACAATGTGTTTTCATTCTAAGTCAAACCAAAGTGCATTTCCAAATATCAATGTATCTAACAAGATAAAAATGTCTAATGTCTACCAGATTTATTTACTGACTGAAGAATAACACAGTGAGTCTTTACCCCAACTGGCACAAAAAGGGCAACTTCTGATCATACAAGTCCCAGCAGAGCACATAATTAATGCTGGCCCATGAATTCAACTCTAAAGTGTGAGAAACATTTTAAATTCTTATGTTACAGATGAGACTGCAATAGAGGTAAAAAAAAAAAAAAAAAAAAATGTGTTTTTATACACATGAGAAAGAATGCCTGGAAATGAACTACGTGTGTAGTCCTTGCTGGTAACCTTGTTCACAATTTGAACTTCAAAGACCATATTAATGGGCACTACAGTAAGTTCCACTTGATTTGTCCAAAATGCTCTTAATGGTCTTATCACCACAATGTCTTTAGAGATATATATTGTGAAATAAATAGGCAAAATATAAGCTAGATCTTAATCCTCAAATGACAACTTCCTATTATCACTTTATTTTTCCTACAACTATTGTTATAATTTGTTTATTCTGCTACTTACAATGATGTTTATCCTAAGGATGAAGGCGTTTTGTTTTGTTTTGAAGCATTTTAATGGCACTGGAAAACTGTGAACTTGCATGGTAAAATACTCTAGAACTTATCTGGAAAGGTGCATTCAAAAACCTAAATATGAAAGGATGGTGTGTGGGGGAAGAAGAACAACATCCATGACCAACTTACATGGTAGGGTTATCCTGTAATTTTCAGTGTTCCTTGTCCAAAGACAGTGTGAAGTAATCAGCTTAAAGTTGCATTATTCAAACATACCTTACTTGGATGCTTGACTAGAGCTGGAGGAAAATTTGGGACATACAGTTTTGATTTTTACATTATTTCCTTCAAATTACTACAGTTTTCTACACACTGTTGAATTTCCTTAGCATACAAAGTAAAATACACTGTACAATAAAATAACTGACTGACTATACTCCACTTTCCAGGCAAAGGAGTCACAAACAATGGTGTCAAGGCACCTGAAGTTTTCCTTAAGAATTAGCCTACCCTAGAGCAGCACAGTTTTGATGGCCAGGCTGCAGTAGCCAAGGTATCTTTGAAGGAATAAAATAAATAAATAAATAAATAAAGCAAAACCAGAGGCAGAACTGAAGCACCCATTTCCAACTCCACATGTAACCTGCTAAAATAATCTCATAATTACCACTCATTGCTAGTTTGTGTAATTGTTGAAAATTCAATGAAGAACACGCCACAGAATTATAGTGATGTTTCTTTGGTAGTTACCTGTCCATGGATGAAGGATGAAGTCTAGGAGAGCAAAGCATAGAGAACTACAAGAAACGTACAGAGCACTAGCAACATGGAGAAATCTTCTAAGGCACATCACTTGCCTGGCTTAAGCCTCTATTATCTGTCCTTGAACACTTACAGTAATCCCTCACCTAAATTTCTAATTAAGAGCATATATATATATATATATAAAACATATATACACACACACACTATCTAGGACAGAGCTTAAGACAAAGGTGTGCATTATATTTGGCATATATGAGTCACCAGGATGCAGATAGCACAGCCTTAGGAATATTTTTATGCTTGTTTTAATCAGCCCAGGGTTAGAGCTAAGAAGGAGTTTTGCTGTTCTTGGTTATACATATTAACATATTCCACACACACCAGATTGCAGCATGTGGTGGTGGAAGAGACACCCTGAGCAAGCGAGGAAAAAAGAATAAGGATAAAAGCATTATCAAGGCTTTTAAAATAAAACTTCTAAAGCACCTTTAAGTTGTAACATCTTGAGCAAAGAAAAGCCCAAATTATGTAAAAGCAGGCAGGGAGCCAACATCTGGCAGTAATAAGATTGTTTTGTAAGCAAGCAGTTTTCTACACAGCATGCAGCTCTTGGTCCACATTAGAGCAAATAGCAAATCTGTGAAGATGTGCATGGTCTCCGGCTGCCAGAAGGATACCCTAAGCTTTGAGCAAATTTTTTTGTGTCATTTGATCTCCAAAAACAGCCAGCTGAGATGAGTTATATTCCCCCTGCCAGGAACCTCGAAAGAATTGTTCAAACCATACACTCATTCCTGCTGAATTGGAAACAAATGCCATCACTTCATTGTTGGACTTTGAAATCAAAATCTCTCCAGCTCTTCCCAGAGTTGCTGGGAGGAAACAAAGCTCCTTCCTGTGTCTGCCACTTTTGTCTCTGTGGAGGGACCTCCTTCCTTCTGCTCCCCTTACTCCTCATCCCTCCTCTCCTCCTCCCTCGATCGCAATCTCTCATTCCAGAAAGCCACATCACAGGCACATCCCATGTGTTAACTATCTTCTGTTTGCTGCCATTAGACTTTGCCATCGCCTATAGAAATTGAATTGCTTAATTAGGTCCAGAGAACTG
This sequence comes from Odontophorus gujanensis, assembly GCA_013399175.1. NCBI lineage: Eukaryota > Metazoa > Chordata > Aves > Galliformes > Odontophoridae > Odontophorus > Odontophorus gujanensis. The sequence goes on from VXAB01000564.1 coordinate 5,650, forward strand.
GAGAACAACAAGGCCATTCAGGGTGGCACCCAGCCAGCAGCTTCTTCTTTTAACTTTGTTTGGGTTTGGTTTTCCTCTTTTCTTTTCTTAGAAGGGAAAAATCTCAAGTCCTTCCTGCTCCTTTCCACCTGTAAAACCCACAGAACATTTGGATAGGTTAGGGATTTAGACAGGCTGCTCGCAGAGACTTTCCTGCTAAGCCGGACCCACTATCACTACGAGAAAAAAAAATAAGAGAAACTGTAAACTGTCAGTCAGAAAAACACTGGGACTTGTGGGTGCCCAAAAAAGAATAGGCAGCCACTGATATTTGCTCTCCAAACCGTGAAAGACATTGACAATCCCAGGCACTCAACGGCACGTTAGTTCTTGGAGGCCATCCTTCCAGTGCTCAGAGCTGCGTCTGGGTATGATTTAGATTTTGCTCCAGCCTTCGTAAGAAACAGTCTCTTCCTGTTAAGTCAAGAATGGTTGAACTGTATCTCAGATATTTAACTCCCAGTGTATCTTTACTGACAATGAAGCATGTATGCATGCTTTGCTTCAAACTGCCTGGCTGCCCTCGTTCCCCACCTCCCACACAGGCTATCAGAGAACCTTCAGAGATTTATCGTTTCAAAGCTATTTCACTGCAAATTGCACACTCACCTGCTGAATACTTGCATTATCTTATTAAAGACATTTCCTCACTTTTCTTATTCAACTTCTAGACTTTATTTCCTCGGGAGATTATGCCAGAGATTCAAACTAAGCCGTAAATCACCACTGCTGCATACAGCAGAATTTCATAGAGTGGAAGAACAGCTTGGTTTGACAAGGACCTCAAAGCCCGCACAGTTCCACCTCCCTGACCCCCAGCAGCTCAGCTGCCCAGAGCCCCATTCAACCTGGCCTTGAGATCCTCCAGGGACAGGGCACACACAGATTCTCTGGGTAACCTGTGCCAGGGCCTCACCACCCTCTGAGTGAAAAACTTCCCCCAACGTCTAATCTAAGTCTCTTTATGCAATATAATGTACAGCCATCAGATATTAGCCAGTATCTCATAGGTTTGCTCAATAATATGCGTATAGTAACCTGACACACAAACATAAAAGTGATGAAATTCCCTTACAAAAAAAAAATAATAAAAAAAAGAAGCTTTTCCAAGTATTATTTTAATAAACAAGTTATTCTTAACAGCTGTAAAAAAAAATAAAATCTATATACTAAGCTGAGAATCAGTGAAATCATTTGCAGCACACCCATTAGCCAATACTGGTAAAACAATGCCACCAGATTCCCATTGGAAATATAATGCCAAAAAAAAAAAAAAAAAAGGAAAGTTCGTAAGTTGCTTATTCTTCTTGTACTTGGAAGAAAGCAAGTTTATTCTTAATGATAAAATATACCACAGTTCTTTGTGTTTAAAAGGCCTTTCACACTGGAGTATATATAATGGAAGGGTTCTTACAACTAGGTGAAAATTAGCAAACTTTGGGTACAAATAAAGTACCACAGTCATTGAAAGTCTCCTATACAAAACATGGGAGGAATTTCCTTCTAAACAAAAAAAATCTGGGTCCAGAAGAAATATGTGGAAGTATTAAATACCCAAGACTACAGATTAGTTTATTCTTTTATCTGATGATTTCATTAGAAATCCTCCACAGGTCATTATTCCTCACATCCCTGTATGCCTGCACAGTATCATACCTCAGTCTGTGCGTGCTCACAGGCAGCACCTGGCACTTGGGGAGGGTCTCAGGAGGAAGTGACAGAAGGGGCCTTCCTTTCCTACTTCTAAACAAAGCTACATCACGCAGAAAATTACTGGAAGCTACATTCTTATGTCCAAGGACAGATTTCTTCAGAGGAAGTTGAAGCGAGGGGAAGATCAAAGACCAGATAGGAAGAAACAGGTTGGAGCAATAGAAGATTCAATCATCAGGCAAATAAACAACAGGGTGCATGACCTCGGAGGGGCCACGGGGGAGCTTGCATCACAAGCTGAGAGGTGGTGGAGGTGGATTTCACCGGAAACCTGGACAGAGAACGATGAAGCATGGGAAAAGAGCATGTGATGATCTGCCCAAATACCAATGGCACAGGCAGCAGGTGGAGATGCTGGAGGTGACACTCACATCTATGGAACATGCAGGGCAAGATTTCTAGTCTTTTGCTAAGGGTGACAAAGAAAATTTACTGTAGGATAAGGAATCCTTGCATGAATAAATAAGCCGAAAATAAGAAACAGGTTGTGAGTGGTCACTGTGCACAACAGAGGGAGGTCACCAGTTCAGTTATACTGGCACTGGTGCTGAGAAATGAGCTATTTAATATATTTTAATATTAGAAAAATGGATAAGAAATGATGTAAAGACTGCTGATGACACTAAGTTATGCAGAAGAATAAGAACGTGAGCAGACTGAGGAACTGCAGAAGGGCCTGACAGGACCGAATGGCTAGGCAATAAAAAAACAGCTGAAATTCATTGCATATAAACATAATATAAATGCATGAAGGGAAAAACAATCCCAGCTCTACATAGACAGTGATGGTTTACAGCTAAAAGTTACCGCTCTGGAGCAAGACCTTAACGTTATGACAGATGGTTTCATAGAATGAAAGTGAAAATGTCAGGAATAATAAAATAAATTAAACAAGAGAACAAAGTAAAATCATTTTGCTGCAGTTGTGCCAAGCCATGGCTCACAAATACCTCTCAAATTGCGTGTCTTCATTTTGGAGAGAAGTGGAACACAATTTAAATTGGAAATTTTCTGAGAGGTGCAGGGCAGGTGAGGAGTAGTATGGAAAGGTGACCACATGATTAACAACCAAGGAGTCCAAGCCTCTGCCTTGGAAGAGGGAGGACTTGGAGCATCTCCAGTCAAAGACTACAGAACCACCAGAGAGGGATATGGAGTGGGCAGGGACAGATCTGTAGACCTCTCTCCACAAGGCCAGGTGGGGGGAGATAATGTTAAAAATATTTGTCAAGGGCCCACTCATCCTAGAGGTCCCATTTATCATCAGTGATAGAGACAGCATTGAGCGAGACTGACATTTAATCTCATCCGGTACTGCCGTTTTTCAGAGTCATGGTAGCCTCTTAGATCCAGTCAGACCAGTCCTCCTCTGAAAATCACTGTTGCTCTTCTCAAACAGAAAAGCAAAATCAAATGCAGAACAATGGTATTATTAGAGAAAGATGTCGTTAGTCATCTTACCCCACACACTGCTGCTCATGACTTGAAGTGACCCACTGTTCTCAATAGATTCAAATATTCAATCCAATTTGTTCTCCTTAACAGCATTCCTATACTTTCTGAGCTCATTACATATGTATATACTTTGAGTGAACCAGCAGGAAAATGGAGTGCACCCAGAAAATTAAACTCAGATTTGTAATAGCAATTGCTCATACAAATAGCTGATTTCATGAGTGAAATGTGAAAAACAGAATGAAAGTGTACCTTCAACTCATAGCAGAAGAAAAATGTATTTGTTTTCATATTCTACATATTCTCCTAAGAATTTAAATTTTTCCATGATTATCTTATAATAGCAAACATATTTCTAAATAACAAAACAAAAATGTGTTGACAACATTGAGGCCAAAAAAAGGGTGGGGAGCAGAAAGGATAAAATGCATTACAAGAATGCCTGCACGCAGTTTGCTCAGATTAACCCTTGTATTCATTAATATTATTTTTCACTTACATATTGTTATCGAGCACTGGAAGACCTCCATTCACTTCATAACTGAATATCTCCAAAATGAGCTCAGGAGGAATGCAATTTATTTTTAAAAAGTAGAGAAGGCATCTGATGCGTACCTTAAAAAATTCCCTGTGTCTTTAAAATATATGTTGTTTTCAAGTTTCTGTTAATTCTCTCATAGCTCAGCTAACATCAAAGGGGAAGTAAATCCAAGACACTGTAAAACCATCACACACACCTTGAGTTTAATATATTAATATTTCTTGTACAAATAGCTCAAATTCTGAAATAGTAGGAAGTGTTATTTTAGTCACAGTGGAACCCATTGTCATTGAAATTATGCATTTGTGCAACTGGAGAGAGGTAGAAAGAAAGATCAAAGGAAGTAAAATCTCTATGCATTGAACGTACAGTTTTGTCGGTTCATTCACAGTTCCTGTCAGAGTTGCAGATTTTGGAGCAAAGACAAAATCTCATTGAGTTCAATCAAGCTGAGTCAATCACTGCTGAAAAGTGGTCTCAGGATTTCTGTCCACTCCTAAAGCTACAAAATCTGTCAGGGCATTTCTTTTCCCCCTTTAGTATGATAGATTTATCTACGCTAACATACATTTTTTTCACGGACGGAAGGCCCACATTCACAACAGATGGAGAAAGCATCTGATTCAAATGAAGAAACTACACATAACAGTGTCAAATAACTATGAAGTTGTAAGCTGGCTGGAAGAACAGACACCAGTTTCTTCCTCAAGCTTTCCCAGCCATAAGAAGTTTAGGGATTATTTTTAACACAAAGTACTGTGCAGCCAATGACTGAAGTATCAATTCAAATTGATGGTGTACCTTTGAAACATATGTTTCTTTCACATAAACTATCATACCACATCTACTTTACTACCAAAGAAAAGGAAAAAAGGGAACATGCACAGAAAATAGAACAAAAAAATTTCAGACTCAGTATTTACTAATTTGTGTTGTTTTTCTAATATCAGCATGTTTCAGCTAAAAAATAGCCAACAGAGGGAAGGCTATTACTGTATCCGCTATGATGAATAGATATTAGTGCTGGCTTCTAATGACAGTGTAAGCTAGTCTAGTGACTTACTGAAAACCCTCATGCCTTTAATAGTCCAGTTTTTTGAAACAAAAGAGGATTTGCAGTCATGAAACAACATTGTGGGATTATGGAATACAACATGCTATTCTGTAGCTTGTGTGCATCCATCATGAGTATGTGCTGGAAAGTGGGGGGCTGCTCAAGGCAGATGGCAATACATTTTAATCTGCATGTAAAAGAAAATTCTTGTCTCTTTTCTTTGTTTCTTTTAGTGTTGTGTATCACATTTCCCTCAGATGGGCAGATGCTCTGTGGATGAAAAGTTTGCATTGTTCATTTCCAACCCAAAAGCCCTTAACCTTTTCCAGTTCAGGCTGTAGCAGTATCCTAACATAGCAACATCAGTGGTACATATGAATTTAATAAGTCTACTATTACTTGTATTATACTAATTTCAGATGCAACACTTCTCTTTTCATTCCAGAAGCTTACCAAATCTCAAATATACCAACCAATACATTTCTCTCTTCAGTCTTCAGTCATGAGGAGCACTGGACCCAGAATTTCCATTCAGTGGAAATCTAAACATTTTACTGACATTTTGGCTTGACAACAGAACAAGAAAATTAAATGTTGAAGCCCTCTAGAGAAGAGGAACCCCATAAAAGTTTTCTGAATAATTCCGTGTTTTCTGGAGCTTTAAAAGATTATTAAGAAGCATTGCATCTTAGGAAGTCCAAGACTCTTGTTTCCAGACAGCCTAGGAAGAAGCAGGTATAACATACAAATAGATCATTAAAATCATTAAGCTGCCTACCAACAAAAGCAGAAGCTTTGTCTTTTCTGTAGATGTTTGGTCTGCCATCATCAGACAGGTGACTAGTTATGTAGCCAGGAGGTCAGCTCAGCAAAATGCAATACAGGAGCTCACTGCTATTTCATATTCCCTGGTAGATTATGTTCATTTCAACGAATCGGTATTCTTTAAGATTAAAAATGCCATCATTTTTTTTTTCCCAAGCAGCTTTACTTAGTCTGAAATAAATGCTCTGTTTGATCTTGGGGAAAAAAAATAAAAATAAAAACATGCTTTAAGGAATATATTAGTAATTAGTAGTTTTCCCAGGCTGCTGTGTCTTCTCGTGGCTGCTATACCTCACTGAGGCATTTACATTTTCTCACTCCCTAAAAATGTAGGCAAACCAGTCCATGGTGCCCGTTATCCTTTCAGGGAATGTGAATAAAACCACATCAAACCAGAAAAAAAGCAACTCTTTTCAAGACATAACATTACAGTCCCTTCTTCTCTTGTGACTTCTGCCTCTTCTGTTCTGAGTCCTTGGACTTCATCCCATCCCCAGTGGGTGATGGGAGATCTTTCTAAGGCATGTGATTCACATAATAATTGTGGACCACTGCAACATCTTCTCCCTCTGCCAAAGCACACTACAAGAAGGTATGGGATACAGGCAATGAAAACCAGGGAAGAAACCACGAAAAGCAGTTTCAGTAAAAAAAAGACTCATCTAAGCTTAAGTGTATGAAATTAGGCAACCAGACCTAGACTAAAATCACTTCCAAGTCGACTTCAAATTTTAATTGAGGGATGATAAACAAATGAAATCAGAACTCAAATCACCCAGATGTATTGATGAAATAAAATAAACCTGGAATCAGCCCACAGACAAATAAAAAAGTGGATGCCTCAGCTACTTAATCCCTCTGAATTAAAAGGTGTCTAAAGCATACTACAAAAGCTATGAGGGCAAATTCATGGCAATAATCACAAAAGACTTTGGTTACTCCCAAGCAAACCAGAAGACTGACATAATGCGTTATGAGGAAAAAGCTTAAATCAGTTGTTTGGTTTTATGTGGTAAAAATGGCTGCTTCGTGGAGCAAACAGCCAAAGATCTGACAAAAAAAAAAAAAAACAATTGATATAGTTCTAAGCTATGAACCAGACTAGCCAATATTTACCACAATATACTCAACATACTCAAATTCAAAGTCTTAGTAGGAATAAGGGTGAAAACGTTAACATAGGCTGTAGCATCACTGAAGAAAAACATAGAAGATTAATCAAAAGAAAACAAGATAAGTTGCTAAAATGTTAAAGCAGCTGAAGTCAAATAGGAAACAATTTAAAAATATTTTACAAAGACTTCAGAGTAAATGTGTGTCACCTCTTTAGAAGTTTCAAATGGAAAATAAATAAATAAATAAAAAGCTTAGCATTTACAAATGTCAGACTAAAGATGAGTAGAAAGACATTATTTAGAAGGTGAGGTCACATCCAAGCAAAGAATATGAAGAGGACAGAAGAGAATACGTTAAATGCAAAAACACAATAAATCAGAAAACATTTTGAAGAACATCTTGCTACAGGCATCCCAATCAATCATAAAAGGAGAATTCAAGGAAGATAAGACTGTATCAGAGAAGATAACTTAATAATTTGTGCTAGTGTTTATAATAGAAAAGCTCAGATTTTTTGTGTGTGAAACAAGCTTGAAATTGCTAACTGAAGTGCTAATAGGGTAAACAAAACAGTAGCAAGTCTTGACCAAATGCCACTCACACAGCAGCCCTAGAGAAAGCAACGTACAAAATCCTAACTATGCCATTATTCACTTCAATGGCATCTAAGGGTATCCAGTCCAGAGAAATGGAAGGCTTCACAAATGAAAAAAAAAAAAAAAATATTAAATAGTTCTCAGAAGCAAGGAAATACTTAATCCTGTTCCATAGGATTCTATACAGGGCAGATGCCTGAAACTTTAATAGTTTATATACTCATAAACATCATAACAGAGAAGAATCGAGTAGATTTTATAGAGGGCTGCCATATCTACTACATGTATTGCATTTTTTTTAATACACCAATAAACACATAAATGGGATGATTCATTCTATAATATATTTAGATTCTCTAAGAGCCTTAGCAGATTGGAAGACATATAAAGGAGCTGAGCTGTCATGGAAAAGGAAGAAAAATATTCAACTTGTAAATAGTAACATCTTGAAAGTGAGAGAGGGAAATAAAAGGAAAAAAAAAAACAGCAACCAGTTCTCAAAGGAGAAGTATCTGCCTCAAAAATTCCATTTCTCAACCAACGGGTCTGGAACCAATGGGTCTGTTGATCCATATCAGAGGCTGAATGGTAAGTAAAAGCTATTCATAATACAAAGTTTCTCTGAATTATATTAATTAAAATGTACTGTGGAGATATACAAAAAAGATTTTTGCATGACTGAACAAAAAGATTTCAGGTAGTAATTCACACCACTAATTACAGCTCAAATATTCCAATTAGAATAACCTTAACTGCATAGGAAGAATAGTAAGCTATCAATTATTCAAAAATATAGAAAACTTGGAATAAATAATAAAGGCAATCCTTTGAGAAAATTAACCTAGTGAAAGCTATCAAGCTAAATAGAGAAATCAGAAAACAACATATATATATATATGTTACATTTTATATATTTTTGGTTTTTTTAATAGCAATATACATCTGTGATAGGTCTGCCACTTGAATGACATGGACAGAGCTGACTGAAAGGAGTTAATTAGGTCAGAATGGGTACAGATAGGGGGAACTAAAGAGTAATTTCTCTGTGAGGGAATAAAATGAAGTTAGCCACGTCTCCTCAGGCTGGAAAAGAGACAATAAGAGACAAATGTGATAGAGACCTGCAATTAATAAAGGGTATGGAAAATGTGAACAGTGAAATGTTAAACTTCATACAATGCCATGAGACAACAGATTTAACACAACCTGCTGAAAGTCCTCTTTCACACAGCAGATGATAAAAATGCAGGTCATTGCCATGTAATATTTCGGGGACTAACAGCAAAAGGAGCCTGAGAGCAACCAAACTGATATGCAGAGAAGTCCATCAAAGGTGCTTACACATAACAGTAAAGGAGCCTTCAGCTCAAGAAGGATTTTAATGATAGTTTACCAGAAAATATGAAAATAAAATGGGAAAGTGATGCTGTTTAACTGGTCTAACAGCATATCTGTCCCTGGACACGCTCTTTCCACTGAGTCACTATAACTGTATTTATGATGAAAAGCTGATCTTCACTAGCATGTGAGTGGCAGGGTACCTGCCATAGTACAGATATGCATTGCAGGCCAGCTACATAGCAGGTCATGGCACATTTTCAGCTCTCTACTAGGTGAGAACTACTCAGGTAAGTCCCTTTCCATATTTTAACACAAATTAAACATGACCACACCAGATATCCCCACAGAAACTACTGAAATAGGAGGAAGGGAAAGGATTAGATATTAGCCTACAATCAAACAGCAACCAAGCTCTTCCAGGTATAACTTTCATCTACTCTTTGAGGCCCCTTCCAACCCAAGCCATTCTATGTAGAGCAGCCACTAGGAGAACACTAAACCTGGCACTGGCCAATACACACATGAAATTAGATGCTCTTACAAATTAAGTAAAGATTCTCCAGAACTTTACAGAGTTGCAAATTTCTGCCTTCAGGTAAGGTAGGACCCTGACAAGAACCAGTTTTCTTAAGTGCTTCTATTTCTCCTCTTGTAGCCAGGGAAATACAAATCTTTTGTTTGTTTCTCAGCTGCTCTTAACTATCACACAACTTGTTCTACATCTCCTTTTCACATCCTGATAAACAGAGATCCCCAAATGAGACCACAGTAGTAATGGATTCTCACTGCAATGTGTGACAGAACTTCTACAGCTCAATTTGCAGTACATTCTGGCTTGGAAGTAAGGATGTCTCTCAGGTCACGGCATCGCTAATTTTGTCTACACCAAAACAATGCAATAGAGGTTTCTACAGTCATGAGGCAAAGCCTATTTTGTATTTGTAATGCATTTCAGAGCTATTGGAAAGACAATCTAAATGCAAATTAATCCAACAGTTCATTTTGAATTGTTCTAGAGCATTATCTCTGTAAACAAGTAGATTTTTTATAGGGCTTTGAAATTGCTTGGGAAGATAAAAATCTCTGAAAATGAACAGGCTACCACAAGATAAAATTTACTAAGGGAAAATTTGCAGCAGCCTTTTTGGGAACATTCCTAAGAGAGTATGTCATACACTAGGAAACCCATTCTGGATAATGCTATAAAAATTGCTCACCTTAATTCATATGCCAAATTCTTCTCTATTGAATAACAATTTATGCTATACTGCAGTGTCTGCCAGGAACAGCTGAATGAAAGCCACAGCTGTGTCTGTTATTGGACAGAAAATACAGTGTTGTCTGATGCATTTATTCATTGTATGAATGAATTCCCCGTATGTTTTTTTAATAACTATCTGGGCACTATATCACATTTTGAGTGGGCTACAAGGGCTGTTCCTGGGGACGAGCCTACTTTCCATCTAGACAAACATGGGAAGAAAATCAAACGCTTGATCTGAAGCTTTTTTTCTGGAACTTTGGAAAGACCACATGCTTGAGGACATCTAGAGAGCCAAAATGCTACTAATAGACTCTTTGGCAGCATAATACATAACTGAACACATTAGCTCGTCTGTCCCCAGCTTTCTTGTAAAGCATTTTCTGTAAAGACATGGATTGATTTGAACCTTACTGCATTCTGGCCCATTCTCACAACTGTACAGAGTGGAGTATGTTCAATACGGATGCCATAGATGCAACCCAAGAACAGCATCTCATCACCCTTACTTAAACTGAGTAGTATCACCCTACCCTGTTATGGAAAACAAACTCTCATCTGTGAAAATCCAATAATGCTTTGAAATAAGATGTGAGAAAAAAAAAATCATAACAGCAACAAATTTCAAGATGCATACCTGCTAAAAAATATCACACACATTTCAAACGATTCAGTGCCAGTTAACAACAAAAGACTAAAAAAATTCTAATTAAAAAGAAAAATAGGACGTCTAAGAAACTTGTATTTGCAGACTATTTGTTGCCCTGTTCAATTTTTTTGCTGAAAAGCCAGCTGTCCCTTCTGTATTTGCTCGGCTCCATGAATCACATATACGCTATGCTCCATAAGGAGAAGTGGGCTAAACGGGCAGAAGTAACTTCTGTTAGGCTGTTAAAAACAATAAAAGTGAAGCAAAATGTGCCTTTAGTGAGAGAGACAAGGCATTCATGTCGGTGTTTAAATCTGAAAGCATTAAATCCTCAGTCCTGATTTAAATCGGGATAGATTAAATCACACTGTGAATATTCTATTGTGTTTTCAAGGAATGCACTCTTATTTTTAAGCATAAGCTGATGTGATAGTATAATTCAGGTTTCACAATTATCAACTTGTGAATCCAGCTTTGATTAAAGAAGAAAATCAAACATCACTGTGAAGATCTCAAACAGGTTTTTTTTGTTTGTTTGTTTTTTTATATATATCCCATACTAATACCTTCTGGCATTTCTTATATTTGGGAGGAGAAAGCAAGGAACAGCTCACTCCTTCCAGGAGCAGTATAAAGATATGCTCAGTCCACACTGAAGAAGAAGCCAGAAGGGCCATTATGAAATACTGCAGTCCTTGGGAGCAGGCCCTTTCCCTACTTGCCCTCTGGCTCCCCTAGGCCAGCGGTATCCCTTCCTGGGGGCAGCAGAAGCAGATGGCTCAGACACATCTGTGTTCACAAAAGCCCTTCTTGACTCACACTTACCACAGCACTTAGAGTATTTCCATGCTTCATTCTCTATGCAGTTTTCTTAAAACGCATTGCACACAGCACAGGCCTGACTAGAGGAAAATAAAGAACAATAATAGAGAAATACAACTGTGTACAACTTTACTGATTTAAGGAGCTGTGTCTCTCAAGATGACAGCCCTAGGGCTATCACCTCCAAGCCTCAGCCTATAGTCAGATCCCTTCTTGCTTTAAGCAGCAAGCTGGAATTGAGATCAACTTGGGTCATCCTGTGACATCATAATTAACCACAGAAAATTCTGACAGGCTAATTATAGATCTGTAATGAAGTAGATTCTGCAGAACAAAGCTGGCTATTTAGCACATTTTACCTCATTTTTGAGATAGCTATTGCAACTTAAAACCTGAAAATTTAATAACTGTGTAGGACTAGCCAATCTTCTATAGGAGAATATTGCCAGGATCTATTATATATTATATTAATGTTCCATATACACACACAATTGCCTAAAACCAAAGCAAACTTTTTAACAAGTTTTAATTGAAGCCAGGATTTCAATTGTCTTCTGAAGCACCGCATGATTGTTTTGTAAGTTTTATTTTTCTTCTTACTCTTTCCCACCTCTCAGCAGAGAAAAATTAGCAAAGAAGAATTTCTGCATTACATACCAGATTTCTCTTAAGCTTTCTATAGTGTTTTCAAGTTCAGTCCTTGGAATTCAAAACTCCTAATTCCAGAATGAAGTTGGATAGATACAAAGGCTGCAGTCACTTGGAATATGTTCAAAACAAAGTTAGAACCCCAGTTATTCCACACCCATGTATACAATCCCTCTTTTGATATTTATGGGTCTGAATCGAAACTCAGATCCAGTTTGGTCCAAAACGTTAGCAAATGTTAAGATCAGTTTTGCTTGTTGCATGATCTCTATTAATGAGCACTGGATTTTGCAATCCTTGTTTACAGAAAGAACTGTGCAGCTGGGATTACTGGAACCAAAACCAAAGGGATAGGAGTTACACAGATAAGAGTGTATGGCATAAATAACAAGCCAGGTGCTTCCACAAATTCACATCAAATGCAACAATAAAGACTTTCAATAGAATTGAGAGGAATACAGCTAGAGCTAACAAGAGTAAATAGTTATGCCCAATTTATGGTAAATGCTACACAACATTAAAAATTTCTTGCTCTTAATGAACCTCACAAAACAAATCAGATAAGCCAAACTTTGAATTTACTCTTTATGGGCTGCATCAAAAGAGCATGGCCAGCAGGTCTAGGAAGATGATCCTGCCCCCTCTGCTCCGTGCTGGTGAGACCTCACCCAGAGTACTGTGACTAATGTGGAGTCCTCAGTACAGGAGATACATAGACATGGTGAAGCACATCCAAAAGAGGGCCACAAAAGTGATCCCAGGGATGGAACACCTCCCGTATGAGGACAGGCTGAGATAGCTGGGGCTTTTCAGCCTGGAGAAGAGAAGGCTGCAAAGTGATCTGATAACACCCTTTCAATATCTAAAGGGAGCTACAGGCAAGAAGGGGGCAGACTCTTCAGCAAGGCCTGTGGTGACAGAACAAGGGGAAATGGTTTCAAGCTCAAATAGGGTAGACATAGTTTGAACATAAAGAAAAAGTCTTTCACAGCGAGGGTGGTGAGGCACTGGAACAGGTTGCCCAGAGATGTGGATGCCCTGTCCCTGGAGACCTTCAAGGTGAGGCTGAATCAGGCCCTGGGCAATATGATCTACCTGTGGTGCCCATGTTCACTGCAGGGCAGTTGGACTAGATGGTCTTCAGATGTCCCTTCCAACTCTAAGGATTTTATGATTTAAAGGTTATGTTAGAACATTTGAGCTAAACACCGAGCTTTGTGAAACATAAACCAAGTTCACACACACACATAAATATACATATATATATGTAGATATATATGTATTTTTATAAAATACAGAATTCAATATATAAAACTTTATGTATGTATATAAATATCAAAAAACTAGGTATTTATACATACATACCTATGCATAGGTAAATCCTCTAAGTTTGTACATCCTTACAATGTTCATACAGACTTAGCAGTTTCTACCTACATAAGACCAATTGATAATTTGCTTTTGAGTGGACTGCTTCAGGCAACTCTATTCAGGAGAAAGGATGCCTCAGTATCACAAGGTATCCACAGTGTAGTACTATCAAACCAGGCAAACACAACTGATGAAGGATAACAGTCACAGTTCCATAGCATCCTAAAAATCTGTGTTGGCATTAGTGAAGAAGATACCTGAAAAACAGTGTAAAAACCTCAATACTAAAGGGTTTTGCTATGCAAGGAAGCATGAAAAGAAAAAAAAAAAAAGAGCAATCAATCATCACCAATCATTTCCTAAACACATCTTTATCAAAATAAGCTTAGTTCCCAGACTCATACATGATCAAGTTTTCTTGCAGTGTGGACTGTATAGGAGGATGGATGACCTCAGTGACAAACAGTATGGGTCTAAATTTTGGCTGTAGAAAAGTAAGGACTCAGCCTGAATGTACGCTTGCACACCAAGATCTCTCTACTTCAGTTCAGTGAGAAAAACAGAAGACATGAGAGAAATGGGTGATCTACCAGTATTATAATTAAGCTCATGACTCAGGCAATTTCTCTTGTAATTGTAGACTGACCAGAACAATTTTCCAAAGGATTTCCAGCTGCTCCAGGCTACCTAACCTGTTTGTAGTATTTATAATGAATTGTTTCTGTACAAAAGAAAATAAGAAACATACACAAATCTGTCTTGGTAAGGAACACATCATCAAAAGATATTCATCAGTTCTAGTACTCTGTGGCTTCTTTATGAGTATGTTCCGCTATTGCCATAACCTTCAGTTGCATTATTTCTATCTGTCTGTCCCTAAAGCTGGGTGGCTCTAAAAGAGAAAGAGGAAAAGAAGGATAATAAATATTCTAGTGACCTAAAATGCCCCCAAATATCCTTAGGTTTTCAAAACCCAAATCCAAATTTAAAGCTGGCCACTGAAATCTCAGAAGTTTGAGTCCTTTTCTTCTCTGTGGATTCCATCTAATCTCTTAGTGACTTGTTACTGTCCTTTCTCGTAATCTCATAGGATCCCACAAAACACATAGCATTTCCAGGGAACTTGCATGTCACAGGACGAAACACCTAAGTTCACGTTGTTCTTGCTTGTCCAAAGCGTGCCATTCTAAAAAGGGCTGTTTAAAAACAGACTAAGTAAGGAACTATGAACTATATACATCCACTGAGCCATCCCTCTGTTCTGAGCAGACAGGCAGCACAGCTGTCAATTTTTTCAGATCTGTGATCTGAGATACGTAGCTCCCAGGCTACATATCTCAACACTTCATCCTGCTTTCCTATTAGAGATGAGAGAGCCTGGGAGATAACATCATCTGAAAAATGCTTAAGATTATTCCTCCACCCAGAGGATTTATTTGAACTGATGTATATTTTCTTTCTGCACTGTGGCAACATTATGCTTCTGCAGTGCAGTAATCTCAGCTCTGAGCACTCTTGGAGCAACAGCAGTGCAGCCTCAAACCTGTAATTGCTTATACTTACTGGCATTACATCTCACCAATTCATCTCCATTATCACATGCATCTTGACTTCAGTTTCTCTGACAAATAAAACACGTTCTAGCCTCAGAAAGAAGAAGCATTTCTTAATGTTTCTGTTGCTCAGAGCACAGCTTGTAAAATTACTGTATCTTGAGCATGCCATAAACGTGGAATCTCTCTCAAACTGCAGAACAGAGCCAAGAGGAGATCAGAGACACAGCAGCAGCCAATTTCTTATGCTCCAATTATCAACTACTCAGTGTTTTCACTCTGGAAAATTTCTAACTCAAGAGTTTGTTAAATGAAAAGTTTGTTACAGCACAAACATTAATGAACCCTCTTTTAAAGAATACATTTGTAAGCATTGCAAGGATTATCAACATCCTTCTCCAGTCCTTCTCTAAATTCTTTCTGTAATTCAATTTATACATTAAAGAATAGCTTCACTTTCATGTTTCTATTAGTGAATTAGGGAAAGATGTCTGATTATATGCTAATTAGGGAGATAGAGATAATTTTAACTACCTTGGAATATGCTATGGTTGTGTATCAATAGTAAAGTTCCATAAAATTTTCCATAGATAAAAAAAACTGCTAAAAAAAAAAAAACAGCAGCAGCTAAGGTTTTAATCAAAAAAATTCCTTTGAATGATCTCCTCAGTTTCTCCTTTCAGCAAATGAAAGCATTCAGCAGAAAAGTGTAAAGCGATATCCAAGCCACATATTTTATTTGTGTCTGAGTATCGGTGAAGTAGAATACAATGCTTCTACCAGTGAACATACACATTTATGGCACTCCATGAAAATTCCTAACATGAGAACATCTCGGCATTGATAATTATACCTGTCTTTCCTGTAGAAAGTTATTGGAAATGGAAATTAAGCCTCTTGACTTAGTAGAGATACCTTCTACAAGAATCACAAAGACTGTAAGTGCTTGTCTTAGACATCAGTCTTTTGGGGAATCTTATTTTTCCACAAATGACTGGAGAAACCACAGACTACCCTCTCCAGAGTGAAGCTAGGTTTTCTCTAAATATCTGTCAAAGTACTCATATAGATGACAGTCCAACAGAGCAGATTCCAGGATCTACTTTTCTATTGAACTTAGCACTACAATATCTCAACATTTTCTAACTGTGTAAGTGAAGATAATCTTATTTTAATACCACATAAATCTAGGGGAATCTTGGCACTGTCTTCAGTGCAAGGCAAAATTGATCTATATCCGAGTTCCAATATAACTCAGACTGTTTTCCATATGAAGGTGAAACTTCAAAATAAACCAAGAAGAAGTGTGCCCTTATTTTAGTTATTTTATCTATGTGGCATTACTAACAAAACTTCAAAGAAAAATTATGCATTTTACTGCAATTTCCTTTTTAACCTAACACTCATTTCCAAACCTTTTGAAATATATTAGGTTCAATTAAATTCTTTACCATCTTGTTCCTTAAAATTAACTAGGACTGAATTTTTAGTGTTATGCCTGGCCCTACATTTAATTACCCACACATATATTTTAAGACACCATGCTGATTTCTGTCTAGAGGAAATGACCCAGGATCACTGAAGGCATATGAAGTTCATTTTAACATGGAGTAATAACTTATATTAAGGGATGTAAAAGGTCTTGACCCTCAGTCTCTCAATATACTGCTGCAAAAAGTTCCAAAAGGCAAAAAGGTAAAAGGAGGAAAAAAAAAAACCTACCATCTGCAATGCATTTTTCCTCCGAAGTCATTTAATTGTCTTAAAAAGTATCTTCCCGGCTAAATAACTGTGCATGATTATACACACAGGAAGCATCAACCAACCTGGCTAGCTGGCTTTGCTGTTCATTTTGGGCATTGCTTTCTTTGTGTTGCAGTCTTTCAGAATGCCCTGAAGCATGACTTTTATTTCTGTTAGTTCTTGATTTGAAATAAAATGATAAAATAGTAGACACACACACACACACACACACTCACACACAGTTTTTCCCCCGAATAAAGCTTTCATGTTGCTTGAAATTCATTGCTAAACACATCTGACAGTTTTTAGAAGCACATCTAGAAGTTCAGTTGACAGTTGACAGAAATATGGTGCATGCTTCTTGAGAACAGAAATAAATGTGTGCAGCTATCATACAAATTGTTTAGAGCTTGTCAGTGTTGCATTTGATTTCAGGGAACTACTATAAGATTTTTATTTAGAACAAGAGTTATAGAAATGTTTCAGGAAATGAACATCCAACTTGCAAATCAATCTTTCCCAGTCATTGACACCCAGCTAAAGCTGAATTAATTGGGCTTTCCATTAAGAGCACTCTTTCAGGAATTTACACAGTACTAACTTAATAAGCTTGCAAGGACTGATCCTGACAGTGCTATAACCTTTCCTAAAGCAACAAAATGAACTTTAAAGGCAGAAGCCATTGCATTTTGCCTTTATGTTATGGTTTTATGATTTTTGTTGTATTATTGATTGTTAATTATCAGACCAGCATGAATGGTTATTAAAGGCAGATCAGTCATAAAATTTAAAGCATGGGGAGTGAAATTCTACTTTGCACAAGCCTCTACTGAGAATGTGCAATGCAAGCTCTGCAACGGGAAAACCTGAAAGACCTAGTTAATATTGGAAGTATTTTTAAATGAATAAAAGAATCTCAGGTCTCAAACAATATAAGCCTAAAAAGATTAGGAGCTGCACCTTAATCTGGCCTTGCAAATATTTAACTAGACAGCACAGTAACAAGTTATCACAGTCAACATCACAAGTGACAAATATTTATCACTAAGATTACCATGAACAAAAATATTGTAATTCAATTTGGACAACTGCAAATCTCCAACATTTGCTGAATTTACCCAGTCAGTGAAAGAAAAACACAAGGGTCTTCAACTTGTTTTGGACACCCACTTCATGGGATGTGGCTTGTAGCTCACCAGCTTCAACATTTCAATATCCAGAATTCCTGTCCTCATACTCTAATTCCCCTAAGCTGTCTGCCTCAGTTTGCTGTTCCTTCAATACTCTTATCATCTTAATATATCTTCATATTAGCAGAAACTTGGTGCCTGCCTCTAAAAAAGATGTCCCAACCCGCCTCCCTTCATTTCCCAGTTTCCTATATCTAAAAGATAGAAAAGACCCCAAAAACTGAAAAAGATTTTACGATTGATCTGCCTGCATGAATGGTATTTATACTAGCTGCACACAATATCCCAATCTGGCTGTGTCATCCCTGTCAAAGATATTTCCTTCAAATCACAAAGACTGCATTTGGAAGACCAGAAAGGAGTTTTTAGCCATGCTGTTTTTTCTGCTGTTCAGCACATTGAAGGAGAGCTCCAAATATCTGGAGCTACTTCTACTTCTGGGAGGTTCCTCAGCTGGCTCTGCCAGGCCCAGGAGCAGCAACCACTCATGTTGAGTCCTTCCTGTGCAGAGGCAACTACTCATGCCAACCACAGACCAATGTGAAGAGCCAAAGGTCTTACCTTACTCATAAAATGTGACGGGCCAGAAAGAAATATGCAATTCATCTGCAGTATAGCTGGAAAAACATATCTCATGATGGCCATTTCCAGCTATGACGAAGGCATGTGAAACTTTGTGGTTTCAATCTGAAGCTGCTCATGCTCAGCTTCTGAGAGTTTGTTCTGCATTCAAAGTTTTGAAGAAGAACCCAGCGCTGAATTCTTCTTTAAATACCTTCTTGCCTTTTTTGTGCAAACTATTTGACACAGTTTCCACCAACATCCTGTCATCTCAGAATACAGTTCAGGTAATTCTCCAAACACTTTCGTACTTGAAAAATTTCTCTCCAAGTCTGTTGCAAGTCCCAACCTTTACCAAGTTTGTCAGTCTTGAGTAAGAAAGATTATACAAAACAAGTAAAAGTGATTTCAAAAGAACAATCTATGTCCAGTCCATGGTTAGGGCCAAGTTTCAGGTCAGCTCTTTATTTTATCTCCACCAGTTCCCACACTGCAGTTTACGATGGAAACCTGAACCAAGTAATTCTCTTAGAGCAGCTCCAGCACAAAACACTGAAACCAAGCTCAGAGATTTGTTTGTTCAAGAGCACCAGCCAAACATCTTTACCTTGTGTTAAATACAAGTTATTTGAAAGGCATTCAAAAGCTAAATTGGGCTTAGTATTACCTTTTAAGTTTTATGGGTTGTGGAAATTTTCCCTGCTTAATTATCAAAGCATTTTACAGCCTTCTACAATCTCCAGGAAAAGGACAGAACAGAGAGATGGGGGAGGCATCCAGATGAAAGCCTGACCTCCAGAGCTCCCAGGGAACCGTAGCGGCTGTTAGCCTCCAAAAGCATAACAGCAACCGCCCTTTCCAGGGGAGCTGGAGGCTTTGAAATTGGAAGCTGAGAGGCAGCAGCTGGAGCAATTTGCATGGCATGGGCTTGTCATGCTCAAGACAATAAGCCAACCACTGCTTCTCCATCAGCAAAGCACTCAGGGAGGGAGGCTGAGACTTGCTACGAGCCCAGCCAGTGCTTCTGATGTGGCAAGCTTCTCCACTGTGTCACAGTCACCAAGAAAACAAGCACTGTGGCTGCATATCTCCATGGCGTCTGTCTACCCAGTGCAGATCAAGAGAATGGATCCGTCTGCCTTTCTCATGGGCATGACTGAACCACTGAGAGCCAAAGAGAGAAAAAAAAAAAAAAAAAAATTAAATTTACCANAAAAAAAAAGTTAAATTTTGGGCCAAGTTGCTCCTCTAATAACCAAGGCAAACAATGCCAAAATGTGTTCTTCACAGCTTCCATGTGCTAGGTCAAGGCAGAAGAATGTCTGCCAAGTCTTTAAACATGCTGGAAGCCAATGTCAATGCTGTGGAGAAGCAAGCTGAATTCTGTTAGAGGATGTGATTGTGAAGAATTCCTTCCTTTTGTGTTTTCATAGTCCAGCACTATAAGGCTCTGCTACAAAGCTCTACACTTCCTAATACAGCAGAATCAAACAGTAGAAGAATAAACTCTTCTAAAACTCATCCAAATCCCACTGCACTCAGAGGGAAGTTGGTACCTAAGCTTCTTGGAAATCCTGCTAAGAGTTTAACTGGATGTTGTATAACTTAGGCTCCTTAAGAACAATGCTGACTTCCCTAGCTTGTCTTTCTAAAGATTTGGCATTAAACAGCAGTGACTATGAAATAATTTAGTGAGCCATAAATTAATTTCCAAGTTACAGCAATAAGGGAGTGTCACATTTATTCAAACTGCTTCCTTCCTTTTTCTATCACTTCAAGTTAAACCCAAGCACTGTAAATAATCTAGGCACACTTGCCAGCATCCAAGTTTAGCCTAGGTTTTCAAAGGCTATTACAAGCTATTCAATGAGCTTCCTAGTGCAGTTAGACAACTACCCAATTCAACAGTTTGAAAAGCACACATTGTTGCCACCCAACGGACCTCGCTCTGCAAAAACTGGTCCCGCATAGGTCTGAGCTCACGACCTGCCCGACCAGGGCCAAGAGCTGAGATACTGCACCGATGCGATGTTGCAGCAAATGGCGTTTATTGTTTCTACTTCACAACTTTTATGGCCTACTGATAAGCATGCGCACTAATGAGCTATAATGATTCAGCAATTTACAGCAAGGTGAAAAATGGCTTCTATGTGCTACATGGCTCACAGGGGGGGGTTTCGATCTCGCGAGAGCCCTACCTGTGAGCTCGGCAACACACATGTGCTTAGGCACATTTATTTCTTCTAAAACACTCCTGCATGGATAGTGGTTTTGACACATGTATGTGTGTATTCCATCAGATAGGACAATATGGCTGTTGCATTGCAGCCAGTTCACCTACCAATGTACATCTGGCATGCATTTTACACTAGAATGAGAGAAGAAGGGTAATTTTAGATATTAGATAGATACTGGGTACACTTAAATAAGGAACAATACTCAACAGCTTAATTAACACCCTCTGTTGTCATACATTTCCCCACTTATGCTTGGTTTCTATCAAATGGGCCCCTCACTACAAGAGAGACATTGAAGTTGCAGAGCATGTCTAAGGAAGGTCAGTGAAGGTATGATAGGTCTAGAGCACAAGCCTTATGGGAAGAGGCTGAGGGAACTGGGAGTGTCCAGTCTGTAGAGGAGGAGGCTTAGGAGAGCCCTTATCACTAACAACAAATGCCTGAAAGGAGGCTGTGGTGAGGTATCTGTCAACATCTTCTCCCACATAACTAGGGCCTCAATTTGCTGGAGGTTCAGTTTGGGTACTAGGAAAAACTTTTCCAAAAGAACAGACAGTCATTAAGTCACTATACCTGGAGGTGTTCAAGAAACCTGTTGATGTGGTACTAAGGAACATAGTTTAGTGAGCAGTGTTGGTGGTAGGTGGATAGTTGGACTAGATGATCTTAAATGTCTTTTCCCAACCTTAGTGATTCTATGAATCTATTACCTTACATTTTTAGATTGTCCACTTCAACACAATAAATCAAAGTAACTACAAGCTGTTTGCATTTCGGCTTCACAACATAGATACCCTAACACTTAAAAAGATCTAAATTAAAAGATTAAAGATGGGCAAGTTGTTGGGAGTAAAAGAACACACGGCAGAGGAATAAACACTACAGAGAAAAGCAAATGTAAAGATTAATGTGAAAACAAGGAAGGATGCTTCTAGTAAGATGTACACATGACAAAAAGAGGAAAGTATTTACAAAACACACTCAATTTTCACAATACACTTATACTCTCTGAAGGACCCTCAGTCCCTAGAAATGATACTCAGCTTTTGTTTGCTTCTTTTCAAATCTGCCTAGCTTCAGAATTTCCCCACCACTTTCCTCAGACTTGCTTTCAGTTGCCACATCACTAGGCCAGCCAACCAGAAGGCCAAGTTGAATGGGATCCTGGGCAGCCTCTAGTACTTGGAACTGGGTGAGCTTTAAGGTCCCCTCCATCCTAAGCCATTCTATGATTATACGATATGATTCTATGATCGCTATTCTCCCACAAGAAACAGGCTGAGCAACAAACTTTGTGTTTTACTGAAGCATTAGAAGAAATGGATCAGGACAGTTCTGTGGATAAGCCAGTTGTGCTGTCTCCCAGCAGAGCACTGATAAGCACTTTCTAATGCGCAAAGCAAAACAAAAAAAAAAAAAAANCAAAAAAAAAAAAAAAAAAAAAAACAAGTCTTTACTCCAGAGTCTTTACTCCAGTAAATCCTTTGTTTAACACACCATCCAGCTGAACTGAGGGAGATTTTTTATAAGGCAATAATAAGGATTAAACAGCACATCCAGTATCAAGAGAAATATTTCAACAGAACATCCCCTCTAAAATGAAAAGTGACAGCAAAGGACATTACATTCAATCTCACATAGAGCTACCTAAGTCAAGGTGAGGCATAAGTTAAATAACGTTTGTGTTCAAAATGCCAGTAAAAGATTCAGCTCACTTATTACAAGTGTTTTACCTGGATATGGCAGATCTTCCCCACTCCTTAAAAGGCCTGGCTCTGATGAAAGGAGACAGTCTGCACTGAGCATCTTACAGTGAAATACTTAAAGTGGGCTTACTAGCTTTCACCCTTCCAACAACAACAACAATAATAATAATGGCTATATCTATAAACATGCAGACCCAAGAAGCTTTCCTCTTCCCTCCCTGAGGGGAAATGAAACCTTGGCAGCCAAAAATAGAGATAAACAAATATCTAGGGAAATGAAAAATGACAGCAGAACAGAAAGATGAGATAATATTAAGTTCCTAAAGATCAAGAAAAGAGCAGACATGCCAGGTAGAGAGGCTACCTCTGAAAGCAGCCCCTGGGAGATAGAGGCTTTAAGTCTAAACAAAGAAACTCAAGCTCCAGATAAGGGTTGCTGAAGTAAATACTAAGGTGGCAAATTCTCAAATCTGAATTTCTAACTAGTAAAGCAGAGCTGCACACCAGCCTAAGGACAAACAGAAATAATGATTTTTGCTCAATGGTAGAAAAAATACTAAAACAAATGGGAAGAATAAATAAATAAATAAATCCAAGTTTAGCTACAAATATGTGGAAAAAGATATGAGTCATTTTTATGTGCTTTGAAAAGTTTTGCAGCCTTTTTATTTATTCATTTAATTGTCTTGTAAGGGATAAGAAAGGTCTTTCAATTTAAAATTAAAATCAACTTTCTTGAACTTCAGATGATACAGTCTGCTTGCAGTGAAATGCGTGGCTAATCATATCTTGGCAAAAGTTATTTTAAATTTTGGAGATACACTGCTTTTAGCAATTCCTTATGTTGCTAGTTTGCTTTATGCATAATTCAGACAGCAGAATTATTGGCATCAAGAACAAAACATTGTATTGTCCTTTCATTTCAATCTTTTCATTAATTATTGATAATTTTCTGTACTATTGCAAATAGCAAATAGGAATATCTAGTACATGGCATTCTGGATCCAAAATTATCCTTTCTGTGAGTTAGAGTCTGGAATGCAAAGTAACTTAACACTGCTGTCCAGCTAAGGGGAGAGCTTTATTTTTTTATTTAAATCTTTAATTTCATTTAGATCTGTATTATTGTTTTAAAAGTATTTTTATTCCAGCTGAGACTCTACAAACACCTCCACACCTTTAATTAGTGACAGCCAATTACACACAGTATGTTTTCATTCATGCGGTCTGTTCAAAGAATTTTCTTAATTTGCCTCTACGCTGTTCTCATTGTTATCAGTCCCGGTGCAGCACTCCACTGACTGATTAGCAGGAAGCATGGGATGGTGAAATAGCCTGTCGTGACAACCGGGTCACGTAGCAATAACAATATACATTGGACTTCCAGCCACAACAACAAGGGGAAATAAAGTTTGTTGACTCAGTGGTACTGGTTCCTTAGCCCCTCTGAAAGCCTCCACTACCTTCTCCTTTTCAGGGGTCCCAGGCTTGACATTCAAGGACAGGCTACTGTAGATAACAGGAATATAAAACAGTGAAAGGGTGAAGGGAAGGAAAAGAGCAACCATGCATAGATCTACAGTAGCAGGTATGGTGTTGCGTATCACAGTCAAATGGCAGCAGCCCCCTACAAGACCAGAACATATGTACATATATACATAGTAGTGTATATTTCTGCACCCGCATATCTACAAGAAATGAATAAACAGCAGCAGAGGAAAGCCATGAGATTGTCACCTTGATAAGTTACATAAGTCTTGTATTTCATATCTCTGAAAATAGACTTTGGCTGTTTGATTCAAACATAAATCAGAATGCCTGTTAATCTGGTTTTAGAGTGGCTTTCCTGTGCAGGTTTGAGCGTCTCAAAGGAATATACTGTTCATTGATTTATGGACTAGCTTTGCTGAAAAGTTGATTTACCACTGCTTTCTGCAAACAGTGAATTGCAGCTAGCTGGTTTCTCTGAATATGCAAAACCTGTACTGTATATAAAGGTGGGAGAGTTTGACAGTTTGCAACTAAGTAAATCACACTGATTCTAGTGTTTGCTTTGAGATTTACAGTGCACACTGTAATTTAGGCACCAATGGGGACCCAAAAAATACAACCAAACAGGAAAGAGTTTTGTCAGCTTTTCATATATTGGAACTACTTTAATTTACCCTTCATTTCATGTGTTAGTTTAGAAGTCACTCTACCTAACAAAATCCACTTTGAAAAGCATAAACAACAGCATCTAGAAATTACTTCAAACTTGATTTGACAACAGTCTCAAGCAGTACATTTCAGATCTTCAAGCAACCCCCAGGCTACAAGTTCACTTTGGATTTCCAGTAATGCTTACTATTGCAACACAAGTCACTGCAAACAGTCTCAATTAACAGAGGCATAGCAGTGAGCATCAGTGGCGGAGAATATCAGAATATCAGAACACATTAAGAGGTGTTCAGTTGGTATCCTCTATACCTACTGCAGCTGTGCATGCGATACAAATACCATCATATTTATTTCTGAGTCCAAAAGACACACTCCTGTCACCAGCTACAACTCTTCAACAGGTTCTTTGAACGATGCTGATTGGTGATAATCAACATGGCTTCACCAAAGGCAAGTCATGCCTGACAAAACCGGTGGCCTTTTATGATGGAGTTACAGCATTGGTAGATAAAGGAAGAGCAGCTGATGTCATCTACCTGGACTTGTGCCAAGCATTTGACACAAAATTCTGGTCAACAAATTGGAGAAGAAATGGACTTAATGAATGGACCACTCACTAGGATAAGGAATTGGCTGGATGGTCACACTCAGAGTGCTGTGGTCAATGGCTCAATGTCCAAGTGCAGACTGGTGACAAGTGGCATTCCTCTAGGATCAGTGCTAGGACTGGTACTATTTAATATACTTGTAGGTGACATAGACAGTGGGATCAAGTCACACGCAGTAAGTTTGCAGATGACATCAAGCTGAGTGGTGCAGCTGACCTTACAGAGGGAAGGGATACTATCCAGGTGAACCCAGAAAGGCTTGAGAGGTGGGCCCATGTCAACCTCCTGAAGTTCAACAAAGTCAAATGCAAGTTTCTGCACCTGAGTTGAGGCAATTCCAAGCATAGATACAGTCTGCACAGAGAATGACGTGAGAGCAGCCCTGAGGAGAAGGATTCAGGGCTGTCAGTCAATGAAAGACTCAACATGAGCTAGCAACGTGCACTTGCAGCCCAAAAGGCAAACTGTATCCTGGCTTGCAGCAAGAGAAGGCTGAGTGAGGTGATTCTGCCCTTCTATTCTGATCTCATGAGACCCCACCTGGAGTACTGTGTCCAGTTCTGGGACCCCAACACAAAAAGAACAATGAGCTGTTAGAGTAGGTCCACAGGACAGCCATGACGATGACCTGAGGGCTGAAGCACCTGCCCTACAAGAACGGGATGAAGCACCTGCCTTGAACAGGTTGAGAGAGTTAGGGCTCTCCAGCCTGAAGAAGGCTCCAGGGGGGGACTTACAGTGACCTTCCAGTACCTCAAGGGGGCCTACAGGGCAGATGGGGAAGGTCTTTTCATAAGAGCACATAGCAACAGGATGAGGAGAAATGACTTTAAACTGGAAGCAGTTAGGTTAAACTAGATATCAGGAAGAAGTTCTTTACCATGAATGTGGTGAGAGTCTGGAGCAGGTTGTCCAGTGAGGTTGTGGGTGCTCCCACCCTGGAAGCATTCAAGGCCAGGCTAGATGGTGCTGTTAGCAACCTAGTGTAGAGGGAGATGTCCCTGCCTATAGCAGGAGGATTGGAACTACATGATCTTAAAGGTCCCTTCCAACCCAAACCATTCTGTATCTTCTCAAGGTCAGTCAGACAACCAATTCACCACTTTTTATAGCTCTCATCTAAGATACGTAAATGTTACAATGGCCATTTTATAAGCAGCTGTATAAAAAAGAAGAAAAAAAATCTATGATGAATGAATGTCTGGAATTTGGGATTTTATTGTCTCTACATTGATTTCATCAAAAGTGAAAAACTCAATTCCAGTACTTGCAGAAGATGAGAGCAGTGCAGAAAGAAAAGTAAAGCTCTAGCATGACTGGTAGCAACATCCTCTGTTCCTTCAGGAAGAGAAGGGAAGCTAACCTACACAATATCTATGAGATTACTGTTCTCTGAAATCACAAGCAGAAGAGAGGTCAGTGGTTTCAGAGTGAGACAGTGCAGCGTCTCAACTTTTCTTGAAGAAAGAATGAATAATATTCATGAATCTAGATTCTTTGCCTACAGAGGTGACCCAGCTGTCACCATACTGCATATATCAAGATTGCAGATATTTTTCTTTTTGCTGATGTTTAATTTGGCAGACTATAACTTGACACATTCTTTACAGTGACTTTTCCTGCTTCTGGCAAAAGTTGTGTACCTCACTGTCCAGAATGAGGAAAGATAATATCCTCTGTAGAAAATTGTGCTGCCAGTGTCACAATATGAAGCCAGTGTAATTTACAAGTACTTGTCTTCCCTCTCCTTTAATTTTTGCCTGGACACTAGACCTTTTATATCAACTTTCAAGCTATTTTTCATTTTAGGAGCTAATCTTTTGGTTACTGGTGTGGAATGACAGAACACACCTGTGATCAAAGGAGAAGGTAGATGGAAAATATACCTCCCTAGTTCACATACATATGTCCATTATCCTGACCTTGTAATGCAGTGCCTCATATAACTTTAGTCAATTACTAGATATTTTACAGTTATTTTCAGAACAAAGAAACTATTGAGCAAGTCTAGCACACGCGTGGTTCTTTATTAATTTAATCTGTCCCAAGTAATGACTTCAGAGAGGTCAAATATCTTTTAATGATAATTTTTAAAAAATTGTAATCCCCCTCCTGGTTTAAAGCAGCATATTCAAGAGACAAAAGACAGAAATCACTATTTCTCAGGATTGAGCAAGACCACCTTCTGCTACTCAAAATGAAATGACTTATCAGAACTTCTTTTAGTATGAAGAAATCCCAGACTCCAGACTTACTGAGATTCAAGATTTTCCCTCAGGAGTAGTGTAAGTATCTGTTTTATTCTAGAGGGAAACAAATGAAATTAATCTTAGGATATCTTTTTTTTTTTCCCTTCCTCTCCAATCAGTCTTCCAGCTTATCTAGGGATCACCCCCAACTGGGAGTTCCCATTGGGAAATCGGAATCTAAAGAAATGGTGTAGAAGTGGGGATCATCTCTGAGAAATTTGCGAGAAACCCAGTTACCAGTTCATCTCTGGGATGCAATGCCATTTCTGTCCTAACACCTAAGTCACATTCCCTGTAACATTCTAGTGAATCAGAATCTTCCTTCACTTGAAAATATGAATTGTTTTTGATATTATTTTCCCATTGCTGCAGAAAAGACTATAGTGGAACAGAAGGTTATGTGAATTCAGCAAATGGCAGAAGCTTGATTAACTTTTCCAATGGAGGGAAACAACAACAAGTTGTCATCAAAATACATGACCCATTACAACAATAGCAGAAATAAAAATGAGGAAAAGCCTTCTTCCCCCCCCCATCACGCACCCCCATGCAATTTTTTCTATAACTGACTAGTATAAAAATTGTGTTGAAAACAGAACTCTGAAAACTGCCTCTAAATTTATATATATTCTATATATATATATTGAATTTCAACATTTCCTTTGCACCAGCTTTAACTGAGCTCATTCAAAGCACAAAATACCTGTACAGAAGAAGCAGAAAAGTGAAAAAGTTATTTTGTAAATATTCTTTTGCCTAGGGAGTATAACCTTGCAAGACACATTTTTGGTGTCTCATAAGGAACCATTTTCTCAACTCCCTCCTCTCCTTGAAGGATGAACAATAAAACACATCCATCATTTTCTCTGTGTGATTATAAAAAACAGGTGCTAGAGACTGCAGAAACATTCATTACAAAAATCATTATCTCTATGTGTAGAAAACACAGTGTTCCAAACACCATCCTATACCAATGGCATGGCATCCTTTCTACTAACACAAAAATGAGCAATATGAAAGCCAGGTGAAATGACAATTCCTGTAGTAAGCAACATCTATTTGCTCAAAGGCAATCTCATGCTGAACTAACACTCTACAGTGAAGGAGAAGGTACGTTGGCTACACTACCCTCCAGTATACCATAAGAGCATTTGCTCCACAACAGTGTGGACGGTGCCAACATAGAGGCATCAGACAGCATCCAAAATCGTAAGTTCCACTTCCACACTAATCTAGTTTATAACTAATCTAGTTTAAACAGTCTCTCACAGTCAAAAAGCTCATAATTACAGCATACAGCATACACCGTATCTCCCAGTTGAGGACCACATTCTGCCTTAGGCAAGCTGGGGGAGTCCTATGACTTCACAGAGAAATGCAGACAGAAGACTTAAGCTTTTATTTACTTCTTTTTCTTTTTTTTTTGTGAGCTAGAAAGATCTCTCTGAATATTTCCTTGACAATAAGGTCTATGAATTTTGAGACAATTATTCACGGTTGCAAAAGTATCTGTAAACTAATGACTTTTGTTTTTTTAATACAGAAATGTTTTTGCTAACTTCTGTTGTGTCTGCTCTTCTAAAATATATATATATAATATATATATATATATAAATTTTGATGCCTCTACCTTGTCCAAA
Source organism: Odontophorus gujanensis (assembly GCA_013399175.1). Classification (NCBI taxonomy): domain Eukaryota; kingdom Metazoa; phylum Chordata; class Aves; order Galliformes; family Odontophoridae; genus Odontophorus; species Odontophorus gujanensis. The sequence continues at coordinate 34,728 of VXAB01000564.1, forward strand.
GTAAGGAAGCTTAGAGAAAAGGCTAGAGCAACTGTGATCAAGAAGAAAGTACTACCAAGCAGTCATTGCAAGTTTTGCTAGGCAAAAGCCCCAGTTAGGGGCCCTAGTTTATCAGTAGGATGTAAGCACCCATTTTGATAGTAGTAGGTTTTTGGGTGCAAACAGAAGTGCGAAGCAAAGAAGAGAAGAGAACCCACTTAAGCCAACAGTTCAGCAAGCAGCATACTCCTTACTCTTAAGTGCTATGAATGTTGAACCACAAACCCTGTAATGACTCACACAAAACCAAATATCACAATGAGAATAATAAAGTTCTTACTCCAGAAACCTGTGATAGTCAGAAGCTGAGTTTTTCCACTCAACTTCATTCAGATTGTACCAGAACCCAGAGAAGGACCTATTATCCCCAATGCCACAAGCTACATTTTACCTCTCTGATCCCCACCACACATTTTCCACAAAATCAACATTGCTTTTTTTAATTTTTATTTCTTTTAATAAAGCTGAGCTTGATGTTAACAAATAGACAGTTTCCAACAGTATACTTCCACATGAAAAAATTGATAATTTCTTGGGACAAGCTTGATTTACAAACAAGTCAACTTCTAGATCAGAGGTGTAGATTAAATAATTTGAAGAAATTTCAGAGGAACATCATTTTTCTTCCACATGAATTTTCAAGTCTTTTCTCATCTCCCTTTGTTAATCTAGAGTTGTCTTGTGTGGTTATAGGAGAGCAGAAAAAGAAAATAAGGTTCTTAAAAGGCAAAAAGACCAGAGGTGAAAGAAAAAAAAATAGTTAATGACAAATAATAACTGACAACAAGACCAACAAGAAAAAGACTGAAAAATACATTTACTGATACAGAAGATGCAAATGAGAAGATAAGCAACCTACTTCACAATTTATTCTGAGAAAAGAAAGAATAAATAGTCAATTTTCTAACGCTAGCACTATTCACAAGCACTAAAACCCTATAGGACTACCTATAAAGAGACACAAGCTTGTTCTACCTGTACTCCAAACTGACACGAAATCCACAGCTGTGGTTAGTAGGGCACCAAGCCCAAGCTAATAAAGTTCAGCTGGGAAGCAGGCTATATTAGTTTAGGCCTAATGCCACACTAGTTTGCTGTGTGGCTTCCAGTCAGCACAGACTGAAGGCAGAGAAAGCTCACTTCTGCTTGCAAATGCTCATGTAGTTGTTACTTTAGATAAATACAAAAATATCATATTGAAGCTCTAACNACCCATTTTGATAGTAGTAGGTTTTTGGGTGCAAACAGAAGTGCGAAGCAAAGAAGAGAAGAGAACCCACTTAAGCCAACAGTTCAGCAAGCAGCATACTCCTTACTCTTAAGTGCTATGAATGTTGAACCACAAACCCTGTAATGACTCACACAAAACCAAATATCACAATGAGAATAATAAAGTTCTTACTCCAGAAACCTGTGATAGTCAGAAGCTGAGTTTTTCCACTCAACTTCATTCAGATTGTACCAGAACCCAGAGAAGGACCTATTATCCCCAATGCCACAAGCTACATTTTACCTCTCTGATCCCCACCACACATTTTCCACAAAATCAACATTGCTTTTTTTAATTTTTATTTCTTTTAATAAAGCTGAGCTTGATGTTAACAAATAGACAGTTTCCAACAGTATACTTCCACATGAAAAAATTGATAATTTCTTGGGACAAGCTTGATTTACAAACAAGTCAACTTCTAGATCAGAGGTGTAGATTAAATAATTTGAAGAAATTTCAGAGGAACATCATTTTTCTTCCACATGAATTTTCAAGTCTTTTCTCATCTCCCTTTGTTAATCTAGAGTTGTCTTGTGTGGTTATAGGAGAGCAGAAAAAGAAAATAAGGTTCTTAAAAGGCAAAAAGACCAGAGGTGAAAGAAAAAAAAATAGTTAATGACAAATAATAACTGACAACAAGACCAACAAGAAAAAGACTGAAAAATACATTTACTGATACAGAAGATGCAAATGAGAAGATAAGCAACCTACTTCACAATTTATTCTGAGAAAAGAAAGAATAAATAGTCAATTTTCTAACGCTAGCACTATTCACAAGCACTAAAACCCTATAGGACTACCTATAAAGAGACACAAGCTTGTTCTACCTGTACTCCAAACTGACACGAAATCCACAGCTGTGGTTAGTAGGGCACCAAGCCCAAGCTAATAAAGTTCAGCTGGGAAGCAGGCTATATTAGTTTAGGCCTAATGCCACACTAGTTTGCTGTGTGGCTTCCAGTCAGCACAGACTGAAGGCAGAGAAAGCTCACTTCTGCTTGCAAATGCTCATGTAGTTGTTACTTTAGATAAATACAAAAATATCATATTGAAGCTCTAACACTTTGAGTTTGCAGATGTACAGCAGTTAGAAGGGTCTTCACCCTTACTGGCAAAGTTGGTAAATTCCATCTAAGCTGTAGGTTTAGCTCATTCTTGGTTCAACCATTCAAATCAAAAGGTGTTTCACTCTACAAAAATGCATCCGAGTAAAAGCCCCAAAGCTGCAGTCAGTCAAAGATGTGGGGTTCAGAGAAATTCAAAAGGTCTGGGATGTATGATTCATTTAAGTGACATACTGTGTCAGGTTGTTGAAAAAATCAATAGAAACAAGAAGGATGAGGAAAATGTGGTATACCTGCTGATGCTGAGATCTTCACATGGTATGCAAAGATGTGCTCAAATATGAAATGTTACATGTAATATGGTGCTATGATATGTTCCTGATGTACTTACAGCCCACAACTCCAATACGCTGTTTTAAGGGAGAGTCTGCTGCAGTGGGGATGAAGAACGGAACCTGAGAAAACACCAGTCAACATTCACCTTTCAGAGGTTAATACCACTGGTCCAAAGGGTTCAGCTCCAGTTTATAAGAATGGTTAACATTCTGTCATGGCTTTTATAGGAGTAAGGGCTTACTGTGGCTGTCTCCAGTGCTCTAATATTCCTACAGTACAATTTAAATTGCTGCTGCTCTTTTGACATCTCGCTGTATTTCAGAAGTATTCAAGATTAAAAGCTTGCAATGCATAAAGCAAACGTGACCATAAATCATCTCTGAGAGAGTGGTCAGGTGTTGGAATGGGCTGCCCAGGGAGGTGGTGGAGTCACCATCCCTAGATGTGTTCAACAAACATTTAGACGTACTGAGGGACATGGTTTAGAGAGAAGTGTTAATGATAGGTAGATAGTTGGGCTCAATGATCTTAGATGTCTCTCCCAACCTTGGTGATTCTATTAAATAAATGTTGGTATCAATATCTAATAATAACAATTTAATTATTATTGTCTGCTCTGGATAAATTTCTCTTTTGGAGATCTAGCTTATCACCTCTAGGAAATTGATCCTACATCTTTTCAGCCCAAACCCATATTAAGACCGAGGGATTAAAATGTCTGTAAATTACCACAGCTACTCACATTTCACTGCTTATGGAAAGAGGCTTCTTCATTCTTCACTGTCACACCTGTATGGTGGCTTCTCTCACCTCTTCATTAGTAGGAGGACAGTGAAGTAGTACTTCCAAGGACGATTAAATCTCCAACGCAGCTATTGAACTAGGAGTGTAGGTCTCTGTATTGATGCACAATGACATCTACATGTCAGTGTCAGAACTGGGAAGCTTAGTTCAATCTTCAGACTAATTTCCACAGTAGACATGATGCAAGGAAAGTGCCAGCACAGAAGCACACTGGTCATGTGATTGCAACACTGGTCTGGGTGCAGGAAACAAGGCTCTCATTCTGCCACAAACTCTTATGCAAGGACAAATTCACTGAGCTCCTCTCAGTAAAGTACAGAATACAACCACACAAGTATTTCTGGTACCTGGATGTGTTAGGAGAAAAAGCAGTCACGTGCACAAGTGTTAGATATTAATGCAGGAACACAGCACAAGATTCAGAAGCAATCTCAGAACAAATTCCCGTAGTCATTAAATGGCAAATTCTTCACACCTGAGTCCAGACACCAGAACTGATTCATAAGCATTCAGTAATTCTCCTCACCCCCTGAGATTTACTGTCATTTCAGCGCTGAATTCACTGCATCAGTGAGCATGAGTGAGAGAAACCTATTCAGTTCTCAGAAAAACCACGGTAAAGTACAGGCTCAGGTCTCTTATCTGGGGTTCATCAAATGTCAATACTTTGTCATTTACGCAGTCTCATAGATTGAGAGAGATTTGTGGGATTTGAAAATCAAAGGCCTTGCAGATGTTTAAGTGAGAACACAAAGGTAAAAGTGAATATACTTCAGCAAAAACTGGGGTGACAGCAACATTCTGGACTTGGTTTGCATGCATTCTTTCCATGCCATGTATGTGTCCAAACAAAACAGTTAGGATTTAACTCCAGTTTCTTATGCACTCGTTTTCACCAGACAGAATGACTGCATTCAAGCCTTCAGCCATAGATAAATGATATCAAATTAGTGAACTGAAAAAACACTGAAAGCTCCAGATGAAGATGTACTCTGAAAATTAAAGTCAGTTCAGAAAAAAAAATAACAATACGTACCATCATTCTTCTGTAAGGTCTGACTGTACTGATCTTCCTTGTGAGGAAATGGAGAAAGAGAAAAGAAAAAGAAAAAAAAAGACATTTCCATTTTACACCGTTTCTGTTTGTACCTTCCTTTCCTCTTCTTTTCTATTCTGCAGAATTTGAACTTGAAAATTTGGTATAGAAAACAAGTAAAATGGCATGATTTTTCCCCGTGTTGTCACATTTCTTCTGAGTTAATCATAGAATGGCTTGGGTTGGAAGGGACACAAAGGATCATCAGGTTCCAACCTGCCTGCCACAGGCAGGGCCACCAACCTCCAGATCTGGTATTACAGCAGGTGTCCAAGGACCCCATCCAACCTGGTCTTGAACACCTCCAGGGACGGAGCATCCACCGTCTCACCGGGCAACCTGTTCCAGCACCTCACTGCTCTCTCTGTAAACAACTTTCCCTTGACATGCAATCTCAACCTTCCCTCCATGAGCTTAAAACTATTCCACCAACTCCCCTCACTGTCCATCCTTGAAAAAAGTTGATTCCCTTCCCGTTTATAGTTCCCTTTTTAAATCCTTAACTTTCTGCTTTAGGGAAAGCTTGAGAGACTTAAGGTCCTTTTTATTTTAGAGTGGATGTATTTATGAAAGTAAAAATGTTAATAAATGCACAAATTCTTAATGAGAGCAATTTTCAATCTTGTATACAATTTGCAAGAAAGATGTATGGAGTATGGAGCAAGTATGGAGACATTTCTCTGTGAATGTTTTCTGACACTTAGTGTCAGTTTATCTTCCACTACTTATGACACAGGCAATTGACTTTTCCGAGTCCTACATTTGTGCTGCTATTTACAAGAAGCTTGAGGACCAATTTTATATACTGCAGATCTGAAAATTACTCTTAGACTTAACACAGTCAGTTAAATGCCAAGTTTTCATAAAAGCCCCACAAATGTCTTCTATTTGTAGTTCATGAAAAGTTTCATTCTTTGAAAGACTCTGAATGTCCTTGCCAGCAAAGTGGTGGTAAAATGGCTTTAGCACTTCTGTGAAAACTGTAACACAGATGATTACAGATCATAATACACAGTACAGGGCCTCGGAGAGAACATTAGATTTTAGCAGTATTGAAAGCTCAACTAGGTACTGGTCAAAAAAAAAGAAAAAATAGTAAACCTTCTCTCCCTTTCCCTCCCTACTGCAGGCTCTTCAGTCTTGTTGTGCACATAGAAGAACAATGAAAATACACAGATTGAGGATGGTTGTTTTGTTGCCCCAAAAATCAATTCATTCTGGTTAACATTATCAATGTGGCAGAATACTGAGGCTGCAGAACTGCAAACCTCATGAGACTGTGCCATGGTATATGCAAATTTTAAAATAGGGAAAAATTTCACAAATATTTCTAATAGAAGTAATAATGGAGAAGAGTGGAGTCTGACTTTGACATTTAACAATGAAGACAGAATTGCACAGCTGTAGTAGATCAGCAAGAACGAGTGACGAGGAGGTTGGAACTGGATAATTTTGATCCCCACTCTATGATTCTATGATATTGCAGATAAACATCAGGTAAAACCAGCTACAGGTTAAAAAAATTTCCACAAAGGCTTCAAAACTGGGGCTCAGTGTGTGTCACACAGCATTATTACTTTGTCATTAATTAAACTTCTGACAGATATTTTTAGCAAGCTTTTGTACATATTTTTCAGCTGACAGCTGGGCAAATTTGAAACTGCAACTGCTAGATTTCCATCCCTTCTGAAGACAACACTTTGTATGGATGATTCAGCTGGTGGGACTAGAAAGTTTCCTTCTGAAGCTCATTGAGATCCTGCCCTGATACACAGTGGTGACACAGCCTGCAAGGTCTTTTCAAGGAACCATACAAACGTTGCATACTCACAAGGAGAAAGGCAAAGAATTGAAATGAGATCAGAAACAGGCTGGAAAACAAAAGATAGGACTGAGTGATAAATTCTTTGTGGAGCAGTCATCAGCAGGAGCCTTGAAATGCTGCACCACTTAACAATTACATACTGTAATACTAACATAAACAGGGGATACGGTTATTTAGGACTTCATGCAGACCAGGGTGAATTATGAGGTCAGGCAAGCACAAAATGCAAGAATGAAGCCAAATGTAAAACAGAAAAAGCACCTCTCTGACAGGCAAAATGTAATCTAGTCTTATACCCAACGAAGTCCTGACAATTATTTCAGTCAGAGAAAAGAGAGTGAGAGACATTCCAGAGAGCTTGGAGTAAACCTTCAGGTCAGGGGCAGCCAAGAACCAGGTGAATTGGCTTCATGAGGACAAGGAGGAGTAGCCATCTCAGTGAGGGTAGAAGTAGGATTAGCCAAAAAGCAGCTTCTCCTGTCAAGCAAGTTTATAAAGACTGGAATTGCTAACATTAGAGAAGTGAAAGATAGTCTGAGAATTGATGGAAGAATATACAATATTGCATATTCTGAAGAAACTAGGCAGGCCCATTTCTACATCCTGTCAATGCAATAAAACACAGGCAATACCCAAAGAAATTAAAATAATGCTTCTATTCTTAAAATGAAGAACACTGTCCCAAGAAATGGGGAGGGTAAGGCATAATCAAGATTCAAATACTGCGATACAGGTATGAAAAAATTATCATAATTTATGATGTTTTTGGAAGAGATGTTATACTTTGCAATTAAGAGAATAAACCAATTGCTAAACACTACAATTAAGACTATGTGTAGGCAAGAAGCGACTCGCTGGGTGCAGCAGAGTTCATGAACCTCTTTCAGAAGCCAGCTGGAGAGCCAGCTAATGCAAAGCCTGGAAAGCAAAGTGTGCTGAAGCTCTTTTCTCATGGTGGCAGGAGGCACAGGGAGATCCTGTGAAACAAAATCAGTGTTAAAAAAAAAAAAGTAAATAAAAATCCCACAGTCCTGCTTGAGCTATGTTTTTTTCTGATCTTCTTACTCAGCCTCCCTTTTTAATTTTGCCCAGTGCCCTGTTGTACAGATGATTTAATATTTCAAATTCACTGCCTCTCTGTTCCTGATTCACCAGGCACTTTGAAGTCAGACATAGTGACCCCTTTTCAAAATGACTTAGACAGAAACAACTGCTGGAATTTTTTGCTATGTATGCCTGTGAAAATTTATAAGAACTAATCATTCTGCATGCTCTAAAAAGTGGCCTAGAAATACATATGGCAAAAAGTATTTCGGTGTGTCTTCAAATAAACTTAGAGAGAAAATCACTTCATTTAAGAAATCATCTTTAGACAATTTAGCAACTATGACTTTGTGTGTCCAAATTCTTTAGAAACCATTTATCCAAGCAACAGTTAGAGGTAATTATCCAACCACATGCATACAAAGGAAAGTAAGATTTGTAACAGAGATAGATAGCGTTTTGCAAGTCCATATAGCTGGAGAAAACAGACAAGCTTTCAGGCATACATGCCCTCCTCCAGCTCATTTTTTTCCCGAAGCTACATTAAGTTGGTATAATAAAATAAACTATTTACAATGCAGAACTATCATGGCTGCAATGCTGACACTGATATTCACAAAGCTGAAGACTTAAAAGATGCTACATATGAGAATAAGTTTTCATCTGAAAACCATTTCAGCACAGTGGTGAACCAAAAACAAAGCCCTACCAGTAAATATTTCTATGAGGATGCTTGTTGAAGTTCTACCTTAAATTTCTTCCTGGTGAGAATGAAAACCTGACAGGGTTTTTTAGCTTTATTTCATTTTTGACTGTTGATGTTAATAAGAATGTCCTGTTCAGAGAACTTCAATGCCAGGAAAAAAAAGAAAAAAGAAAAAGACACAGGGGTGACTGGATGCTGTAGATTCCTCAGAGTTATAAACGAAATACCGGAAAACACATCTGGGAGCCACATTGCAGGAGGCTGAACAAAGTGAACCTAATGAACTGAAGGCTGAAGCAGTGTTGGAACTGAAGGCAGAATGAGCCCTATGTATGCATAGACCCAAAATGTGGATAATCATGTCTACCTCCACCATTTGCAGCAGAAGGATTCCAATTTTGCCAAAATTGTTTCCAATAGAAATGCATCAGACCTTGTTTACTTCTCCTAGACATGTAATGAAAGGAGACAGCAAAATGCCAGAGAAAACTGCAGCTTTGCTTCTCAGAATTCTTCTGTGCCTTTTCCAATTTTAATGCTGAAAAAGCGTTTCTTGGGTGCAAATGTTCTCCTTGTTCTACCCATTGGAGGTAACACAAATTCCCCAACGGCAACTTTTAAACTGGAGAAGTATGCTATATGCATAATTCCTGCATACTGTGGGATCATGGAACCTTAATCTAGGTGTGTTTGGAGAACGTGAACTGACTGCTTGGAAATACCACCGAATAGTTTATTTTCTCTAGTAATTCTGTAGATTACTGCAAGGCTTTGAATTGGTGCTATGAGCCCTATCTACATACATGTAATGTCGGTGACAGAAGAAATCATCCCTCCTTTGCTCTTGGAAAGCATCTCACCTCAGTGTTTTCCACAACACTGGACTTTTATTCATACTTGTTTTAAGTATGCAAGGCCCTTTAAGTAAATAAGGTCCTTTAAGTCAAACTGTTGCTTTTATCGACAGCCTGTTGCTCCTCAACTCTCCATGTTACCATTTTCAGAGGCAAGTATGCCATGGGAGGGAAAAAGCAAAGAGTGACTTCACTTGCATGTGGCCCTAGCTTGACTGTCCCCTTTACACAAGCACCCTGCATGTCCTCAGGCTCCCCACACTGTGCACAATGCAGAATTCCTGAGGTTGAATGGAGAGCTGCAGCCTCAGCACTTCTCCATCTCAGCAGGCTGCACAGCCACTGAAAGGCTTGGATTGCTGCAGGATGGACACTAGCCACTTAAGGATGCATCTCTTTCTGTTGCTGTCTGAAAACAGAAGCCATCATCCCCATCTACAAGGAGAGGAGCCACCCCCAGGCTCCAGGCCTCGCCATGGCGACGCCACGTCTCCGTTGGAGCTCCCAAGGACGTCTCCAGGCACGAGACCAGAGCTTGCTGGCCTGGGATTGCTCTGTCTGCCTCTGCTCGCACAGTGCCTCGAGCGTAGCAGTGCTCATCATCAGCTGGATTTAACCAGAAGCTGCCAGCTGCTGCCAACTTGAAAACAAGCAAAGGCCCTCTTAGCCACAGCCGCACTGTTGTGCAAAGCCCAAGTCTACCTACAGGTACTGAATTAAGTCATATAAAACTCACGCAGCAACAACAGATGGGATAGGAAGACAACCAAGCAGATACAAGCATCGTACCTGTTGAATGCTGCCAGGTACATGACTTTGGCAGCGGCCATTGTTGGCTGCAGAGTACATTGCTAGGTTTGTTCGGTTTTGTTTGGTTTCTGTTTTGAAGAGATCCCTTGCAGAAGCAGCAGCTCCTCAGTGCATGGCCTTTCTTTTTGTTATGCGTCCTTCCCAAACAATGAGGCCCCACGAGCTACGGCTCTGCAAATAATAAATAGCTTTAATTAAAAAAAGATTGTGTTTGTAGTTATTTATTTATATCTTTAAAACCAAATTGCCACTCCCAGGATATTCATTCGGCTCAGCAGACGTATTAGAAGCCATGAGAAAATGAAGAAAATATTAAGTAGCTGAGGAGGGGATTTAGTTGGGGGAAAAATTAAAGAAGTAACTGCTGTGCACACAACTTAGCTAGGCAATGGCTGAGGAGACATATGTTAACTGGCTATAAACATCTGTTAGAAATAAACAGCCAACAGAAGAATAACAAGTTAGGATTGTAAATGAGCAGCAACTAGAAATAGTGATAACTGTAAGAAAGGCAAAACTTAGACTAAACATCGAATATCTTTTTTACCTATACCCTAGGCAGTGGAAAATTCCCAGGGATCTGAATAGATGTACCTTTGCTTAGTACATATTGTAATATCCTCCTGGTTTAAAGTCAGTCCGTATGGGAAACATGATCTTGCATTGCTAATATCAGAAACCATCATATAGTTCCTATCCATAAGCATCATCTTTCATATAAAGGATAGCAATTGCAGGAAATACTCACTGCAGAATTCACTTCTGAAAATTATCAGTTGCTTATGTAAGGTAAAAACAAAAGCAAACTAGAAGAAAAGAAAAAGAAGGGGTCTTCTCATCAAAATAGTAAAGCTGCAGTCATTCTGTGCTGTTCTCTTTCTCAGGGTCTTTTCATCAAAATAGTAAATTTGCAGTCATTCTGTACTGTCCTCTTTCTTGGGGCAGTGTCTTTTATTTTTGGTGCAAAAGAAACAGTACAGAATAGTGTATTCAAAATCCCAGGATATTTTAGAAATGGCATTGAACCGTCTGAAACTTTTCCAGTGTTTCAGTACTCTTCAGCTGGTATCTCTTCTGCAATTGGTTAAGTGAAAGCCAGGTGTGTATTCTCTAGGGTCATCTCAGTGGATGTATATTCAGGAATGACAATTTCTGGGTTATGTTCAAACATTCCTCTGGATTCGTGTCATCTTGGCAAACAGTTATAGATGCTCATACTGACCTGTATCTCTTCATCTGCTCTGTGTTTTGCTCAGTTCTGTAACCACAGCCAGTATTTGGATTTCATCACACAGAGGTGCCAAGTCTCTACAGAATTTAAGAGGAAAAGTGTGACTCATCCTGAAGAAGTCCAGATGCAATGTTCCCATTACCTGTTACAATGAATACATTACCATTTCAAAACAGCCCTAATTTTCAAGGGTTGTACTGAGAACTTCATTGCCTTTAATCATTATTTGGAAGAATTGCTCCCGAAAGGTCTTTTCTCTTCTGGTGAACACACAGGGAACCTTCAGCATCTTTCAGACTAATCCTACTCTATACCTACCCTTTAAGTTCCCTCTTCAAGAACCTCAGTCCCAACGGGACCCTTCATAACTCTGCCGAGCTTAACTATAATGCTAAGAGTTGAACACAATTACTAAGGATCAAAGCAGTTCTAGAGCATGCTGCTCAGCTCCCCACAGCTCACAGAGACACAGAAAAGTGAAGCAACCTTTTCTCCAAACAGCTTTAAGTACAGCTTAGACTTAGGCCAAGGAATGAAGTTGACTGTTGGAGATGACTATTAAAGCAGCCTGCATATATCTCTGCATGAAAATCTGTCCTTTTTTCCTCCGCATCATCACAGAAGCTTATTATACTTCCTCTATATTCCCTGTTTTGCAAAATTTACTGGTGACTATACTTGGGAAGATTTAAGCAATCCCTTCTGCATCACCATCTTTTATGTAAGTTTACATTTTCCCTTGCCTTTGGCTTGAAAATATAAAATATTGGATACCACCCTTCAATAGTCTCAGACAAACCATCTGTTCTCCAAACACACAGCAGTTAAAGGCTCTACTCATTTTAAGAACTGCTGATGATAGTTTATACTCAACATACTTCGAAATAAAGACCAAAAAGGAAAAAAAGAAATGACTATCCAAAGCTATATACATGCATTTGATACATGCCCTAATGCCTCAAAAAAAATTGACATTAGTGACTTAAGGAAAAAAAAGCTGAAAGTGAAAGGCAGAAATAGGTAGGGCATAAACCCTTTAAACTGTAGAAATAAATAAATGAAAAAAAGGGGAGGGGAGGAGNGCACAAAGCAAATCTCCGCTTTGTTTATATTCACGTTTAACCACATGCTGAGTGCAGGGCCACTAGCTTATCCTTAGGCTGAAGTCATAGAAATACTGCAGCTTGCATCAAAGCTGACCAGAAAGCTGAGACAATCAGTGCAATGACTTTATGTAAGAGAGAGTCTGAGTTCAACAAGCTTCATCGTGGTGACATTGTACAGAGAGTCAGCCCATCTGAGCTGTGATTACAGCATCCCACCTCTGTTACTTACCACAGTGGAACAAAAGAAAAATGAGAAATCATCTTTATATATAATGTCCACTAGCAAAAACAGGCAGCAGGAGTGAAGTTGGGTTTATGACCCTGTATTTTCCCAAAGAGACGTCAAAAGTAAACCACATGTATTATATGTAGAAAAAGTTTGTTCAGAGAGTAAATAAACCAGAGGTAAGGAAAAAAAACATAGATTTTTCATAGCCATCTTATTCTGTGGCTATTTATGTTATGTAATTAGAATCATAGAATCAGTATGTTTAGAATGACAACCAAGATCATCTAGCCCAACCATCAGCCCACCACCACCATGCCCACTAACCCACGTCCATCAGTACCACATCCACACAGATCTTGAACACCTCCAGGGATGGTGACTCCACCACCTCCCTGGGCAGCCTGTGCCACTCTTCTGAGAATAAATTTTCCCTAGTATCCAACCTGAACTTCCCCTGGTGCAACTGGAGGCATTCCCTCTCATCCCATTGCTGTTACCTGGGAAAAGAGGCCAACTCTCACCTCATTACAAGCTCCTTTCTGGAAGCATAGAAGAGTCTGTTGCTTGTTCTGCCAGTTTCATTTGGGGGCTGAAAGAAAGGTGCTGGATAGCGTCTGAGAGGCATGTTAGCCCCTCACTACTCAATTCAGTGCACTTAGATATGCAGCAGCAGTTGGAGCAGGAGGGCTGGTAGTAGCACACAGAAAGCAAGAACTGCCAGGTGAGACCCTTCTGATGGTGACCAAAAATTGTTTACTTGTGAAGGCTATCCTCAGAGACGCCTTAGGACAACAGAAAAATGTGCTGTAGGACAAAAGTGGCTTTTGTTCTCCTGAAACCTCTGGTATATTCTGTTTTAGGAATTTCTTGTCTACCACAACAATATTTCATCATTTCAACCACTCTGATTGGAAGAGAGACAACAAAGAGAGTAAACAGCAGTGCAGGAGCACAATCAAATGAAATGTAACTTTAAAAGAGAGTAATGAAGCAACATTTTGAAATAAGTTTGGAATTAATTATAATCATAAGGATGAATTTATGTAAAAATTAGTGTCTCACGATGTTCTGAAATAAAAGTTAAAGCAACCATCCATTTCCTACCAATATGCAGTAATGGTGGTACTGTTTAATATGAGGACCTTATTTCCCTTCATTAACATTCACTATTTTAAAACACATATTTCAACTGTTCTTTATTAAAAAAAAAAAAAATCTTCACAACAGATAATTGATTTCAGAGCTAAAAACAAACAGAAACCTCAATAGCAAGCAGTGTATCCATGGCAAAATTAGCCACTGTGAAGTTGCAGTGATCCCTATCAGAATGACAAATACCCACAGTACCATTCTCATGCTCCGGAAGAAGGATGTCAAATTCCATAGGGAAAAGATGAAAATAACCTGTGACCAAGCCAACAAACCCACTCCCCATTTCCTCAGGCATATGAAGATGGCCTCCTGTTGCGAGGCATTTCTTGAGGCTGTAAATTCAAGTCCTCAGAAGCAATGACATGGTACAATGAAGTCTGCAGAGCCCGGAGGGACTTACGTTACATGTTGGTCTGAAGAGAGATGTCCCCCTTGATGGACTTGACTATCCTTGTACAGACATGGGAGGACATACTCAAGGAGTCTGGGACAGCAAGGAAGACAAAAAGTGAGTCATCTCTGGAGAGATGGATTTTGACACTGCCTCTGTCCCAGAGTTTCCCCTATGAGTCCCAGGCAAGCTATTACGTACAGCTAACTTCGAAAATCCCTATTTCAAGGGCCTCTAAGTATTTGCAGATGCTGACTTGCGCTCTCTAACATCATGAGCTACTAGACACTTCATCCAGCCAGGTGTTTTGGAAAATTCAAACAGACATCTAAATAAATTTGAAAGTTGTCTCTGCATGGGGACCAAATTGCTTACGTATTACTAATGTGATAAACAGCTCATTAAGAAAAACATGTTTTATCTGCTCTCATTCAAAGGGACTAAAATAATAATAAAATAAATGAAGGGGTTATTTAGGTACAAAAAGTATTTTACAAAGACTTTGTTATGCAGTCAGTATATTGAAGGTCATTTTACTGGAAAAATAAAATGCCCCTTAAGCACTCTGTGTGAATTTTCAGTCAAGCTTTCATTTCCATCCAAAACCAATCAACTGGAATGCAGATCTCTTCACAGAGAGAAGGAAAAAAAATGCAAAGAAAGCAATCATAAATTGAGCTTAAATCTATTATTTAGACCTTGATTTCTTGTTCAGGGCAGATTTTACTGAAAAAGAAAAGAACTATTCTGGGACATTCTACCAACTAAACCATCAAGCACCACAGGCAATACAAGGGCAAACAAAAGATACTCGAGAAACTTAAATAATGTCTTTCCCTAACTTTTGAAATATTTTGTAACCCTATTAACATTCCTATGTGATCACAGAACAAGTAAGAAGTAAATATTATCTCTAGAAACATTTCTACACAAATATATTTCCAGAAACACTGGCAGGATAAATCTGAATTACAAAAATCATTATAAACCTAAATCTTCCTAATGTAGTCATAACTATGTATGAGTGTAAAAAAATCTTCATATTAGTAAAATGAGGTCATACAAGATCTATTTTTTTCCATATAAACAAGAAAATATTTAAAACTTGAAGAGGGAAAGAAAAAAATAAAGAACAGGCTGCCCAAGGAAGAGGTGGAGTTACCATCCCTGGAGGTGTTCAAGAAATGTGTGGATGTGGTACTGAGGGATGTGGTTAGTGGGCATGGTGGTGATGGGTTGATGGTTGAATTAGATGGTCTTAGTGGTCCAACCTTAATGACTCTCCAAGTCCATAATTCTGTCCTGTTAGCCTCTGATACACTAGAGAGGTCCATAAATAGTTATGATCTGGAGATTAGGAATAAGAGCATCTTTGAAACAAAGGATGTTGTGTTTTCTCCACCTGGCACTTACAAGAAGCCAAGAGCATCAACAATTACTCGACTATAATGTCTTCAGGTCTGAGCCAAATTCCCTTGGTAGCCATTCTACTGTACTCAATTCTCTTTGAAGCAGTCCCTAAGTAAACAATCGAAGAACTAAAGTCAAATTCTTTACTGTATCCTTTTTTTCTATACTTCTCTAATACCACAAATGGTCACTGGTAGATAATTCAGCCAGAGGTTGAGCAGTTTTGCTCTGGAAACTTAGCAGTCCTGTTTTTTTAGCTACAAAATGAAGTGATCACAGGATGGATGCTTGCTGGAGGCACTCCGCTTTTGGCTCCACAGACACGTGCTCACCTCTCATTTCTGTGGCTGACATCCATTTCACTAGAGACCTCCAAATGGAGATCTTTTAAACAAGAATGGCCTTTCAGCAGCCTGTACTTGAAAGCACAATTAATTATGAATCTACTGAAATGATATTTTTACATAAATCTGATTTTACTTCATCAAACTTCTAATCTATGAGCGTGAATGAACTGACAACATAGTCTCTGCTCCTGTGTGACATGGATTTAAGCTGACAGTTCCATCACAGAAGATTTCTTGTCATTGTAACACTTCTTGTTACTATGTAAAGAAGCCAGGATTGCTAATGAAAACTACCTTCTTGTGCAATTTTCAATTATAAGAAGATTTGTGGAGGGTTTTGGAAACGTTGTGCTGATTCCTTGCCTCCCTCCTATCTCCCCCATTTGTCTTTTTACTTTGTCTTTCATCTCCTTTCTGATACCCCACATCCCATCATGCCACACTGCACTGGTTAAATAAACCCCTAAATCTAGCTTTTGTGTATCACTAATCCTTTTATTTCCTAAATCTTATTTAATCCGAAGGGCTTCCTTTCATCTCTTTAACTATCAGTTGGGTCACTACTGTTTCCTATCAACAGCTCCTGCAAATCCTGTATGGAGTTAAAAAGCTTTCAAGTGTTTCTATGATTCTCATTAGGCTCTGCTCTCCCCTACACCTGCTAAGTACCATTCTGCTGCTGTTCATGCCCTCCTGCTCTCCCCCTCCCTAAGCCACCTCACACTCTACACTGGCAATAATCATGTTAGAAGGAGTTTTTCATTTAATTCTGGAAATCCCTTACCCAGTTCCAGCTCAGATATTACCAAGGCTTGGTTACATGGGAGTTGTTTAATATACTCCAAGAGAAAGGAAAGTCCTTAAGCAGAGTGAGTAGGGAGAAGGATGTCACTGGAGGACCTTTCCATAGGGTCACAGAAGACCAACACAAGCAAAAAATAAAATAATTTTAAAAATCAAACCAAAGATACCTTCTCCCCATCTACTGCAGGAGAATGGAAAATGGGGTCTGCAGTCAATAGGGTTGTGCTAATATTTAAAAACATTTTTAAAATATTCTTTAAAAAACTCAGAGGGAGAGAGTATTATACAGCTGAAAAACTGCCTAAAAAATTCTAATCTGTCATGTAATCTAATCTCTGTGTAGACAACGTTTACATTGCAGCTTTGCTGCAGCCTCAGTCCAAAGAAAGGCAGAACAGCACCTAGGCATATTCCAAAAACACTGGCAAGTGGGGGAGAAATATAAAAGGAAATCCCCCAAATCCCCATTTTTCATCTGGCTTCACTTTAAATTTTTTCATAACCTGAGATCATCTTTCTCTGGGAATTACATGACTTGCCCTCCACAAGAGCAGTTCACAAATAGTAAATGTGTTTCATAACAAAATGCTAGAAGGGAAGGAAAATAATCACAACTAGGTCTTGAAATTCTTTTTCATTTTTTATGAAAAATATCCAGTGTTTTTTTCCAGCTATTTATTTTTCCAATTTATGAAGAAAAATACTTCATGTTTTAAAATGACTCCACCTTCAGGTCATCAATGTGACACAAGGATAAATCTCAGCCAGGTAAGCAGGACACACATGCATCTTATCTGGAACACCCCTAGTCCAAATTAAGAGGAATGATAAAGCTTGTTGATACAATAAATAAATAAAATGAACTAATATAATAATACTATACTAATAGTCCTATTTAAACAGGGTTGAGTAAGCAATGACCATACAGTTTATAGAATCATATGATGGCTTGAGTTGGAAGGGACCTCAAAGCCCACACAGCCCCAACTGCATGATGTGGGAAGAGCTGCCCCCCACCACCTCACCTGCCCAGGGCCCCATCCAACCTGACCTTGAGCTCCTTCAGGGATGAGGCACCATAGCTTCTCTGGGCAGCTGTACCAGCGCCTCATTGCCCTCTGAGGAAAGATTTTCTTTCTAACATCTAACCTAACTTTCTTCTTTTTTAGCTTAATGGCATTCCCCCTTGTCCTATCACTATTGGACCATGTAAAATGGGAATGACAGATTTCCCACCACAGGTCCAGGATAGTCATGCAACCCATGCAGGGTTGTGATAAGGACCTGGGATTTCAACTGCTTGCCTGCTGCACTGTTATACCTCAGGCATGCTGAAATACGACCAACACTAATTTTTTGTTAGGTGGTGCAACTGTTCAGCATGATATGAAAAAAACACCTGTAAATTCAAATTCCCATCAAAAGTCACTGATTTGGATGCTTATATGCAAATGTATTATTTATATATTTAGCCAGATCTCCAACCCCCCTGCATGATGCCTTCTCTCTATCCAAAACAGCAACGGAGGCAGCAGAGATGCCTAACAAGTGATGCAGGGAGCATTCAATCAGCAAAATGACCATGTGCATTCTAACCATTGTAAGCAACTTGTGGTAATGAGGTTTGGATAAGCCTATTGTCAGACTCACTTCATATGCACTGTTGAAGATGAAATAAAATAGAGTGTAAGAGTGACCACAGATGATGAGATATATAGAAGAAAGTAGAGAGTGGCTGTAAATTCCATATGTACTAGTTACAGTGCAGACAAGCATGCTCTCCTTCAACAGGCTGAACAGCTTTATACTGAGCCTTTCAGAAAGCTGTCAGCAGTGTATGTAACAGTTCAAAATGCTCCACAGCTTATAGGCTGTGATATATACTGTGGCATTCTGAGATAAACATAACTTCTACTAAACATAAACTGGACAAACTTTCTGCTGTAAATGCAACTCTTTCTATAGGTGCTGAGATCATAATTACTATTGTTGCTATTGCTTACTATTCATCATCAAATTATATGTATAATTTAGCAAGGAAATGCTGAGTAATCCAGTCAACTTAAAACAGTTAAAACAGAAGAAAGGATGGAAGGGTAAATTATATCACAGAAAGGACTCAAAAATCAGTCTTGACATGGAGAAAATGCAATCCTTTCCACCGCTTGCATTGCAAACCAAACATTTGTGTTCATCTTTTTATCCTTTGTGCCATCCTGGGTGCCAGGGACAGCCACATTGCTAGTGATGGGCTTCAGCAAAGGAGCCCGACAAATAGTTGTGGGGTTTTCCTAGGAGTCCATGACCATTTCACAGCTCCCTGCAACCAGGCTCAATTGCAGCACTGTCTGCTTTGATCAGGCCTCTCCCTGAAAGCATCTGGATGGAGCCTCAGACAAGAGACGCTTAGAAATGAGGTTGGCTGCTTGCCCTGCTGCAGCTGAAGAATTTGAGTGGGGTGAAGGGGAGGGAGGGGAAAGAGAGAGAGTTATTTCCAGCACAGCAAAAGATGCAGCCAAAAGATACCCTGCATCTGAGGGAGCTTTATCAGTACACAGATCAGCACATTTACTTGGAAAGGGAGGCACAAGGGGCTGGGATAGACAGGGTGGGTTTTGAAAAGTCTTAATCCATCTCCACATCTAATGCTCAAACCTATGCTTAATTTCTTCTCTTGTGCTGCAACAATTCATGGACTCTGGGGTAACAGAGCGAATCCTATGTCAGGTCCAATTCTCTGCCAGGGATTTCACACTGGGCAGCCATGCACAGAGTATCTCCAAATGTGCCTTTCAGCTTTTTGAATCCATGTAGCACAGGTGCAAATATAGCACAAGGTACAAAATAGTCATGAACAGTCTCCAGTATCACCAGCTATCAGATCATGATAGTATGAAAAAACAGACATGCAGTAGACCTAAAAATTACCAGGGAGTTTCTATGGGAGAGATCAAGCACCAGTGTGCCTGAGATGTAGGCAGGGGTCTGTGCTGCAGAGAGGTTGTAATCCAGGTATTAGTGTCCCCTGAGCTGTAGTGACATGTCTCATATTCAAGATAGCTCATGTGGAGAAGCAGAAGATAGTCAGTTGCTCTCTCACCTACATACAAAAGACAGAAAATTGTATAGTTCTTTATCTTACTGCAAATCATTTTGAAGGAGCCTTACAAAAACTGGTTGTGTGCTTGCTGAAACAAAGCATCCCTAATATTTTGGAATGGCACAGCCACTTCTTTTTGGACAAAACAGCACATTCAAAAACGTGGCCATTGCAGATACCAAATATTCTTCTGAGCTCAGAGAAACTCATCCTTTTGTACCAGCACACTGCACTGTCATCACACAGAGCTGTGGAAGCCACAAGAGTTAGCACAGGGCAACTCATCTCCTCATCCCCTTTAACACATAACCTCTGTGTTTGCTGCTGAAGGCTGCAAAGATTTTGGGACCACAAGAGCACCGAAGACAATGGCTCTTAACAACTGCACCAGTGCTGCAGGGCAGAATCTGAAACTCACTCTGGAAAATGAACTCCACATAAGTAGGAAGAAAAATAAACCAACCCTTTGAGCTCCCCTGAGCCCAGGATGCTACCTGTGTAGGCATCCCCACTCCAATACGAGCACACATGGGGTCTCCTTGTTTACAGCAACAGCCAGGACCCAAAACCTTAGACACACTCCATGTGCAGGAGGTGGGATATGTGGAAAGGAAGTTCTGCCTGTGAGGAAAGGAGGGTTTATCTCCCCATGAACATAATATTTACCTAGGGGCAATCAGGTCTCTTGTACAGGAGCCTCAGCTGTTCATTTTCTTTGCTCTCCTGCACATGCAGTCAGAGATGATGCAGCAGAGACCTATCCATACCTCAGCTAGAGGCAGGAGCATCGGTACTCCAGGTGCTCTCTCCTCCGTGCACGTACTGTAGGTAGGAAAGTTGATCTTGGCAGCTATCCACTGGGCATCTCTGCCTGAAAAGGTCTTCATTGCAGAAGAGGTGAGAGAACTCCTGGGAGCCTTAAAGTCATTCAGGTTTCTGGTAAACAGCAAATTTCTGCAATACAAGATTTAGCAGCACCTCAGGGAGCTTAAAGCAACTCTGTTTCTAAATATTTGCTTCAACAAACTCAGTGAATCTACTACAGTATTTGCATCCATCGAGAATGGGGTCAAAGTGATACAGATCCCTTCTGGCACAGTCCTACTCATCTGGCTGTGATTTTTGCTTGTGCCACTTCAGCCACTGGCAGTAATGGAAGAACTCCTGTCAGTGTATTTTATTTACACAGATGTCTTACATACTTCTGGCTGTACTGCAGGAGAGAGCTCTGGTTTAAGCTCTGCAATTGCACACCAGCTACAGCCAGTCAGCAGAACAAAGAAAGCTTACCTATAAGAAAAAGCCTTTTTTGCAAGACTTGCATTTGCAGTGCATGGTATTTGGAGTCTGTTTAAGCTACTGAATCCTAGTTCTTAGTTAAGCCTTTGTCTGAGGATCTCAGGCATCACAAAAATGAGAGAGAATCTGGTCCTGTTGCAGAAAAGAAACCATGAAAGCAAGTGATTTTCAAGACAGCAAAATCTAGAAGACCTTTGGATAGACCACAGAATCATAAAAGTTGGAAAAGACCACAAAGGCCATCTAGTCCTATCACTGACCCACCACCACCATGCCTACTAACCCATGTATCTCAGTGCAACATCCACACATTTCTTGAACACTTCCAGGGACGGTGACTCCACCAACTTCCTGGGTAGCCTGTTCCAATTCCTCACCACTCTTCCTGGGAATAAATTTTCCCTAAAATCCAACCTGAATCTCCCCTGGAACCTGAGGTCATATATTACTATCTGTGTGTTCACTAGCAGAAGAGTTGATGGGCATATCCTTCCATCCCTCCTCAGGCTCACATGCACAGAATTCATGTAAATGATAGAAAAAATCAAAAGCTGAGTTGAATTCAAGCTGAGCAAACCAAGTCTCTGTGACTTTGTTTTGGTACAGAAAAGAAAATATAGATGTGAAGCTTTTCAGAGAAAATTCTCCCACAAAATTAATCACAACTTTTTTTTTCAGTTTTCAGTTGGAAAGTTTTGGCTACATGGAGGACTTCTGTCATACAATCTCAGCATTTTTTTTCACAGCAAAACATGCAGATATTTCCCCCATCAGAATAAATTAGCAGCATCTATGTCCTGTAAGAAGAGGGTGTGTTTTGAGAGGAACAGCATTTTTTTTTTCATTCATTATAATGTGATGGAATATTTTCATACTTCAAGAAAGAGCCTGTTCTGGGTGGGCTCAAACATTGGGCAAAGATTAAGGTACATCTTTGCTACAGTCAAGCCTGCTCTGGAGGAGTAGAGTCAATGTCCCTGAAGGTTCTCAAGAAAAAAGCAGATGTGGCACTGAGGGTCATGGCTCAGTGGGTAAACTATGGTTTCTCTGGTTTACATGGGCTGATGGTTAGACTAAATGATCTTAAAGGTCTTTTCCAACCTTAATGATTCTACGATCTGAGCTCTGTGTGATTTAGTGCCATAACAAATGTACATGCAGTGGGGTTCCTCCCTCCCAGCTGTGCCACAACACTTCCTCAGCACAGTCCCTTACTGCCCTTCAGCTCATGGATCTTTTACACTCTGCTTGTGCCCACGAAGGGACAGCTGCTGTTTAGAGAAAGTCGTTAACACAGATACAAGTGTACATCTCTAACATTCATATGCATGTATTAACCACCACAGCAGACTGCTCTGGAGATGGGATGTTTGATGCAGACTGCAACAATACACCTTTCACATCACAACAAAACTTCATGTTTTTCACAGAAGGCCAAGACAATCAGTTCCCAATCTGAAGCCCAGAAAAGCCAACAGCAAGCCATCCCCCTCTGTGGGGCTCTGAGAAAGAACAAGACTTTGAAGCTCACCACAGAGGTTATAAATCAGTTGGGAAAGATCCCAAACAGCCGGAAGAAATCCCCATTGTGGAAAGGGTGCTTGCTCTGCCAGTTCCCACAGTAGCAGTAGCACAGAGGGGAAAAGGGTAAGATAGATCTTATGCCATTCTGCTATTCGTATGTCCAAGACAAAACACCGAATTTCATTTCATACATTGATAAGGTATACCAAAACCTCAACAAGGGACATGCAAAAATCCAAACAAACAGACTAACCCCACACGTGCTCCTGAAGACAAACAGTGCTCACCTTTATGCTCATATTCACTCTGGGGGCTTAGTGTAGGGGGGAAAAACAACTATCAAACAAAAATGAAGGTGTCCCATGCTTTAAAATGATTTTATTTCTAACAATGTATCAGTTCTTTCAGAGAAATTGTACGTTTCTTAGCAAAGAGCTTCTTGGTGAGCTTTTACAGCAGAGGCTGAAGGAAGGCTTTCCACTGCTCTCAGTGATGAGAAGTATCAGTGCTCATTGCCTCGGATAAGGAAAGGCATTCATAATCTCACAGCATCAGAGAGCTCTCACTCACTGCTGATTATGGACTCCGGTCCAGCAGCCTGCAGGAGCTCAGAGTCCAGCTGAACATCAGTAATTCCTGGTCCCCTCCCCAAAAATCTCTTCAACCAGAAGAACAAGTTCTTCACATTAAAAAGAAATATTTAGAGAAGCAGCAGGGCCCAGAAGATAAAAAGCTACTCTGGTTAACTGGAGACTAGGGGTCCTACTCACAGAAGCTTTCCCAGTACCATTGCAAAATAATTAGTTTTTCTGAATAGTCAGTCACATTGACAAGAACAAAGGCTAGCACAGAAAATCAGACTTCCTTGCTGAGCTTGAGAAACATGAATTTATAAGTCTTACTTAATTTATGTATGGATACTGCCATTTTAAAAGGAGATAGAGATATTCCAAGGGACTAAACTTCTCTAAGTTATTCTTGCTTTCTTCTTGCCTATCACAGACAATTATTTCATTGTCACAAAACTGCAAAGAAAAAAATGCTTCCAGGAGTGAGTATATGAAGTTTTTCTAAGGTGATACAAAAGCATCCAGACAGCAGTAAAAAAAGCAGTTCTAAGGCTCTATTGAATTAAAATCAAATCAACTTCAGCAGGATGACATTACCAAATTAAGATGCAAAGCCAGTGTCACTATCTGCAGACTTTTCCCTTATACAGGACCTGGGCTCCAACAGCAAGATTTTCATACATACAAATGCAACTTTCCCCACTCCTTCCAGTGAGCCCTTAACTTCGGGGTTATTTGCTGCTGTTCTCCAACTAAACACACTGCAAATCCTGAGCAGACAAGTTTGTTGAGGAGATATTCAGGGTGCCATAACTCACCCTCAAAAGAGAAATAGTGTAAATGGAAGTAGGTGGAAAGAACAGTATTCAACCAGACTGAATACAGAGGCCCACTGAAGAATCAGGTAATAACACTGAAGCTAATAATGGAGGTGATTTTTGCAAGATCTTTATAGCGCAGGAAAAAATATCTGGAGCAATCACATGTATTAAATAGCCACCCCAAGACCTTAATGAAAAAAGTGGTGTTCTTGTTTACTGAATCACTGAAGAAATTTAAGCATCCTGACATTGACAGTTTAACAAAAAATTAATTAAAGAATAACGTAAACTAAGCTGGCTGAAGATATTGTTTAATTTGTTGGTGACTTAAGCTCAGCATAAAACATGGAATATATTGTCAAAGAGAACAAACAAACCCCGCAAAGAAAGTTGTTTCTCAAATGGTATATTCACGCATTAAGAATAAAGTATCATTACAGAAGGCACCTCAAAGCAGAATTTCATGGATTTCATGCATTTATGAAACAGATGGTGCCTCTAGAAACATTCACTTCTTTTTGTGCCATTACTACTTTTTACTCAATTACTATTCTTTTAATTATCCACTAATCAAGTGCCTAAAAAATAATAATAATAGCCTCCCAGCATATGAATACAGAGAATTTTCAGAAGCTCCTCCTCTGCCCCTTTCTACAGAAATAGTATGTTAAAGAACCTCGGAGCCTGGGCTGGTGGGAAACCTCCAATCCCGAGCAGTTCACCAGCGACACAGCCTCACGTCTCAGGCCAGAAGGAGGCTGGTATCCCCACATCCCAGTGACCAACCCAAGCCAATATTACCCTGCCCAACCCATCGCCAAGCCCAGCAGGATCACCAGTCAGTCCACATGGCACTCTGGCTGCTCAAAACACCCAGCAATCTCAAAAGTCCCAGCAATGAAGGGCTTCCTCAGAGCCAAAGAGTTTTATGACCCAGCAGCCATCTCTGCCCCAGTCCATTCACACCCCAGTATGGATCTCTGTCATGGTTTTATGATTTTTTGATAACATAACATAACATCATGTAGTGCAGTGGGAGTTAAAGAGTTAATGCTCCAGTTCCATGGATCATCGATAGTTCCAGGTATACCTGTCTCAGAAGAGAAGAACTACTTACCCCAGAGGACTTTGTGTTACTTTGCATTTCTCCTTTTTCCATTCAGAGGAAAAGATAAAACTGTTGGCAAGTCACAAGAACTCTCACTCTTTTCCCTTTTGGATCATCCCAGCAGCATGTGTGCTCCCTAGCCATCTCGCCTTTCAGCATTAGAGTAAGGCCTTCTGTTCTTGGACACTCTCATTTTATTTGACTTATTAGCTTCAATTACAATTATGTTGTATTATATTGTGTTATTTAACATTCCAATATCTTATTTAGTAAATTAGCTTTCCTCCTTAGATCGTTGCTGCTGTTTTGTTTTTAGGCCCGTCTCCCTGCCCTTTCCATTTTTCCTTATTTCCTTTTCCCAGAGCGTGGGTCTGTGGGTCCCCCCACTCATTCATCACAGAACTGGGCCAAATCAACCCATAAACCACTGACAATCGCATTCCTGAGCCTCCCAGTGCCTTGGCCCTGCTCTCCCTGCACAGAAAGGCAGCAGAACTGGGATAGACTTGAGTGCAGGATAGTTGTTTATATCTTTGTGCAGAGGAAATCTGGGATTATTTATGGAAATTCAGATGTTGCTAAAAAACAGATGCTGTTCTGAGAAGGAAAACTTCCCTTTTTGTTTGAGGTTTTCGGGTTATTTTTTTGTTGTTGTTGGCTTGTTTTTTTATGCAGTTTAGAAAAGAGAGCTGAGTGTTTGCTCCAGAATACAGGACAACTGCATACAAATAAAATGAATTTTCTTGGGACATGGGCTTTATAGAGTACTTACTATTACTGGACTTTGGGGCACTTCAGCAAAACAGTTAAAAAACCAGCTGAAAAAGTAGCTAGGACTTTATGGCTGCTTTGGTCAGCACTCTACTGAGAAGACTTGTTCTCTTTCATGCTATTGCTCTGTGGCAGAAGAGAGGGGCTTCCATATAGTAAGCAAAGAACTGCACTGAAATTGAGAGCTTCACATTTAATGCCTAAACAAGAAAAAACAGAGTTCAGCAGAAGATGGAAAGCCCAACTAATTCCTCCAGTTCATCCATAACAGCTTGTCCTCTACATGATCACCATTGCTCTTCCCCAGCTTTGCTGTATAAACACATACACCCACAGCTCATACTTCTTCTTGCACATGGTGGAGGTTTCAGGAAAAGTATCTTCTTGTTGGATGTCCTGGTATGATTAAAAATATTTCATCTTTTACTGATATTACTCTAAAGGTGCTGATATGATATTCCTAAGACCTGCCACAATTCAAAAAGGTTTATTTGATGCTTGCGCCATTTTCTCATTTTTAACTTCAATTTTTAATTTTAAATTATGTGTGGGTTGTTTTCTGTTTTGTTTGTTTGTTTCTTTCTTTCTTTAGTAATTACAATATATTTAACCTGCTGAAAAGAGCTCACTCCAGTTTTTCCAGGACTTAACAGTGCAGCAGTACAAACTATTACTGAGAAAAAAACATGCCCAGGGTGAGCATTAGTAATGCAATGAACCTGACCTGTGATACATTTTAAAGAACATTTTAGATGCCCAAATCACAAAACTAACCTTTGACAGTGTTTATTTTCTATATTGGTTTTTGTAATAAATTTCACAACATGGTGCAAAATTGTATCTACATATCAGTTAGACCATGCTGAAAACAAATAATGAAGATCAGAAAGAATAAAGAAATATCTTCGTTGTTCTAGAAAGCTTCCGAGTGTCCACCTGCTAATAGTAATATGAAAAAGTGTTCCCTTAATTTGGGATACAGTATGTTTAGCAAAGATAATAACATTTTGTGGAAGGGTAATGGAGAGAGGGTCACCATGCATTTAGTTACTGTTTATGTACTGGGCACTGCAGTAAATATTTGATTATGTATATATAGAAAGCCAAGAGAGTGTACACAGCGTAGTGCGTAGACCACTGAGAGCTCTCTACTCAGTTGCCATGCAGCAGGAGGATAGGCCAAGATGGAGGCCGTGTCCCCATCACCTATCACACACTGCATCACCCTTAAAAGAAAAGGCAGAAGTACGTAGTAAAGTTAGAGTTAGGTCGACCTTAGCTATTTCCAAAGGGATGGTAGGAGAACATGTAAAACGCAAAGGGTAGGAGCCACTTCCATACCATCATACTCATAAGGCAGCAATGCCTGGCTTTGATGAGCTTGAAGCAAACAAGCAGTTTGGGTGATGCCATAGGCAGACTTTATTACGGGAAAGTTCTCAGTTAGCTTTTAAATAAGCCAAAGATTCTCCCTTCACCGTGTAAATGTCTGAGCAAAGCTAAGGATGTTTACAACAATGATGCCATGTGGATCACTGCACAAATCTGTTTTGAAGAGATGACAGTGAATTCCGTCCAACACTTGTTAGCTGTTCAGAAAATGGTAGGAATCAAACCATGTGAAATCCCACCTTCTCTAAGGCTTCTCCTTCAGGGGATGAGCTTCAGAACTTGACAGTGGGATGCACATGGGACAATCGAGCAGAAAAAATAATTGAAAGGAATGAGAAAAAGAAGAAAGGCCTATGTAATTAATACCCTTTTCAAAACAAACAAACAAAACCATCAAACCAATAGGACAGCTATGGAGATCTCCCAACAGGAGACATTAACAGCCTCCATCTACACCAGTCATGCTTTTTCTCTCTTTTTTTTTTTAATAATTCATGATCATCACCACACATTCCACTTAATGATGTACCACAATCATCACATCATCGCCACTCATTCTGGCAGTGAGGGGCATGACATTACAAGAGGTTGAATTACACAGACTTAGTTGCGGCAAATACATAGGAAACACAATAGGGGAGAATTCTGCCCAAAATCACAGTCTGGAAAAGTTGCGTTTTACAAAATGCTAACCACAGACAGCTCTTATTTTGTAAAAAAAAAAAAAACTTGTAGAAAGGCTGAGTGGAAATAATGTCATGTGATGAATTCAAGAGATGTCTCAGCAATACACATCTCAATATTCCTGCAGAGTGAGTGTCATGGAAATGTACCTTCATCTGATTAAGGCAGTGACTTGACAAGGTAGAGAATCAAGGAAAGAATATGTGGCTACATCTGTCAAAATAAAAATTAACATGTAAAAACAATAGCACAGAATCCCCCATTAAATGTAAAAAGTTTGAAGCAGTAATGCCTCTAAATATAAACTCCATTGTTTTCCTACAAAGAGAGTCAGCAGTAAGTCCTAGGTAAATAACTAAACAATCCAAGCCTATCAGACTACACCAGGATAGTCAAAAGGCTGTTTCCAGGGATGTTTCTTGCTTAAGTGAGAAAACAGTAGTTCATGGGATGGAAGCTTAACCTGCCTGTCAAGTTATGCATCTGAGGTTCAGCCTGGTGTGCTATCTCATGCTGAAACATTGAGTACGAGGTTGGTTTTTGAAATGCATGTTGGTTGTAGAAAAACATACTTGAAAGCATCTTGATTACTGCTAATATGTAGTGTCCTAATACAGGCAAAATGTTTGCTGACTGAAGTAAACATCATGATTAATTTCAAAAAATAAAAAAGAAAATTAAGACACAATAAGTACATTATGAAATGTCTTAGTAGTTATAAATGAGTACATCAAAACCTGCTAGTTCTTGTCTACACACTTCATTGTAAATTCATCAATACTCCCAAATTAATCACACGCAGTAGTGTTGACAGGATTGAGGCCATCAGAGAATCATCCCCCAAGTACTGACAATCTAAGTAATGTTCTGGCTTCAACCAGAATGCTTGACATTGTGATACGGACCTCAGGCACGAGGCTACTGCAGCATCACAACACAGGTTAAGGCTAGATACTGGCACCCTTACAACTAAGATGCAAGACAGGTCCTTGGCAATTATTCAGCAAGCATGTAAGTACATGTGTAGCTTTAAGATTTCAAATAGCCTTAATTCCATTCAAGCAAACCACAGTCTTTATTTTTTCACTGAATGAGGTTTTTAATGAATGAGTACTGAACATGGACTATGTACAGTAAAATACTTCCTTATCTATGAATGGCAATATCTAACTTCAAAGTGTTTTCTGTGCAAATAAGCAATGTTACTCTAAATAATCATTGTTAATACACATCATTATAATCAGCAATAAGATAAAAGGTATTAAGTAAAATAACTTGCTAATACCTTAAACACAAAACAATGAATGGTGCTTACATCTGCAAGCTTATAGTCTAGACAAGAGCAGGAGTATTTAATATACGAAAAAGAGTTACAGTGGGAGGGGGAAAGAGGTAATGTAATTGAATTCAGAATGTGATATATTTAGATTAAGATGTGTAATGAGAAGCTAATAGGATTAACGGGAAAAATAACTGGATTTAAGACAGTGCATAATTGGTCTTTTGCTATAAACCTATCATATACACAAGGAAAACACCTGGAAATGGGAGTCCCCTAATTGTGCTAAGGTCAAAAATATGCATTATAAATTTAAGTGGAGACTTTTTAAGAGGAAACAGAAGACTGATTTCATATTCTAGAAGGAATTCATTTACTGGTTCCCTTCCCTGCTGTCCACTTAAATATTCAAGTGTTTATATGAGGGGTAATGGGTTTATTATTATTATTATTACTTAATAGTGCCATAGAATTGGTGATGTGTATCTACTTAGGCTGAGTTTACACCTCTAAATTGAAGAGGTATGGATCTGAAAGATGGACTGTTTGATGGATTAAGAACTGGTTGACTGGTCACAGCCAAAAGGTTGTGATCAATGGTTGTGTGACTGGGTAGAGGTTAGTCACAAGTAATGTTTCACAGGGGTCAGTCGTGCAATCATGCTCTTCAACATCTTCATCAATGATATAGATGACAGAATCAAGTGCACCCTCAGCGAATTTGCAGGCAACACCAAACTGAGTGGTGCAGTCAATACATTGGAGGGACGGAAAGCCATCCAGAGGGACCTGGACAGGCTGGAGAAGTGGGTCCATGTGAAACTAATGAGGTTCAACAAGGACAAGTGCAAGGTGCTGCACTTGGGCCGCGGCAATCCCAGGTATTTATGCTGGGGGAAGAACTCCTGGAGAATAGCCCTGCAGAGAAGAACCTGGGAGTCTGGTGGATGCTTGCAGCCTGGAGGGCCAACTATATCCTGGGCTGCATTAAAAAAGGGGTGGACAGCAGGGAGAAGGAGGTAATTGTCTCCCCCTACTCAGCTTCGAGGCCCTATCTGGAATACTGCATCCAGACCCGGGGCCCCCAGCACAAGACACAGGGCTCTTGGAACAGGTCCAGAGGAGGGCCACTAAAATGATCAGAGGGCTGGAGCATCTCTCTTATGAGGAAAGGTTGAGAGAACTGAGCTTGTTTAGCTTGGAGAAGAGAAGGCTCTGGGGAGACCTCTCTGTGGCCTTCCAATACTTGAAGGGAACTTAAACAGAAGGGGGAACAACTGTTTACGCAGGTTGATAGTGACAGGACAAGGGGGAATGGTTTTAAACTAAGGCAGGTTAGATGTTAGGAGGAAGTTTTTCACTCAGAAGGTGGTGATGCACTGGAACAGGTTGCCCAGAGAGGCTGTGGATGCCCCATCCCTGGAGGCATTCAAGGTAAGGTTCTGGGCTGCCTGGTCTAGTGGCTGGCGACCCTGCCCATGGCAGAGGGGTTGAAACTAGATGACCTTTGAGGTCCTCTTCAACTCATACCATTCTATGATTCTACGACATCCTGTATTGTTACAAGATGAGAAAAATCAAACAGACACCTCTTAGATCTCTGTCCCTCACTATGAGAGAAATATCCACTAAGAAAGAACCAAAAAAGAACAATCCAGACTTAAAATAGCAAATTAGGAATCAAAACTATTTACCACATTCTTCCCCAACACAATCACTGAATACACACCCTGCCTCTCCCACCAGAGGCAGAGGGTCAGAGAGCTGATGAGTAACTACAAAGGACATAAGAACAAGAGAGGAAGAATCAGATGCAAATATTTTGAGAAGAATAAAGGTAGACCTGCTATCCACAGTAGCAAGCTCATCTTTTCTGTCCAAGCACTCACATAGACCATATTCAAATAAATGCTAACTGTAGAATTAGTCATAAAAAAAAAAGTGTTTGTGTTCTTGCATTAAAAGATGGTTTTGCTTGTTGATGCAAAAATAGCATTGCTTAAAGGAGTCTGGCTGAAAAAGGTCAATCACATTGGAAATATCATTTCACTTTACAGTCACATTTTGCAATGCAGTCTCCAAACAGGGTGAGATTTCAAGAATATTGCAGCTCCAGCCCAGAGTGCTCCTGTGGGGGCTCTCTATGGGCTATGCCTCCTTCAGACCTCATCCACCGCTGCCCCACAGCTCCTCTATGACTGCACGGGGCGATGTGCCCTGCACGTTGCCCACGTGCTGTAGGGGGATGGCCCACTCCTTCATGGTCTCCCCAGGCTTCTCTTGGGCTGCAGGGAGCTGCTGCTGCGTGCCTGGAGCTCCTCCTGCACTGACCTCGCTGCCTGCAGAGCTGTTCTTTCACATCTCTAGCCCCTCTCTCCCAGCTGCTGTTCCATGGCATTATTTCTCTTTCTGAAACCTGCTCTCCCAGTGTACAACAAGCATCACTCATAGCTCAGCTCTGGCAACAGTGGGTTCCTTTTGAAACAGCTGGAGCTCTAAGATAACTTGGGGGCAGCCTGGGCTCTGTTCAAAGAGGCCTCTCTTGCAGTCCCCACTATGAAAACTTTGAGACACAAAGCCTCTACAAAGAGCAGTGTGGATGAGCTGAGCTGCCCATCAGCAAAGAAGCACCGCAGAGTTTGGGAGAACGAAACACATGACAGTGACAAGCAGAGCACGGGAGTGTCACAAGGAGCCCTGCTCTAACAGCCAGGAGCACATGGTTACTGCGTGGAGAATGTCAATCAGCAGTTCTCACGAGCAAGGAGGTAGTAGCAGTTTTCAAATGAATGAGGTGAATGCATCATTATTTTCCTAAAAACAGAGCTTCAGTAACAAGTAAACAACCATTTTTATAGAGAAATAGGTACCTTCCACATAGATCCATGAAACTGTCTTCTCTGTTTCTCCCAAACCCTCACACATCTCAAGTCTAAGACAGCTTTAGGCCTCTATTGCCATCACATCACATCTCAAAACTAAGGTACACCTTTCTCTGAAGAAGTAGTAATCCCTGCAATGGGGTTTCTCTCCCCTCCTGATCCATCCTGTTTCCTCTAAGGCTCCAAAGCTACTTTTCATCACAGTGCACAAACACACTCCACTCTTCAGTCCCAAGACTCCCTCTCCAGTTGCAAACATCTGGAAATAAAGCAGGTCAGTTTCTACTTTGTACTAAGAGTTAACAGGTTTGGTAAACCTGTCTGTTAAAAACACTGGTACTAACTGGTATGCATTTCTCTTCAAAGACTTCTTGAGGTTTTGCTTTGCTGTTTTATACACTTTCCTCTAGAAATCACCCTTTCTGATTTTCTCCAGCCCTCAGTCTTCCATCTGATCCCACCTGCTTTCCTAAGCCCCAGCTCAGACCATCACCCATCATTTCATACCAGGACTAACTTTTTAAGACTGAAGGAAATTAAACCTCCCCATAACTATGTCCAACCCATATGTGACTTGACCTATTGACAATGGGGTGGGTTCAGCACCTCTGAGAAGAGAGCCTCCCTACCCAAGCCTGGGCAATTCCTTGCCATATATACCAGACAGCAGTGTGTTACACTATATGCATGCTGGTCTTTCTCCCATGGCAGACCCCACCAGCCCAAAACACCACAGTTCCTCTGGAGGCCCAACTGATGGATTTATGCAGTTCCTGGAATGTTCCTCTGGTTGTGTCTGCACTAAAACCACTGAATTCAGTAGAAAAGGGGTTACAGTATTTTTTACTAGGGGAAGGAAAGGGGAAAGGGAAAGGGAAAAAGGGAAGGAGCCTTAGGAAGTCTTTATAGATACATCACTACAAAGAGAGGGTGAAAGAGGATCAAAGTATTTACCGAATGAACGTGTCAAGAGATGTTAAGAAGACAGCACAACAGAAAGCAAATAACTTACTGAGGTGGTGGCGGAGCCTGTAAAGTCCCTTAGCACAGAAATAACCCCAGAAGAGTAAAAACATCTATATGTTTCTGCAAGATAAATACCATATATCAGTGCCTGGGAGGGGAATGGAAAGATGGAAGGGGTAATTCTCCTACTAGGCAGCTTTGTAAAATTGTTACGCCATGACCTGGCAGCCCACTATTGGTCTGCCTCATTACTACAGCCAAAGTTCTTCCAGAGTTTATAGTGAGCATAAACAAATGCTTTTCCACTAAAACCAATATAAACAAATCATCCACTAACACGCTCTCCCTTCCAACAGTTGTACGCTGTCAAATAGCATATGAGCTCCAAAAGCAGTTACTCATATTCAGAAGTGAGCAGCATTCATCTGTCTGTCACTATTGAAATTCACTGACATTTTATGAACCAAAATCAGCTTCCCTTAGACATGAAAGGTCAGAATCCAACTTCACCATAGCTATGTTCATATATTGTGGGGTTTTTAGCTAGAAATCCACAGTATCCAACAAGGATACTTCAAACAGACCGCAGGGGAAGTCAGAGCCAACTCAAACTCAGAGACATTTCCTTGAGTGCAGGACAATGATGAGTCTCAGAATAATGAGAAATGTGTACAGCCACTGGAAACCTAGCACAATAGGAGCTGGGCTATTTAAGCTCCTAAAAGCCCATCTTTCTGCCATGTAGGAATAGTGGCACATTTGTGTAGCAGTTCTACATAATTTGTTGCTTCTGTTAACAAATGGAGATTTGGAGCCATATCCTCATTAGACAGAAGTAACATAAGCAATTCCTCTTCATGACTCATAAAAAAGAAGCAGAATACAATGTAGCAGTATTCCTCTAAATGCTGGTCTAACAGTGACAGAACAGGAATAAATCACAATGAGAAATTTTGCCAGACTCTCAAGGTCAAAACTAAATTTTGCTTTCTTTTCTTCTGAAATATCCCCCAGTCTGAAGAAGGGATAAAATACTTTCCTGAAGGTTACTGTTAAGTCTTGAGCTCGACAGAAGTCCCTGAATAAAAGGCAAATATGAGAGGATTCTTCTGTCAACTCTACTGTTTGATATGCCAATCAGCAATCAAAGTATCAATAGTTCTCAACTCTGCTCGCAATCCTCAGAAACCAACAGTGTTCTTCACCAGAATTTTGTTCAGCTGCTCAAAGATATGAAAACAATGCATTATTCTGTACACCAAATTACAAATACTCTGTATCATCTGCAAGTTGGGCAGGAAAAGCAGTACAATTGTTACATATAATCCAGCACTGATATGCATTTTAAATCTGTTGCAATTCAAATTTTCCACAACTGCACTTTGAACACTCTAACTTTAATGTATGTATGAATTCTAGCTTAACTAAACCAGCCATGATCTTAAAAATACCCGTTTAACTCAAGCAGTATATAATTAAGTGCTGTAATAGAGGGACCATATTAAAAGCCAGTAATTTATAAGACAGCTAGGCCGCAATGACTGGAAAAACAGACCTGAGAGAAGATAAACAGGTTCACTTTTTGTCACTGAGAACGTCTCTGAGTGACTCCTGACTGATGTTTGTCTAATCTGTTCTTGCTCCAGACTTTATTCCGGTATTTCCCAGGCAATCAATTCTAGCACTCCATTGTCTGTTCTGTTAGAGTGTTTTTGTTGTTTGTCTGTTTGTTTTCCTATACCTAGGCCCTATCTTTTTTACTACGTTTTTAAACTCTTTGTAGCTTTTCCCCAATCACCAGGTACCAGGAGAAAATGTTTTTCCTTTCTTCTTTCCACTAGCCTTAAACACTCTTCTCAGTCTCTATTTCTTTAAGCTGGATAAGCCTCATGATTTCATCATTTTCTGTAGCTCGTACATTTCAGTCTCACTTTTTTAACTTGTCTTTATATTTCATTTTTTTCTGAACCTTTCACATTTTTGTTTAACTGAAAGCCCAAAAGCAAACATAGTACTCCATCTGAGGCCTAATAGTTTTGAAACAGAGCAGAAATTTTCTTCAAACATCTTGCAGGCAAAAACAAGTTTAAAAATCAAAGTACAATATCTGTCTTTTTTAGGGGAAAAAGAAATAATAACAAAAAAAATCATAGCAATCATGACTCTACACAAATCATGATGGAAAGAAAGAAAGAAAAAAAAAAACACCGTAGATAATTTCTCTGCAAGAACTGCCATATAGGCAGCTCTTCCTACTCTGTTAGTGAAGTTCTTGCTTAGCAATACTGCCCCAAATTTAAAATACTAAATAGTACTATACTATTGAATTCGAAGATAATTAATTTGATCTCTTCTTCTTGGGTTATTTCTCTAAATCCATTCTCAAAACATCTCCTTGGCTAACTTAATCACTGCTTTAGCTTCCTACTTCCAATCAGAAAAACAATTGCACAGCCTTTTTCATTCAAAACTAATGACAGAGATCTTCTAGCCACAAATTACAGTTGTTACGGAGTTTTGGTTTTGGTTGCTTTTTGGTTTTTTTTTCTACAATAAGGAAAAAATTAATCCAAGCATGAACAAAGTAAAATAAATGAGAAGATATGAAACTTATGGTAGCTGGCCTTTTCACAGACCCACGCTTCTGCCAAATGTCTGATAACAGAATGTGGTGTGTTACATAAGCAAAGACAATATTAAATGCTCAAGAGGAAATGCCACAGGCACAGGCAACAGGAGTGGAAAAGCAGCCCTTCTCTAGGATAAATAGGAAGACAAAGATCCCTATCTCCCAGTTGCAACATAGAAAATAGTCTTTTTTTTTTTTCTTAAACGTTTAGCATTTTATAGCCATTAAGTTCATTGTTACTATTACCACTACAGCATGGAGGAATAACCTGACAACTGATAAAAACAAAGACTTCAGTGATTTTGTTTACTCCTGATACGATTGTTCTACTGCATAAGTGTGCATTGAAAGAGAATAAAATTAAATTACCCAGATGAATGATCCAGAGAACTTCAAATAAAGACAGAGAAACCTAAGAGCTGATGACCATAAGATGATCTTTTTTTTAACCATAGCTCAGCTGCATTGTGGAAAAATTTTCACTACTATCAGCTGCATTAGAAACCCTTGGGATACTTAATGGGCAGAGGCCTTCAGTCGCATGACTCTGAATAGGACCTTTCTCAATCACAGTCACTTGACTTGGAGTTTCAAGACATCTTTATCTACATTACCAATACTTATACTCTGGCCTTTTCCTAAGCTTTCTTTCTCCTCCAGCTCCACAAACTTTCAGAGATGCACAGGCTTTCTAACTATTAATGACTTTTCAAATCTGGTTGAAACTAGCCAGAGTTCAAAAGAGGGTGGGAATATTAAAAAAGCACAGCAGAGGAAACACAGAAATCAAGGCTGCACAGATAACCATTATTCAGCTTAGATGAGCTCCTTCTGAGCTTCAGCAAACATGATTATGTAGAGATCAGCAAGAAGTGTGCCAAAGAGCACCACTTCTCACTCTTCAGTCAGTGTCTTTCGGTTTTGTTTTGTGTGGTGTTGTTTTTTTTAATCATATGAGGTTTTTAGACCTTCAATTAAAAAATATTTCTGTGCATATCAATTACTAAAGTCCCCTCCTAAGCTTAGAATGAACTTGTCTGATAATGGTTTCTCAACAAGTGCATTACTCTTCTTTGTGATTCAACCATTACTTTGTTGTTTTTGTTTGTTTGTTTTCCTATTTGCAAAGTAATTCAAAGTAAGGCACATTAAGTCTACATAGTTGGAAAATACCAGACAGAGTACTTTGTCTCTTAGAAAAGAGGGAATATCATCTAGACAATTAAAGACATTTGAACTATGCTTACAAAAAATAATAAATAAAAAGATAAGAAAGAGATCAAAGATATGGAAGACTATGGAAAAATCAATGGTATAAAATGATGAGATGTATTTACCAAAGATCAACCATTCAGAAAAACAGATTTTCAAACAAGGAAAATGAACAAGTTTTCATATATCTGGACTTCATTAAAGTGCTTTATACAGTGTCATATGGAAAAGACTATGCTGTATAAAATGGGAATCAAATCCAACAATTGAATGATGGTAAGAAACTATTAGGAGGGATGTGCTGACAGCAAAACAATTGGTCTAAGGGGGAGGTTTTCTTGGAGTTCTTCAAGAAACTGTGCATTTTTCTTTACATCTTTGGATTAAAAAGCCATGCCAGAAGGATGAGCCCATTAATCAAGAGGACAGTCAGAGCGGCATAGAGTGGGGTGCCTAAAAATTGTGTCCTGTCCACCACCTGCAATATGTGCATGTTTAAGTGTGTGGCACCAGTACTACTGAAACTTCCAGCAAGTTTTAGTGGCAGAACTGGAATGAGTTCCCAGTTTTTCTATCTGGACATTGTGAAGAACCAGATGACCATGAGGCACAGAACTCTGGAAATCAGACAGCATTCAACAGCGCAAAACATAAGGCCAAACATTTCGAAATTATGACGATTTTTTGTCACAGCCTGGGATTTCATTAGTTTGATGGGGAGCAGAAGAAAGAATGAGTCAATCAGTAACAGAAGAACCAAAAACCACACCTATGATGTCACCATTACAGAAAAATGTGGTCCTAGTTTATAAAGAGGCAAAATTATTTCCCTATCCAGCACGAGCGTAGATTTCATTATGTAATACTTTTATGAAACTCTCTCTCAATGCCATGCAGACACAGTTATTCATGGAAACCCATACTGAAACAGGTGTTTATTGCTGGAATGGTTGATGGTAAGACAATATGTTTTGTATACTCTACAAGGAGGATGTTGAAAGCAAACATAAAAGCTGTCTATAAAAAACAGCAGGGAACTTCAGTGATAGTACTGACAGGAGTTACCTAAGATTATTGGCAAGATCAGTATAAGAGCAAAAGTTATAAAGTAATCATACACCTAAGATGGAAACTGAAATATATTTTTATAAAAATTAGAGAACCTGTATTCTGACCCTAATCCCAAAATAATAATAAAGTAATTACTAACTGCAATATGCTCTTCATGACTCTAATAGTCCTTTCTAGTCCAGTACTTCTGTATTTCCTTACAAACTGGCATTCTAGTCTCATATGCACTGAGAAAGACAACTAAACTCTGCATGTTATAAAGCCATGTTATAAAGCTGGCAGTGTAGATCAAGTAAGCTGCCAAACTGAGGCCTACCTCAGGCCAAATTAATACATGCAGTATGTGTACGTGATACATGTAATTCATAAAGCTGTTTTTCTTCATTTCATGCCAAGAATTTTTCTTTACTTAGAACTGCAGGTTCAATTATATAATCACTAATCTTTCAAAGTGACTAACTTTAATCAGAAATGCAAGCATTCCTCAGTCAACTGAATTCATTTTAAAAAATCCACAGTGCACTGATCCGACATGTTAAAGTGCTAGGAGGAATTTTCCTCTTTTCAATTTCAGTTTGAGTATGTACATTTAAAATATATTTCTATAGTGTCCACAAAGTAATAAATAGCAATTTTGAAAAAGAAAAATCATGAGGAAATCAAATTCCACAGCACTTCAGATGAAGCCACATGAATTAATGCTGTATTCTGAACTAAAACTTGTGTTAAAGGACAATTGTATCCAGAAGTTAAAATGTGGAAAAAGTTAAGTGTTTTGTAATAAGGGATTGTTCCCGGAAACAATTATACTGCTTTGGTGTCCTACTCATTTAAACAGTTTCACTCCTTTTTCAGCAGTCTCCATTTGTTTATTTATAGCTCATTCATTTATTAATATTCTTTTCCAGCAACCCAAAAGATAGCTTTCCTATAGAGTTACAAGGGCATACAATGCAAAAATAGGACAGACTAAAGATGGCAAAATATATGTTTTTCAACAATAAACATTCCTTTTTTGCAAATGTTTTCCTATTCAACAAAGGCCAAAAGGAATTGCTCAGAAGCTCCTTTGGATACCTCACTCCTACACATAAACACATTAGCTGAAAATGGACCCATGTACAACATTCATTAGAGAACCTGGAGAGGGCTGACGTGGGCATACAGCAAAAGCTGACAAGTATTGGACGGCACCATACCTTACAGCCTTTGTAGTATTTATAGAGCACATGGCACCATGCCATACTCATTGCTTATATAGCATTTGCGACAGCAAAGTCTGCAGCAAGGAGACCAGCTGCAACCACAGAGACCATGGACACTTCTGGAAATTTCAGATGTGACTAGATAGAAAGCTATTCAATGGATTATAGCAGAAAATTGCATTTCTACTATTAAAAAGCGAAGGATGTTAAGTGACTGTAAAAGCTTAAGAGGATTAATCCCAAAAGTGAATCTTACTGGAAGCTGGTTCTCAGTCTTATTTGCTTTTTTAAGTTACTGAGGGTATTTATGGTTTGTTTGTTTGTTTGTTTACTAAACAGAAATGGAGGAAAAAAATCATTTTAATTCTGCTA
Organism: Odontophorus gujanensis; assembly: GCA_013399175.1. Classification (NCBI taxonomy): domain Eukaryota; kingdom Metazoa; phylum Chordata; class Aves; order Galliformes; family Odontophoridae; genus Odontophorus; species Odontophorus gujanensis. Next base: position 74,130 of record VXAB01000564.1, read on the forward strand.
TAACTGCTGCTTGGTTCTCTAGATCCTTCTTATTGAAGAGGGCTCCAGTTTTGCCACGTGACAGGATACCAACATTACCCTAGCGAAATACCGCACTAACAAATGCAAAGTTCTTACACTCTCCACAGAGAGTTAATACAACCTATTAAAGCTGTAAATTAGGGAGGCAGGTAGGAACAGTCCTCTAGAAAGAACTGCCTTCTGAGGTGTCTGCCAAGATGCCCCAAGAAAAGGCAAGCTGAAGTTTACATCTTCTTTTTTTCCCCCATGGGTATTTTGGGTGCAAAGTAAAATCTAGCGCCTGCAGAAGTGGCTTGTTCAAACTGGATATGGATAAGTCACCTCCATTCAGAGTAGGAAGGAGAGTCTACCAGTTCAGAGGCTGTTACAGAGATCTAATCAAAGTCACTCAGACCTTTGCTCAAATCTGTGTTTCGGATTGCCCTAAATTTGAAGGAGGTTTAAGCAAAGGCCTCTCAGGTCAAAATGGCTGCAACTTTAATCTTCTTTGAGCCTACCACCCATTGCATGATTTTGGGCCTAACTTAAAGCTTTCTTACACCTTGCTCAGCTCAGCTGGAAAACTGGGTAAGAAGCACAACTGCACTGAAAACCAGATGTATCATCCAAGCCATGTTCAGCTGCAAACTAAGGGAACATACACTTTCCCTGAAGCAATCAATAAAATGTGCAGTGGGGGAATGCAAATGTAATCCCTCACAGAATACAAATCATTGATTATGATTTGCTGTTAAAATAGGGAAGAAATAATGCAAACAAGATATGTGACAGAAATATGCTCTGTAGAACAAAATCAGCACTTAAGTCTAGATTCTGCAAATATATAAGTATATATAACACTTTACTCACATAAGGTATTTTGAATTCAGTGAGACAAGTTGTATGCTTGAATAAAAATGGCTATACATATATATATGCACACCCCATAAAGTATGAAAACAAGGTGTTTTCCATACACATCTTGGTGCCTTGTGAATTCAGCATCAGATACATTCTCTTTCCCAGCTGACATTCACCAAGCAGTGAAGGATCAATGGCAAGAGGGTAAACTGTATTGCATCTCTCTGTAATGTTCAATGTGCAAGCTGATACATCTAATATAGAGGTAATGTTCCTATACACATCACTCTTCCTCACTAGTTTAAATCACTCAGCTTATATTTGTGCATCCTTGGCACAGAAACCATTTTCACACACATCAAGGAAGTCTCTGAGGCATCAAATAAAGACTCTTCTTAGTGTAGTCTGTATTTTACACAGGTTCACAGAAAAAGCAAAGCCAAAGGCTATGTTTTAAGGGAGTTCATAAATCCAGAGAAATTTTATTTGCTCTGGTTAAACATTTTTTCCAAAAAGATGGGAAATTCAGGCAAAACACTACTTTTTAATCATCACTAAGCATGGAAATATTGAAACAAGAAGGGGTAACAGGTTTTTTTCCCTCTTCTTTTTTTTTTCAGGAAATCTCAACGGGAAACAACTGAGCAAACAATAAAAATTGCAAGTTAGTTCTGCAAGAGTTAAATTTCCCCTCAAGTCTTGCATTTCGCAGNGAAGGGAGGGGGGGAAGGAATACTCAATGGGATATATTCACAAATTACCCCAGTCCCCCAGTGCTTTGGATCTTAACTCCAGCAAGGCTGCTGAAGAACCAATACAACAAAACCAAGAAGACCATATTATTGTACTCTCATACCTTATCTAATATCTATAGTGAAGCAAGAATAAAGAATGGGAAAACATGATTTGCTTTTCATACATAGAAACTCACTGGCTTCCTTTGCATATTAATAAGATTTCCCCTATGTCATCTATAGAGCTTCCTGTTACCAGTGCTCGAAAAGAAAGTAGACAAATTCTAATGTTGTAGTGCTTCCTGTATGCAGATACTCATGCAAATTGGTAAAAACAAATCTTCTATAGAAATAAGGAATCCGCACAGTTCTTCTAAAGAGAAATCACGTCACTATCCTGTTGTATTGCCTGGAAGGACTCAACAAGTGTGCAGACCAGGAGAAATCTGGTCTGTCTGGATTTCCCAAATGCCTCACAAAATATCTGGACTGGACAAGTATAAAAGAAATGGCATAGTCCCATCACATTTGTACTCTGTGAAAAGTTCAGTTCCAAAGACATTCAGGGCAAAGATGAGGCTGACAGTGAGGATCTGCACAAAGGTTCCATAAAACTGGCTGAGTGACAAAACAGCAAAGGTAATCCCATGTAAACAAATGCAATAGGGAAAAACAGATCATAACTTAACCTGGACTGTTTCCACTTAGGGACAAGATTTTAGGATTACAGAAAATTCTATTCACCTGGCAGCCCCATAGGCATCAAAAAAAAAAAATCAAATTAAATGCCAGGAATTATTAGATAGGGGAGAAACATCAGATCAGAACTTACTGTTATTATAACAATCCCCAGGTTGTATGAGTCTTTGCGCACCTACGTTTTGAATACTAACACATTTTTCATCCCACCATCACAAAATGGGCACGGCAAAACTAGAAAAGGGGAAAAACACCAAGGATGACAAGGAGCACAGAGCAACTTCTGTACAAAAGGTGATTTAAAATTATAGGGCAGTTAATCTCAGAAAAGAGAAAAATGATGAAACCACAAGTAGCAAGAAGGATATGACCAAATACTTATTTCCAATATTACTGGATATGAAGCACCAAAATTGTTCTCAGGTGGTATTATTAAAGTAGTTCTGCATGTCTCCTAAGCAGCCATCCTTCCTCCACTGAGCGCAGCTCGCTGGAGCTGCAAGCAAAACTCCAAGGGCTGCTCTCATTCCATCCACAAGATGCTGGGAAGTTGTTTAGACTCTCAGCCTGTTGTTCCCAGGGAAGCCCATTGATCTCAGATTTCAAACATTGCCAGAGCTATATCTCCCTGTGCTGTTTGCTCCTCCCTTTGAAAAAAAACCTCTGCTTGGCCAATTGTTCTGCACACACTCCATTCTGCACACACCAGTGGTGCTTAACAAGCCAGTTCCCTCCTGCCTAGGAGTTTCTCTTTGTCTTACATCGCTTACACTGTGTCAGCATCATNGGTAACAGGTTTTTTTCCCTCTTCTTTTTTTTTTCAGGAAATCTCAACGGGAAACAACTGAGCAAACAATAAAAATTGCAAGTTAGTTCTGCAAGAGTTAAATTTCCCCTCAAGTCTTGCATTTCGCAGATAATATTTCAGTGTTGGCCTCATTGCCATTCTTTACTTCCATTAAAGTGTAAAGATTACTTACAAGTTGCACACACATGCACACACAAAATAGATATAAAAGGTAAAAAAAAATAAAAAAGAAGGAACGAAAAGAAAGGAAAAGGAAGGGNTCAGTTCCAAAGACATTCAGGGCAAAGATGAGGCTGACAGTGAGGATCTGCACAAAGGTTCCATAAAACTGGCTGAGTGACAAAACAGCAAAGGTAATCCCATGTAAACAAATGCAATAGGAAAAAACAGATCATAACTTAACCTGGACTGTTTCCACTTAGGGACAAGATTTTAGGATTACAGAAAATTCTATTCACCTGGCTGCCCCATAGGCATAAAAAAAAAAATCAAATTAAATGCCAGGAATTATTAGATAGGGGAGAAACATCAGATCAGAACTTACTGTTATTATAACAATCCCCAGGTTGTATGAGTCTTTGCGCACCTACGTTTTGAATACTAACACATTTTTCATCCCACCATCACAAAATGGGCACGGCAAAACTAGAAAAGGGGAAAAACACCAAGGATGACAAGGAGCACAGAGCAACTTCTGTACAAAAGGTGATTTAAAATTATAGGGCAGTTAATCTCAGAAAAGAGAAAAATGATGAAACCACAAGTAGCAAGAAGGATATGACCAAATACTTATTTCCAATATTACTGGATATGAAAGCACCAAAATTGTTCTCAGGTGGTATTATTAAAGTAGTTCTGCATGTCTCCTAAGCAGCCATCCTTCCTCCACTGAGCGCAGCTCGCTGGAGCTGCAAGCAAAACTCCAAGGGCTGCTCTCATTCCATCCACAAGATGCTGGGAAGTTGTTTAGACTCTCAGCCTGTTGTTCCCAGGGAAGCCCATTGATCTCAGATTTCAAACATTGCCAGAGCTATATCTCCCTGTGCTGTTTGCTCCTCCCTTTGAAAAAAAACCTCTGCTTGGCCAATTGTTCTGCACACACTCCATTCTGCACACACCAGTGGTGCTTAACAAGCCAGTTCCCTCCTGCCTAGGAGTTTCTCTTTGTCTTACATCGCTTACACTGTGTCAGCATCATGATGCTATGAAACACCACCAATCCAAACTGACACGATGCAGTAAAGCTCTCAGTGTATAATTTCTCCCTGTCCTCATGAAGTCTTGTAAATAAGTGATTAGGTCTCATTCAGGGTGTCTAGGTTTTATGGGGTGAATCTTTGCAATATAAGGAGGTGTATACTGTTATTCGACCTTTTTTCTGCTGCTTCTCACAGGACTACCATTTTGGAAAGCTGAAGAGACTGCAAAGAACAGCCTGGATGGGACAACTGAAATCTATTGCATATGCATTTGAAAGACGAAAGACAGGAACCCAGCACTGTTTCCAGGGGCTTCAGAGGACAGAAAAAAAAAAAAAGCAAGCAGGACAAACCACCACTGTCACACCATGTACAGAGAAGTCTGCCTGTTCAGAACAGGAGCCCACTGGGAGCATCACCCTCAACCTCCAGCTGTGCATCCTAGAGGCTGCACAACCTCCAGTTCCAGCTCCCCAAAGAGGATAGGGCAGGGTTAGCCAAGTGAGCAATTTTTATCCCAAAACAGGAGCCCCAAACAGGGTTCTTTCATGAGGTCAGGGCACAGAAACACCCAATGCTCCTCTAGCCCTAAAAGTCAGTGGCCTAAAAACATCCACTTCAGCTCCATAGCTAAGGGCACAAAGTCAAGAAGTCTTGCTAACGCAAAATACTTTTTTGAATCCTATCCTAAACACTCTGGAGAGAACAGACAAAACCCAGCCTTCTTTATGATTCCCTTTTGAACTAGGTACATTATTTCTGGGTTGTACATTACAACAAATGTCTCATTGATTTCCCAGTCACAAAGAAATCATTCTTTTCATGTCTTGTGACAGATGTTTCTTCGGATGAACAGCACTGACTTCAAACAGGATTTTTTACCTCACGGAATAACTTTGCCAAAACTGATTTTAAAGTACCTATTAGCAAACCAAAACCAGACGCATTGTATTTCTGAAGCAAAGGGTGAGCAGGAAGAGTCTCTTTTCCAAACTGAAAAACATCTCTGTCATTTGGCATTTTCATCCTGCACAGAAGTGATCAGGGTGCAACATAACAGGTGCCTAATTAAGGAGCAGTTACTTATATTTTTTTCCCACTGTTTCATCTCATTATCAGCATTGAAAGAGTAAGCCCCAGACACATCTATGTTCCATTTCAATCACCTCTTCTTCATTAAGAGGAACCAGCTTACGGCGCTTACAACATTCTCAAACTATTTTTGTAGGATTTGCTCATTTGGCAACCCCTGGAAAAAAATATTAAAGAAAAGGGGGGGAAAAATCACAGAAGTATATAAATACTGTTTTCTACTTTGAAAGTAAAGTGCCTTGAGTTGAGGTAAAAGAAAACTGTGAAAATAAAATTTGCGATTTACAGAGGTATAAGAAGGAAAGTTTTTGATGCATCATTTTGTTCTTTGGTTTAGAAGTAGACAAAGGAAGAAAGATGGTCTTCATCATTTCCTCTTAATCCTTCACCACACAGATCCATTGTCACACTTAAGCTCCCTACAGATGCAGAATAAACCTCTCCCGTGAGCTACTTAGTTAAGCAGTTTGGCAGGGGAAAAACGTGATTACAACTTTAACAGGGTTTTCGATTTAGCCTGGAGAATTTGTAGTGCTATTTTCTCAAGAGACTGCATCAAAAGGTAGAGAAAAGAGCAGCTAATACATCTTACAGTGAGCGTGGCATGAACAGCTTTGCACAGTATTTATCTCACAGGCTTCTTCAGTTTGACCAGAGCACAGCTGAGCAATAGTTTCTGAAGAAATGGTTATATTAGCTGCTTTTGTCCTGTCAGAAAGTATTTCAAGAAGTCTCATACAGTAGATGAAAAATACACTCACAAGTTCACTTTGTTATATCATCATCGAGCTTGTAAACATCTGTCTCATTAGAAATTTAAGCTACGAGAACACCCAGGTTTATGATTTAAGACTGAGGTCAAAAATGAGAATATGAAAGACCAAAGCTTCATGTGCACCAGGTTATCTGGCATGGACTGCTCATATTCATCACAGATTTATCAAATGACATGCTTGCTTCAGTTTCTCAGACGATAGAATATAATACACAGCGGAATCAGTCCACAACTGGAATTTCATATTCTGAACTCTTCTCTGCTCATATGTGCTGATCTTCAAGCATATTGGTAACAACTGCATTTACTTATCTGTGCATACAAAACTGCAAAATAAGGATGTTACCAAACAGAACTACAGCATAATAGGAAAGTCTGAACCACGAGAACTCCCTCTCAAGAAATCTGAAATGGCACCACAGTGCCTCTAAGGACTTTTCTAGCGGAAGGAATAAAAAGAAAAGCAAAAAACAGGTAATCAGGCATTTCAGCATTTTCAAAATTAATTCTAAATTTGGAAAAATTCTTTTGGAGAGGAAAGAGTTTTTAAGAGAAAACATTAGTCATAGGAAACAAAGAGATGTTTTTTTCCATGACTGAGCCTTTAGAAACAAAGGGCGGCACATACCTCTTTCAGTTTTGCTCTATCGACTCAAAAGCCCTCATGGTTTCTAGTGGATAACATAAACCCGCCCTTGCTTTTTATACAGGCAAGTATGGTACTCCTGTCCACATGTGGATATTGCTATGGAATACTTGCAGCCATCCACACATCACAACAGGGCCTGTTCTTGTGCATATACATATGGTATATAACATGCACATATGTCTCTGACTGCTTATATGCAAATGCATGCATGGAAATACCAACAGACTTGGAGCTCCATCAACACAGGCTGCGCCGTCCCCCAGCCAACCCAAGCCAACCAGCATTTCAGTCGCTGCGGGAGCATGGGTTACACACGCATACAAAAACAAACACGTGGGGTGACATCCTCTCCACATGAAAAGAAGAGTCTGTCATCTCCGTGGGTGTCAATTTAGCATAATCCCCACAGAAAGATACTGCTTGCTTTAAAATACACAGATGTCTTATTTAAGAAGGGCCCATTCATTTCAGGCTCAAAATACATAAACATGCCTTGAGTAATACAGCAAAAAAAGGTACTTTTTGCTGATGTGTTGTGGTTTAGGATTTCTGAGGAGGTGAAGTATGGAGCTCAGTTGTTGTTTTCATTTTCTGAGGGGGTTTTATTATTATTAAGTTTTAATTCAGTTTGGCTCGATCTTTATTTTGTAGGTATGTAAATATAGGCAACCCAGTGCCAATAGCTAGAGAAATAATTCTGGTCAAAATGAAACACAAAGCTCTAGGCTATAAACTTGAGACAAAAATCAAAGGATTTAAATGAAATTTGACATGGCGACTCATTAAATTCAAAAGTATCCATGATATTTTATTAAACATCAGTTAACTGCATCATTAAATAAGATAAATGCAAGTTCAGGAAATGAAACAGTCATTGCCTAAACCTTTAACGTGCTTGAGACACACCAATGCTGAACCAATTCAGAGGAGCAGCCCCAGCTCATCCACAGGCTTATCTTCAGGAGTAGTCCTTATTGGTGTCTCTAGAGGAAGTCGTCTCCTTTCTAGAATAAACACTAAAACCAGTCTTCTGATAAGGGTGACTGAACTGAGCACAGTATTTCCAAAGGTGTGCATCACACTGAATACATCAGAGCACGTAACTGTTTGATGTGCCATGTCTTAGCTATATGACCCATAGGTTTGATTTTAAGTTTCCACATGTACTGAACATACAGCCAAATACTAGATAAAAAAATTGCTATTCAGGGTAAGAGTCAAAGTCTCAGTCCACAAGTTCTGTTTCACAATGTCCAAGTGTCTCAGTGAGATACCTAAGAGTCATAAAGCAAGTACCTGAGATTATCTTCCCTCCTCTCATTTCAGAGATCTTTCTTACTGCTGCCAGTTGGCTCCAGTTTAAGGTCTTTTTCTGGGGTGACAGAGTTAATTAGACCTCCAAATGTTTCATCCAAAGACACACTACTTTCTAGCTTCCCCTTAATTTTTATCTGTTATTCACTCAAATCAGTTAAGTTCAACTGATGCTCTCCCTGATCACTGAAATAATTGCATGCTGCTACATGGATTTATTCATCTCGATTTGTAAATCATTAGTAAGTATGGCTATATAACGTAGCTTCCATTGCAGGATCAAAACATATCATTTCTCACACCGTGGCTGTTCAAACCTTCTGTGGAGACGTTTTACCAAGGTAACAATTTTAAAGTATCAACCAACTTTCCTTAACCTCCTCTTTTATTATGACCCAATCTAAGTTTACTAACAGGCGGCAAAAGCTGTGCCAGTTATATTTGAGTGCATCATTATGTTTTTAATCTTTCATTTCACTTTCACTTTTTTTTTTAAGCAAGACTCAGTGCAGGTGTTGTTGCTCCGTAACTACCCACATCTCCTTCTTTCACCCTTTGGAACGACACAGAATCAACACAAAAAATAAATTAAAGCAATAAGAATTTTTAAGTAACAAGATCTTTAGATACCTCACTACTGCCTTAAGCATATGGTGTTAAGAAAATGCTCTGTTCCTGTATGTATGTAAATAGTGGGTTTCAGATGAAGGCATACTAAAGCTTGTTCAAAGTAAGTAGCCCCATTCCTGACATTTTGAGGACTAACATAATGTACACTGATCTGCACTACAAACAGCCCTGCTGTTCATCTCACTGTTTAGACATAAATATATTGTGCAGCAATTCAAAACACATTTTTGCAGTCCACCAAATCAAGTCCTCATTTCCCACAGGCTTAAAAGTGGCTAAAAGAATAGAGAAACTTAAGTGGCTGCCAGAACATATCTGAATGTGGTCATTTTTCTCAATCTCTCCTGCTTTAATAAGCTACAAGGAACATGGCTTATTTTACCACGTATCTCAGGCTATGGACCCACTTTCCTACAGCTAGAAACTCTGCAGACTGTGATGGGGGGTATTATCTGCTTCTCACTCAGGGAATTTAAGACTACTACAGAAAATATTCTTACCAAAGTTATCACAAACAGTATATTAAAATCAAAACATTTTCTCAGAAATGCAGAAGGAAAACAAAAAAGACTCAAGAATTTAAGAATCCTTACCAGTTGAGACAGGAGGACCAAGTCACAAAATACCTGTGAATGCAAACAGATGTTTTGATCTGCCAAATTTAAAGGATCGGTTTTCCCAAAAGTACTCACTGGGAGCAGTACAAGAACCATTGCATGTGGTTACTATATAGATTAGGCAACATTCCTCATAATCCAAGTAAAATCAGAAGACATCTTTCAAATAAAAAGGAGAAAACTGATTTTGAATGGGTCCTTAGTATTAATCTACGTTTTGCTGTGAACCACAGGTACTACATCTCTGTAGATCAATAGCAGTGCTCCCAGTTTCTACTGTTAACCCTATCTTCTGGTTGGCCATACCATGCTCTCCTTGGACCACCTGAGCTGAGGCACTTACATGTCTCTCTCAGTCCTTTTTCTGTATCTCTCCAGAGTAAATTACCCAACTTATGACCCAACATAGTACATTATTCCACATGCTCAGACCAGCAAGAGGCAGAATTGTCTCAGGTTTGATAACTGCAGTCCATCTCACCTCATCCACTACAATGGCCTGGGGCACGGCATGGTCTAAAGAGAAGACCCTAGTCCTCCTCGCTTTATCCAGAAGTACGTATGGCACTGGCATTTTCAGAAACCCTCCCAAAGTTGTACATTCAACAGAGTTAACTGGCAAGCCATCTAAGCAGCGTTACACACAGATCAGCAGCCAGTTCTAGAAAAATAAAAGCAAGAAACACAGCCCCACCCTGGGGTGAAAAATTCCTTCTTCAAGTCTGAGATGTTTCTGACTTAATACATAGTTTAACACAACACTCATTGCCATCCAGGATGGTTTTAAAAAGCCTATGTGTTCTAGAGAGGATGATACGTAAAATTAATTTGAAACCTATTTCAGGGGGCAGGGGAGGAAAATGGGGCGAGGAGAACTTCTGAGTCGGATGACTTTTTGAAGGGCAATAGTAAAACAGTCACATCACTCTGTGAGTTTCTCTCAAAGGATACACTCTCTGTTCAACAAATACTTCCATTACTAAAAGTCACAGCCACAGCCCCAGTAAGGATCATCACAACAGTAAGATGCCACCATGAGCAGCATCCTAACAGCCCAACATCTCAGCAGTCATGACACAGCATTAGACCACCAGCAGTCACTGAAGGTATCCTGTCACCAGGGTACTGGCTAGGACTAGCGGGCTTGGAAGATCATCACTCAGCTGTGTGTACGATCCTCCAGCTGAATTGCATTCACCTATCGCTCAAGGAAGGTGAACATAAATGTGCAGAGAACTGTAATAAGCCAGTTCCTTCCCCTTGGTCTTCTTCATTCACTGGGCATGAATGTCTTCCTGTACGGAACCATATGTTATGGCTCTGATACACACAGAAGAAAACAACAAAACCAAATCCAATTTTAGTCAGTATTTTTATTTCCAACAACCCCTTGGCTGAAAATGTCTACATGACACAATCTCCAGTACTAGACTGATAGACCCCAAATAACCCTCAACTACACAGCCACCCACCAAGCCAACTTTTCAGCCATGTCAGAGTGGACTTGCAATGTTTCAATCACACCAGGAAGGAGATAATCCAGAAGGATAAGAGTGAAGACCACTATCCCACCAACACATAGAGGCTCTGTGATTACTTCACAGAGATGGAGCTTCCATTAGAGCTATTGATGGAAGAGGACTGGCAGCAATGGGAGTACCTGGTAACCCTGGCAGAAATCCTCTGGCAGATGTTTCACCTGTCCTCCAAGTAGTCAAGAAGTAGACGATTAGAATGCCTAATAATTTACTTCAGTGACTCTCATAGCACCAAAATTCAAATCACACGTTTGCACTAGTAGCCCGCAGAATAAAAACAGCACCATTAGTTTCAATGAGGTCGCAAAAGACACAACATCATCTTCATGCCCAAGTATACAATATGGAAATCACACTTAACTGGAAACACTGAAACACATATTTTAGCCAAATCAAAATGAATTCAAATTTAAAGATGTCAAAATTTCCTGAGAAATGAAACTCTGAAGTTTTGCCGGATCCAGTCCGTGTCAATGTTCCATATCCAGACATACCAATGCTTTTTTTCTTTTCAGAAAAAAAAAGTTATGAAAACAGACTGTGTCCAATATCCACAAGCTCTTTGATCTGAACTGTGAAAATAAATTATTTACTGAATTAGATGATACCTTTGGGAGTTCTGGTAGTATTGTCTGTAAATTTTCTTTAGCTGTGCATAACAGATGGTCAGCATGTTAGTTTTATTTACAAACCATAAGCATTCACAGAAAAGAAGAGGTGGAAGAGGAACAGCCTGTTTGTTTCAACATCAAGGACCTCTCTTGGAAAAAGTTGCTGATAGGTTTAGGGGGACTTGAGGGGGACTTCTTGCTTTAATTGTTTTGCATTATCAGTTTGGACTTAAACATCAATCCCACAGCTGTATTCTTCTCCCCTGGAAAATCTTCATCAAGGTTTAAACATTAATCAAAAAGGAAATAAAACTAAAACCACCTCTAAACTGTAGTGAATTATGTCTTGGCAACTCTATCCTTTTGACCCTACTATCACTTTGATGAATCCATCCCATTGTGTTGTATTGTGTATAGTACAGCACCGGCTTGCATGAGCTGTAACACAGGCTGCCAAGTAGTATACTGACTGGTTAGCTTGTGAATGCCTATGTTAACAAAGCCTCCAAGTGTGCATAGACAATGTCATAGATTGACTTAAGCCAAACTGCTGAATAAAATCAACGTCCAGGCAGTAATTCTCATTCATCAGAAAGAAGTCTGGGAGTGACTCAAACCCTCATCATTGCAAAGATCAGATTCCCGTAAGTTAACGGGGAAGAAAAGGTTGCATAGAGAGTAGTTTTCCATAAGAGTGACTGTTTGGGATTTATTAGTAGCATATCCGCCATTAGATGCTCATAATTATCTAATAATTTACTGTTAATATAAATATATTAACAATCCACTCATCTCTCTTTTCTTGGGAAGACAAGGAGCAATTGAAATGGTCTTCCTCCCACCTGTACAAGGAACCAAGTGTACTTGTGTCCAATAACATTTCCATCAGGCTGCTGCCCAGATATCAGTATCAACACTTCCAGCTGCACCCACAGGCAGATAGTATGCACCAGAGAAGAACTGGTATATTCCGTCCTCCTTTGGCAAATAACTGGACGTGATAGCTGCAATAACTGTTTCATGTATGAAGGAGATCTCAGATGCTGAGCTGTGACTTAGGAAACCCAGAATAAACTCCCAGCTTCGCCACTGTGCTGCTGTGGGACCTTACCCATACCATGCCAATGTTCCACCATTCTCATTACCTCTGCAGTAGCTTGATGTTTTGCATTACACCCACATATGGTCATGCATTCAGGAGAACTAATAAAATGTCACGATCTAGATCTAGCAACAAGCTATAATTACCACTGGAAAAGATGCTTTTCTACTGATATCATTTCAGTGTCATCAGAGCTGTCTGAAACAAATACTTCATTGTTTTACTGCATAAACATCCTTCTACATCATGTCTGCCTTGTTGAACTCTTTCTGTGCCATCAGAGGACGGCAAATGTAGCCAAACTGCGTCAGCTCTGCAAACCCACTGTTTCCCAGTTAGCAGCTAACCAAACTGTGTCCACATATCATTGCTGAGGAGCCGGCTTCTTCCCAGAAGGGAAATAGAAAATGTACTGTATCATTGTGGGGCAGATCCAGCATGCTAAATAGAGTCACATACTATCACTGCATGAGCAAAAGCTGTTGCTGAGGGGAAATAAAGGTTATGTTTGGTTTTGAGGTTTTAAAGCATTTTTTTCCTTTTTTTTTTCTTTTTTTTTCCTCTTAACCCAAAGGGATCCAAACCAAAAGTTCCTTCCTGCCTGAAAGAGTTAGGCCTGGGACTTTTATGGCCCGATTCTCCTCTTGGTTATACTAAGCTCAGTCAAATGTGCATCCAGTGAGCCCACAGAACTGCTTCAGCATAAAACCAAGGCAAGGGAGGCAAAGATATGCTCCACGCTAATGAAGTCATAACAGCAGCAGCCATTCAAAGCAGTGTCAGCATTTTCAGACCAAAATGATGTTGATCTTTTAGCTGGAAAACACAAGAGTTTGAAGCTCATTCAAGTACTCTGCACAAAATATTGAATTCCTTTCCAGCATCCTTTTACTGAGGTTGACAATACGTGTCTGTAGCCTGTTGAAACCAAGAAAAATGGCAACGACTTTACCCTCTTTTCTCTGCTCACCAGTTTTTAACATAGATGTAAGAAAATAAACAACTTTGAGTAAGGAGCCCATGCAAATACTGAAAGGTGTGACATTCTATAGTATATACTGATTACTTGGTGACAGAGGACTGCAGCAATCACTGCATACAGACCACAGAAGATGTTTGGCAATTACTGCTGTGAGATCAAAACCTCTGGGTGACCAAGAAGGCCTAGATTAGAAGGTTTGAATCACTAGAAACCACATATTAGCCTCAAGTAAGGAAGAACTACTACCATCTGTACTGGGCTTATGTGGAAAGGTTTAGATAGTGGGGGGCTGCAAGTGTGGCATCTGTGAGCAGAACCCAGCAGCTGCCCCCAGGTTAGGTCATAGCCAGGTCTAGCTGCTCCAAAAGCAACCCACCACTGCCAGAGCTGAGCCATTGGTGTCTAAGGTTGTTCTTCTGGAAGAGAAGATTTAAGGAAGAGAAAATCTGCTGCGCAACAGCAGCTAGGAAAGAGGAGTGAGATATGAGAGTACAGCCCTGCAGGCACCAAGATCAGTGCAGAAGAAGTGCAGAAGGTACTTCAGGCATGGAGCCTCTATCACGAATAAATAAATATTCATCCTTCAAGTTTTGTCCCTGTAAAAAATTGTTCCCTAGTGTAAACTCATTCTCTTGTACAAGTTAATACTGTACAGGTAGGCTCTGCCATGGGGAATATGTTAACTTTCAGCATATCACCCTTTTCTTTGACCACTGAACCTCACTTTCAATTCCTAATTTAGCTCCTGACTCTTCTGCACAGGTTTCTGATTTGACTTTTGCTGTGTTTTCTTCTTCCTAATCCTGACCTGTCTGCATTACCTTGACCATACTTTATCTCTACTGCTATCCCAGAATCTGCTTGGCATTCTGTAGTCCCTGATCTTGCAGTTAAACCTCCCAAGACCTTCTAGCCCAAATTATCCGGCTAAGTGTTTCCTGTTTCCCAAATTATACTTGACTGCAGTAGCTACAACCCATCTACAAACCTGATGCTAGCCTGATTCTTGTCAGGAGGACTGACAATATTTATCCCCTTGCATACCTTTTACCTCCAAGGGATGAAGAACATGGTAGAATAGCCCAAGTCATCTTTGAAGTCTACCAGTACTCAGCCCACATTCATTGCTAAACTACTCCATCCCTTCCACATCAAACATTCTCCCGTTTGAGGGATGTGCTCCAGGTTGAAATTATTTGCATTCCTGTTTACACTTCTATACTTAAGCATTTGAATCCAGGAGAAGCCCCAGATGCACAGCAAATTTCCAGGACCCACCTCATACATTCCAAGTAGACTGTGTGGCTTTTTCTATGTTTTGTTACAAAGAGTGTTTCCCACTCCAGGAGTAGGCAACAACTGTCCAAGACAGGGGTAGCCGTTCAAATCTCCAGGTCTCACGTTACCTTTCCAGTCTCACCCTAATTTTGTGATAACTGTGTTCTTTTTGTGCTTTACCTCTCCTTTCTACTTTTCGTTATCTTGATGTTATTAGTCCAAATATGTCAATCCAGAAAGGATTTTTAAGGGATCATTACGGGTTCTCATCTTGCATAGCACATGGTCCCTGTCTCACTGCTAAGTCCTTGGAACCATCACAGTGCAGGAAGACATCAAGCAGACATAAAGGAAATGACCCTCCTTTCATCTGCTTCTCCTGAACCAAAGGTGCCTGTTCTCCATCTGAACTACTTGAGTATGAGCAATCCAGCCCCACTGACAAATGCAGCTCCCCTGCCCACACTCTGTCTGGATCTGCTGGCTCTTTCCTGTGTCATCAAGTAAAGAACAAGGAATTCTCTCTCAGGCCGCCTGTTTTGACCAAGCTCCTTGCAAATCTGGGTGTTACTAATAATTTCCTAATAGATTAAATTGGATAGCACTGTAAACCGGGGGCATGGAGAGCAAGAAAGGTTTTGTCCTCTTTCACACTATCAAACTCAGAATCACCTCCAGTCCTGATGAACAAAATTACTTGATCTTCAATTGGTAAAGTCCTGTCTGTACCCACTAGGTTTTTCATATGCTGGCTACTCATAAACAGACCTAAATTGACTGAGTGACATTAGGAACCCAATAAGAATAAGACTGATACCATGCACAGAATATTCACCAGGTTGTGCAAAGATGCACCTTCCCAAAGTCGTAGGCAACTTTGAGTACGTTTTAGTCTTCACTAGATTCTTCTTTTAATCACTTCCTAATACACGTGAAGCAGTGTGATACAGAAAGTTGTTGACCTCCCTAGTACAGGAAGTAGGGCTGGGTAGATGTCAGGGAATCTAACAGCAAGAAGTTATGTTATTTTTCCTCATTACCCATAAAAGATATTCTGTTGTTGTTGTTTTTTTTTATTTAATTTCTTGGGAAATGATCCAATCTGTATGCACTGGTACACTGATGTTTCTTTGACGTTCTCCTTCACTACTCTCTTCTCAGACTGCCCAAAAAACTGAATTAGTATTTTAGTACTTCTATAGCCTTATTCTAAGATGTTTATGAAGAAGGAAATCGACCTCTTCCTGGATACCAATGAACTGTCAACTTCCTCTAGCCAGCTTCTTTGTGACACATGAAAAGCCATTTCTCAGAGGCACAGTTATTGACTTCAGCTATAAAAGGGGAGTGAAAAGGATGCAAAGAGTGGATGGGGAGCATACCTCAAAATGATTCCCTTGAACTTCTCTTCATATTCACCAGAAAGTGGTAGAAGCTCAGTACATGGGACATGGATCAGGCTGTGCCTATGCTTCTGGGATTTGGGAAAGATTTAAGAAAGGAGACGGTAGACAATGTGTCAGAGCACTCAACAAAGCAAGGGGGCTCAGACAGTACAAATGCTGTAGATCAAAGTACTCAGAATAATTTGTGCATTGTTCCCAACTATATAAACACAAGATTTCTTAATTTTCACACAAGTCTTTGCAATGCCAGTTCTTCCCTTCACACACATACCTGGAAATGCTCTTTGCTAAAATACAAATGCCCCTTTTCTAGGTGGCCCAGCAGGAAACCTGGGACATCCATTAACAGCTTCAGAGCTGGCCAATACCCTGAAACCCATAACACTGGGTAAAGTAGCTGGTCTGACAGCTTCTAGATTAACTTTTATGGCTTTATTTTTCCCTCAATAAAGTTGTAGGCAACTACATCCTTTTCTCAACAAGTCTCTGGAGGAGAGTTCTGTCCTCTCTACCTTAAGAGAGAGTTTGAGTTCAATGGTTTTCTAAGCTGGGCTGAGATCACAGATCAGGCTTGAACTATTGACCCACTTCTCAAATTCTTGGAGGTAAATCAGAGAAAATCATACCCCAAATCATATGTCTGAGTCAAAAAAGCATTTCTTAATGGCTGGGCCAGCTCAGATAACACCCTTAACAGACTTGGGACACTAAGCCACCCACAGCTTGGACAAGGGAATAGGGACTGACCAGAAATACTAAATACACACCTCCCATGATGTGTCTATATGAAGAGGACTAGGAAAAGCCTCTCAGACACTTGGCTCTGTGTCCAAAATAGTGCATAACTGGAAGCAGATTGGAGCAGAAGTTTGGAGGTTCAAATGGGTAACTTCCCCAGGAGACAGAGTGATATCTGAGCTCAATTGAGACAAAGGAAGCTGAAGATTTGGGAGAAAGAAAATACCTGGAGGTACAGCCCTGGGGCATAGTGCTGTCTCCATTTGCTAGGACCCAAGGAAGGTGTCCTTTATGCTGTCTTGCTGGAGGAACAATTTTTTTTATTTTGACTCCTGGGAAAAAAAGGGAAGAAACCATTGCTGCAGGAAGGAACTGGGTCTTCCTATGCTACTAGGAAGACAGGGGTTACAGGGAAGCTGAAGTGGATTAGGAGTTAAGACAGCCATCACCAACATATTAAGAAAACTGTAGAACTACAAGGATGGTGGTGCCCTGGAACCGAGCCAGACCAGACAAGTGTGTGCAGAGCAGAGGGCTGGTAGGGAGCCCTTTGCCTGAGATAAATTTGTTGTTGAGAAACAGAACTTCATAAATGCTTAATTCTGAGACAAAAAAAAAAAGATAAAAATACAAAAGGATCACACAGTCGTCAGAAACAGTTTTACCATAGTCAGCAGGAGACAACAATAATTGAGAGGCACTTTACCTCAGTGCTTGCAGAAACAGAGCATATTGAAAGAGAGTAGGAAGAGACTGAAAGAGAGTTACAAGTGTTTTATGCCAGGATCGGGCAATGACAACAAGACTGAAGGAAGCTAAAAGCAGCCATATTGGGTACTCAGATTTTATGGAAGCTCCATATGTTCCCAGACCCAGTTTCCAGTCCTAGAACAGTAGGGACTGAAAAAGGCAGAGGAGCCTGCTTGCACCAGTGTACCCTCCCTGGCACATGAGCACAGCCCAAAATGTTTGCAGACGCAGCTGGATCCAATCACAGGATATACCATGTGGTAAAAAAAAGTCTTCTCAGAGCCAGCATTTTCCTTCTCTTCTTCAACTGCTGAGTAAGAAATTAGGCCTGAGCCTTTCTTCTTTTCTCCCCTTTTCACAATTTCCTCTCTTGTTTTGCCAACATTATCCTCCTCTGAGGTCTACCAAGCCATTTGGTTTCAGGTTCTCAGTTGTTACTACCTGCATTCTTCTAGTTCCAGGCTGTTTATACAGATAAAGTAAAATCAATGAAGAAGGTGCAATAAATCACCTTAAGACTTATTTTCTTTTTTTGTCACAACTCTACATTTTGAAGCACTTCTGTGGTTTTCCTTTGAACCATGCCATCCAGAAAGACTTCTGAATACTTCCTTCCCATGCCTCTTCAGCTCCAATTAAATATGCAGTAAAACCTACTGATCACTGAGGGATATGGTTAGAGGGCATGGTATGGTTGTGATAGGCTGACGGTTGGACTAGATTATATTATCATTTTTTTTCCAACATAACAATTCTGTGATTCTATGATCTCAACATGGCTCATTGAATTAGAGTTAAAAGCTGCTTTGCCAGTCCACTCATAATCATACAAAATCCTACTGCACATAATAAAAAACAATATGATTATAAAATAATTGTACCTGTGCACTGATCTTTCACTTGAAAAAGAGCTACTCCTCCAAAAGCACATCAGTCCAGCACCATTTGGAGAGCTGCTGAGTTGCCACCACCAGCCTTGGCACAGCTCCTTCCAAAGTCTGTCCTGCACTTGGGGCCTTCTTTGGTCTTGCATTTGTATTTCCCACAGTGATCTCATGCTGACCTTGGACAAACTCCACACAGTTAATTAAGTATGGCTGTGATCTGCCTCACCACTAACAGGGTGTTCATTTTGCCTCTTCCCCTTCCCCCTCCACTGAAAGATGCAGTTCTTCAGGTGAGATTAATTCTGTCTTCAGGTGAAGGTCCAAAGGCTTTTTTTCATTGACCTAAATTAAACCCAATATTCGCATCCATATAAGCAACACCAAAAATCAGGCTTAGGGCTTTCAAATCCTGCCAAATTCATAGGAAAGGAGAACAGCAGACTTCAAAATCTACCCCCATTCATTGAAGTGTTTTAATTAGTATATATATTACATGGATGTATTTTGAGTCAATATTAACATTTTAAATTATGCAATTAAATTAATTATGGTAATAAATAATTACATGCCCGTACTCAGGAAGCCAGCACTGCAAGCAAAGAAAGGAGTTCTCCTATTTACCCACCTAGGGGAAAAGCTGAAATTATGTATGTTAATGATAGAAGAAAGATCTTGAATTAAATTATCAGAGGGCCCTCAAAAGAGAGTAAAGGGGCTAGGTAAGAATGATTAACGTGCTTCTACACAAAGAATGATACTTTTTATATATCTTTGACCTTCAGAGGTCAAAGGGATTATAGGACCATTTGAAGTTCAGGAGGAGCTGAGCGAGGAAACAAGAGGGCTTTTCATGGGGTGATGAGAAGCTGAGGCTGATATTTCAAGAGCAGAAAGCCTATTTTTATTAACTCCTTCTTTCTCAGGTAAAATGTTTTTGACAGAAGAAAGCAAAACAAACAGATGGATGTGCAAAAAGTAATCCAATTTCCTTTGCTAACACACAGAACTGAACTTGAAGTTCCTCAGAATCAGCATGGTATCCCATGGGGAAGCAGAAAAGAAAGACCCATCAGAGGTCGGTCACCGAAAGCAGAATAGCATCACATTATCAGTGCTTACATTGGCATCACTTAGCTCATCACTTATCATCATCCACAGCTTTTGGAAGTTTATTAGGACAACTGCTCAGATCCTGCATCAATTATGGGATATTTTATTTTATATTTTTGCTTAAATTTTTGAAGAGTACTTGTATGTTTCTGTGCACAACTTAAGTGGAAACAAGTATCAGGGCGGTTAATAGAGCATGCATAATAATAGAAAATACAACAAGCACAAACTAGAGAAAGAAGTACAGCATAAGGATTCTAGGATAGATTAGGTTATTTATTCTCAGTGAGTATTTCACTCACACAAAAACCCTTTTTAACAAGGGGCAGAGAAAGTATGGGTTAAATTTAATTAATAGTTTTGGCAGTGAGATCTTAGAAAGATGAAGGACCAGGCAAAGTGATTCATTTCATATTTTCAGTGTTCTTTTCCTTTCTTGTCTCAAAATAGATCTTTTTACTTCAAAATTGTCCGATTACCGTAAAGACATTTTAGAAAGAATTTAAAACGCCACAAATAAAACTGAATATTTGACTTTGAGTCAAACAAAAGGTTTTGATCAATCTTAAATTATTTTTGTTTTTATAGTATAATTACATGTGAGTATGTGGCTTTTAGCTTGAATATTAATACTTTGTAAGTATGTGCAGCAATATCGATCATAAATTGTGTTCCTAGCTACTCAGACACCATGGTAAAATGTGGAGAGCGTAGTTTTCTTCTCTAGTCATTCTGAAATATACTGAAATATTGCGTTAATGCTACAGGAAGTTCTTGATACTAAAGTCTTCAAAATAGGGGAAAAAAATCCCTCGAGATTAACGCTATAGTAGTAGATTATGCCAGTGTCCCCAGTTCAAATACCAAACAGAACATTCAGTGGAGATCTTGCAATGAACTCAGGGGACAAAGCTTGCTTCTTCCTTTTCAGTTCTCTCTAAATTGTCTGAACTGTTATGCACAAAACAAAACTTCTTTATTTTTCACAAATTACTTCTCATCTTTTCTAGCTCTGACCAAAAATTGGAATGAATAATCTCACTTCTCTCGCTCCCTCTCTGTTTTTACCCTCAAGGTATAAATGTTAATACTTGACTGTTACGAATGCACTTTGCTCAACTTACATTAGATTTTCTGAATGTAAGCTGAGGCTGCCAATAAAAGAACTCCATTTGCATATATAAAAATGTGTGGGTACAATTTTCGACAAAAATGCAATGCAACTACTTTCCAAGAATGAACTCTAAAACTGAACTGAAAATAGCCAGCAAGTCTCTACAGTTCAATGCGTGAGCAACTGCAGAGTAAGAGCAATCAACCTCAGCCTTCTTCCTTATCTCTAAACCATGGGAAACTTCCATATTCATGAAGATACCACCACAGAGAAGTACAATTCAGGTAAATCTAGAGACCTAGACTAGGTCTCTCTCAGCAAGTCTTCATTGGTAGAGTAGTTTGAAGTGGCTCTTTCTCCTTAACCTTCTTTAGTATTCTCTCTGTAGACACCCAAATGCAAAAAGCAACTTCAGCACAGCTTATTCAGTCAAAGGCTTAGACAGAGTACAGAACTGTACCCACAGGATATGATATCTACCCTATAAAATCTGCAATTCAAAGTCCTTCACTGCCCACAGAGCACTATGTTATAGCGCTACCTGTGCGGAGAGAAATGCCATGCATGGTCTTAATTTCCAGAATTTTGTTAAAGAAAAAGTGAATTTTGCCTCAAAGGCTTCATTCAGCCACTGTTTACTCTGGACTCACACAGTAAATTCACACGTTCAAGAATATTTATTTTTCATTTGGTGGAATATCTGCCGTGTAATACATGGAGGAAAGGCAGACTGGTCAAACTCACCAAATCATTTTGGACTGAGGAAAAGTTTAAAAAGCCAGACACAGGGACGCATTAGTTGTGTTGTTCTTTTAACTAGTATTACAGTGTCAAAGATCTTAGGTTGATGTGAGAAAATACCAGTTTCCTTCCTTTGCCAGAGGATATGTAACCAACAGCCCTCACCTCCCAGAAGTTCACCCATAATATCAACCTTTTTTGTATTCAGAACAGGGAAACCTTTCAGTCTGCCCTGTTAACTGTTTTAATTGGTAACTAAAGAACTTACTTAAAATTTACTAAATTGCAGGTTTCAGCTGAGCATCCTACTCATCAGGATAGAGAGTCACGTTCATTTACCATAGCTGTGTCAGGGACTAAAAATCCTACACAGGTGGAGGAGCTTCAACAGGAAGGACAGAAGTCCCACTAAAACCTGTTGCTTTAGGTGTTTACTACAATCATGGGACTTAAATTTGCTGTTTTTTGACTCCGCAGCTTGCTAGCGCATAGAACATGAGCTATACAGGTCAGAAGCAGATAAGGGCTGTGCTGTGCAAAGGAGGAGTACATAAACCCTTCATTCATCTTTACCACTGTTGTGCTTCAGAACAACGATTTAAGTAAAGATGGTGCCTTTTTTTTTAGTTTTGAATGCTTTTCTTTTTAATCTTCAAGGGAAATGGATACAGGAGAAGGTACAAGTAGCCTGCACATTGGAACACTCCATTTCTTTGTTCCAATAAATGTTTACACAACGTTGAAAAGTGACAAAACAGAAGAGTTCTCTGGCAATAGTATAAAAGTGTCTTACTCCTTCTTTTCAGTTTTGTGAATATATCCATTTCCTTTGCTTTTCTTGAAAATGCTTGGAAAATGAAATATTTCATTTTGGGTTGGACAGAATGTTTCACTCAACATACAACATAATTTTCTGACTTTTCATTCTTCTTTGTGGAGAAAAAATAATGGGAAAAAAAAAAAGACTAAATCCATTTTAATCCAAACCAAAATCTCAATTTTCTTAACTTGGTCACCAGAGTTAAAAAAAAAAAAAACAACAATTCTTCATATAGCCTTAATGACACATTCAATCAATTACAACATGCTGACATGCTATAAGAATTCCCAGGCTGCAAAAACAAATTGCAGCAACAGGAAAAGCTGTGCAAAGCAAGTCTAAGTAAAAAAGTGCATTACTACTGTAACAGGTGGAATGAAGAAAAACAGAAATGGGCATGGAGAGAGAACAGATTTTCTGATGATGTTTGCAAGAAGAAAAATCCAACTGACAACCGATCTGACTTGGAGAAACATGAAAAGCAAGCAGGTGACTGGTAGTTTGAAACTGCTCCTCTTTAACACTAATAAAAGAAAAAGAAAACATAGCCCAAACTCCTACACTTCAGCATTCTACTGCACGCAAAACCAGGTGAGTCTATGCCAGTTCCTCCCAGAATGTGTGTTGAGACTTGGCTGATGCAGCATTCCACAAATAATTCCTCTTCTTTGTGCCTGCAAGACATTTCAGTGTAAGAATGGGAACATAACCCAATGCTCTCAATTAAAATAATCATTCAAAACTGGCAAACTCTTGAGATACACTTATTGTTTCTTGATTAAAAAGTGGCATTTAAACTTTCAGGGGTACAAAGAGGAACTTTATTTATAGATGAAACGCAGCTCTAAGGAAATCCTGATTCTCACTTGCTTCTCCTAAAGACCAATAAACCCTCACTAAAACCTCCTGATAAGGGGACATAGGTAATATATACAGATAAGGATCTTATGGTACAATAAGGATAAAGTTCCTAATCAAACAGTAACTATAAGTTTATAAATACTGTGCAGTAAGAGGACTAACCATCACATAAAATGATTTTATTGTTTTCACAGAACAAAGCACTGTCCCCCTTTCTAACACTTTAGTATTTATTAAACATCTCACCATCTTTTTCACATGCTCTAGGTTAGTTTCTCTATTAACACAGTTTCAAAGAAAAATGAGAGATTATTTGACTTTCTCTTTATTTAAAATGAGGAAAACTAGCCTTCTAGACTCCCTTATGAGACCTGGGTCTGTTCAGCCTTGAGAAAAGAAGACTCAGAGGGGATGTGATCCACGTCTATAAATATCTAAGGAGCAGGAGACAAAGGGACGAGGCTGGACTCTTCTCAGCAGTGTGTGGGGATAGGATGAGGGGAAATGGCCACAAACTGAAGCATAGGAAGTTCTGCACAAATGTGCATGGGAACGTGTATGCAGTGAGGGTGATGGAGCACTGGCACAGGCTGCACAGAGAGGTGGTGGAGTCTCCTTCTCTGGAGACGTTCAAGACCCGCCTGGATGCCTACCTGTGCAACCTGGGCTAGGGAGCTGCTTTGGCAGGGAGGTTGGATTTGATGATCTCTAGAGGTCCCTTCCAACCCCTACAGTTCTGTGATTCTGTTATTCATTAGAAGGACACACATAAACAAGTAGCCCCTCTTAATTACATATAGCTATTAAGTCTCATTTCTCATGCATTACAGCCAGCATTAATCATATTCTCACAGTGAAGCTGGTCTGGTGATACAAGACTTCATGATTCCTAAGCTATACTGTTTTGTGTGTATATGCATTACAGCTTTGCCAAGGCAAGTTCTATTCTTTGACTCCAAATATATCCCCTGTGGCTCAGCTACTTCCTGCTGCTTTCATGAAAATGAGAAATAGTCCTTGATCACAAAGTTCCCAGGTTTTTCCTCGTATTCACAACGGAGATTGTTGTTCGCCTACTGGCAAGTGTTTTGAAATGTGCCAAAGAAATAGGATTCAAGTGAATTTCACATGGATCAGGAAGGAGTTTTTTTATCTCTTAGAGCAATACTCTTTTTTTTTTTTTCCACTCATCTACTCACTTCCCATTGCACTTCCAGGCTCATGACCCCACTTCTGATTGCAAGCCCAACCCCTGCAATCAAGTTCCCATCAGGCCATCTCTCAAGTACCCTGACCTCTTTTTTGTCCACCAGTGCCCTAAGGGTCTGGTAAAGAGGTAACTCCCTTGTGAGTCCTTCAGCACAGGTGCAACCACCAAACCACAGTAATCTCCGGCTGCTTGTTCAGATACTGCACATGCTCATAGCAGATGTGGAGATATTTCCACTATGGATTTTGTCCTGGAAAATAGTGGTCTTGATGCATGATTTCCACAGGTTCTTTCCAATCTAAACCATTCTGTGATTCTGTAACCAAATCTGTCATAAAACTATGGAAATATTTAAACCCTCTGATGCACGTAGGTCAAGATGCCCCCAGAGCATCCATTGACCAGCCCATAACCCTGGTCCACAGTTCCTGAGAATCAAGGGGACATCTCCACTGACCTCTCAGACCTCCATGTGGGATGCTGTGGAGCTGAGTGTGGCCATAACGAGTGTATGAAAACATGTCTTGTCAAACGTCTTTGACCAGCACATCAACCATAGTTCACAATGTTCCTTGTGTCTCTAATAGTGAATAATGGAAACTAAGCCACCTCGGTAAACCTCTCTTCATTTTTAATCCTTTCTTATAAATCACTTCCTCCTGATTCTGTTGCTGTTCATCTCTGGCTTCTCTCCATTTTACCACTGAAGCTGGAGAGTTTTCAATTGTGTGATCTTTTTCAGACTATTTTAAAGGAGAATATACAACTAATCACAGAAGAACAATGCCATAATCACACAGGGAACCATGGACTAAACTGAAACTTTCAGGTGCTTGTTGTTGGTAATGCCACATAACTCCCTCTGTGTCTGTCTTTCTGAGTACAGGGGAGAGCTTCACACCTATGCACAAAAGCATAGAAGTGTGGATCGATTTTTTTTTCCCTCTTAAACACGTTTGCAGGAACACAAGCCAGGAAATACCAGCTTCCATAGGCACTGACGCTGTGGGTGGTTTGAGGCTGGTGCACCCATGCCTCTGGGGGAACAGATGTTGCCACTGATTCACTTTGCAAGCATGTGAGTCAAAGTCTACATCTGCGACAACTTACAGTAAAGAATTGTGAGCAGCTGCAGAGCAAAGAGCACAGTGAAAAGTCAATCAAGATGTAAGGCAAGATACCGCATAAACCCTGAAAACTGACAAATGGAATCCATTTGAATCAAGTTGTGACAAATCTACCTGAATAGGAAAAAAAAAAAAAAGGAAAAGAAAGAAGGGCAGATAGCAGTTCACTGACTGCCCTATGCATGTTGCACACTGGCTGCTCTCTGATGCCTTCCATGCTTCCTCCTGCACTAAAAACAGCTGGTGGCGTCTGCATGTTACTGCAGGACTTGTGACAGACACCTCAGCTCTGTAGCACACTGCACCTTCTCCCCATCCCCAGTGAGTTGTCCAGAGGATTTGGCTGGAATGCCACCTCACACGCAGTCACAAAAAGGCCCAGTGTGTTCCTCATTACAATCAATTATACCATTTACTGTGTCCCTCTGACACAGTGCTTGCACGCTCACAAAACCAAAGTTGCTTTGGATTGGTGCACACTACCCCAGGAAAGCACAGTTCAGGGGACAGCAATGTCATACTGAATTGGAGTGTGTGTATCACCTCAGTGTTTTGAAAAGGGGTTGGAAGTCTGCAGGTGAAAAGTACTGTCTACATAAAGAAGCTACCTCTGTGCCTACATAGAGTGAAGGAGAGGAAGGGAGGGGAGGGGGAAGGGAAGATAAAAAGATTGCAAATATTTGATTGACTTGCTTAACAAATGTTCTCCACATTGCTCCTTTATGTTTGCTTTTTCTGGGTATCTACGATATCAGGTTTTAATATCTTAAGAGTTTGTAGAAGGCAGGAACACACAAAATTGCGTACTAAGGAAAAAAGAAATTTTAAATGTGCTTTCTACCCTAATTTGACAAGAAGCAGGGTTTTATGACTACACTGGTCAATCACAAAATAGAGGCAGTTGCATGAGTCTTAAGTAAACTCATCTGGTGATGTGAGAACTTTCTCAAACTTACTGGAAATATTGGTACACCATAAGATAGTTATCTTTATAATCTTCAAACACCTTAGAATGATAATTAACCTAATTTAATCAAAGTGGGGGTTTTGGCCAGTCACAACACTCTTCTGGCTGTTACTAAGACTACAGTTTTGCTGAGGGAAGCAGTATCTTCAAAATTATGTTCTTTATGAATGTTTTGTGTTTTAAATCTGTGTGGTTCTGGGACTTCTTAAAAAGGAGTGATTTGACTGCCTGAATAGTTTCTGTTTCTTGTGTGGGTAGCACTTTGCCTAGTGAATATGCTACTTTCAGCATTCTAGTAGCTACATGCTTGCCAGGGGCTTCACAATTTTTTTTCTTGCATTCCTCCAGCATTAAACTTTCTACAGTGTATAGAGCTCTTCTGCACCTTTGCGCTGCATTCATCAATTGTTTGATAACTTTGCATTTATAAACTGCATTTAGCAATTCCAAACTCCATCTGCTGATGGAGTCTGATTTGCTAATGTTCAGCAAATTTCTTACCATTTTGTATTCCTACCTACTTCTTTCACCTTGACTAATCTAAATTATCTGGGGGGCATCCACTGACTTACTGCCTCTGGGCTCCCAATCATTTTCAAATTATTACTCTCCACATTAAACACTGTCCCCAGTATGGCAACTTGTCAGACCATGGTCTTACGACTTTACAATAATGAAAACTGATCACTGATGGAGATTGATCCTTTCCTGGTTTTTCTGTAATAACAGCTCTTCGGCTTTTCACCAGTGACTACTTAATTTCTTAACAGACGCTGGCAGAGGTCTTTCAAAGTGTAACTATATGTTAATAATACATTTTTCTTCATCTTCTGACCATTTCATTGACATAAAGAATTCCAAAATGTTTTCCCAGCACAACCTTTCACTGCAAAGATCCATTATGATCTTCCGAATTCATTTCATTTTACCATTTCAGTATTTTGTCAGGTCTCAGTGTAAGGTTCATGGTTGGAAACTTCCTGAATGATCTCTAAAACAATAGAATAATCCCTGTAAAATAAAAAGAGAAAAATAAAGGAGGAAAAAAAAAAAAGCAAAACAAAAACACATTTTCAAATTAAAGTTTGAAAGGAAAATTTGGGTGAATTGCCCTAAAATTGTTCATTTTTTATTCTGAATTTTAAAACAATCATCTTATTATGTATTTTCTTAAAATAAAGTTCTTGGGTTTTTTGTTTTTTGTTTGTTTGGTTTTTTTTGTATTACTACTGTTCAGCCTGTTCTAGTCCAGCTTTACAGAGGCAGATATAAAATGATGTCCAGTTACCCCTCAAGAGTAAGATCCTGACAGTAGATATTTTAACATTAATGCAGGCTTGATATCAAGAAGCTGTCAGTAAGGAAAACTGAAAAGTGTGGATTTTTAAGAAAAGACAAGGTTTAGTTATATTGTGCCACTGCATATGCTTTTCATGTGCTTGCACCCTGAATACTGTGTGGGGTTCTGTTTCTCTGGCCTCAGAAAGGATATATTTGAACTGGGAAAAGTTCAGGGAAAGGTCATAAGGATGATCAAAGGTGTGGAACAGCTTCCCAACTAGGAATCACTGAAGAGAATAGGCTGGAAATGAAATGACTGAATGGGGATATGACAGAGGTCAATAAATCACAGGTGTCATGGGGAGAACAAGCTGGGGACAATGTGAACACTGTCCTTCCTCAAGAAGGGACCAGGCACATAATGAGAGATGAGAAGGTGGAAGGTTCCAGACAAGGAAAGGCAATGGTTCTGCATGCAGTGTGTTATTAAGCCCTGGAGTACTTTGCCTCGGGATGTTGTGGATAACAGCAGTTTCAGAAAGCAACCAGACAAATACATGAAATAAATGCTCACCATGAACTTCTGCATTTTACATGTACAACTTCCAGATCAGGAGATTTTTAAGCCCTGAATTGCTGGCTGGCAGGAGAGCACGCCAGGCAAGTACTACACACTAAGCAGTAAGCTTGGTTCTTCTACTCTTACCTAAGCATCCATGGCTCACCAGCAACTGTGACAGGACCCTAGGTTAGACAGGTCTCTGGTCTGACCAGCAGTGTCATGCTTCTGTTTCTTCTACGGTGAAAATTACTTCTACTGATAGATTTTTCCTAGTGCCTCAACCACTTCAAGTTGCCACCAAACCCTTTTCTTGTGTGAACAGCAGCTTGCTTTAATCTCTCTTCTTCCAGCATTTTGTACTATGTTCTCACCACAGAAGAGGGCTGGTCTGGAGAAAGGTCCTCTATGGAGTCATTTGTGGGAAACTTCCACCACACTCATGTAGAAGTCAAAGGGAACTGCACACATGTGATGATAGTTTCTAGTATTTGCACTGCAGAGTACAAAGGTGTGTCAAAAATGTATTAAATAATCCACAGAGGCTCTCCAGACATGTGGGAGCAGAATGACAAAAAGATCGGTGGGTTGAACCAGACCTGTAAGTTTAAAGCTAAAGGGAAATGCATAAATTAAAAATAAAAATGATCTTGTTTTACTGATGTCATGTATAAGTACCTGTGTGCTATTTCAAGAGCACATTGAATGGATTGGATTACCTTGTCTTCCAGGGTAAAGAATAGTTATGAGGAAAAGCAAAAAAAAAAAAGACTTCGGGGAAGCAAAATTTCAGGGTTAATATTTTTGATTACTAAGAGGAACTAAAGGATTTTCAAGCTGTAGTTGTAAATTCAAAGGCTATGCCCTGAACATTTTTGTCTTGTTTACTGATATGCAAACATTCCCCTACTCATAGTAATTTA
Organism: Odontophorus gujanensis; assembly: GCA_013399175.1. Lineage (NCBI taxonomy): Eukaryota > Metazoa > Chordata > Aves > Galliformes > Odontophoridae > Odontophorus > Odontophorus gujanensis. The sequence goes on from VXAB01000564.1 coordinate 103,513, forward strand.
TTTATATACACCGAAAGAATAAACACTAAAGCAGCAATATCTGAACATCCAGGAACAACCTCGGTTGCTAAATTTGTCAGGGTCAAGTTAAAAGTCCTCTGCATTTGTTTATTAATATTCAAGATAAAGAGGGTCAGTAATATTTGTCTTGGATTCATCTCAAATTTTAAATTCTCTATTTCAGAATCCTCTCAGAATAGGCCTTCCATGCGAGTGAGACATCCTTTACTAAGGGCTGGCTCTGCTTGGAAATGAATGGGGTAATGTGGCCTGTATGACATGAAGAACTAAATTTCCTGGGTTTCATTCCTGGAACCGTCATCAAACTATTGTATAATTCTGTCTGTGGGATTATAGGCATTGTTTCAATTAAAGAGGGTTTTCTTCTATCACAAAATTCAAATTTTGTAAACATGAAGTTTTGATGTTTGTGGGTTTTGTACAATCCCAACTGATTATTATGTTTTTTGTGCTTATTAAAAGCTTTGACATTTGATACTTTAAAAACAGGAGAAAATTCACAACTCTCTCCATTATCTTCAGATTTTATTTCAAGCTGAAAAGAAAAGAGTCATAAAAAGGGAGAAAAAACACAGTCAATGTTTTTTTAATCCTATAAACTCAATTTGAAAAACAGATGAGAGAACAAAGCTGTTAAGCAAAAAAAATGCTTACAATGCATCTTAAATGGTAAGGATTTTTTCCATTTAAACAGGCAAAGGGTTGAATGTAAATCCATCTCACTTCATCCACCACACAATATCCTACAGCAGAAATGGTCAGAAGACAGCCACTGTTGGGTTGAACATCAGTTGTCTTTCAGGAAGATGAGCTCCCCACTCAGTGTCTCTTGCATAAAGCCAAGCCCAGTTCTTCCAGTGACTGCTAAATCCCAGACGATGCTCCTGGGAAGGCTGAGCTGGGCATACTGACTCCTGCTGGCACATCTCTGTCTCAGGAGTTTAGAGGACCAGCAGCCATCAGCCAGGGGTCCCATGCAAGTGTCCTGTTTTCTGGTCTGCATACTGCTGGGGCTTCCTACCTTTCCCTGTCCACACACCAAAAAGACAGTGAAAAAGGCAAATCCATCCTTCCATAAGAGCACTGCTAATTCTGGTGTTTGTAAATGCTTTGTATGCACGTGCTAGATGAGCTAGCATGTGGTATGTCAGGAATGGTTATGCTAGAAATTGATGAAATTATGAATGATGTTATGAGAATCTAGAAAGGAAATTGTAATGTTGACAAATAGAATATATGAGGTTTTGTCAGAAATATTTAGATATGAGATCTCTCTTCGTTCAACATTCAAGATACGCATATTACACACTTTGAATCCCATCCACTTAACAAAGACTTGAAATAGACCTCAGCCAAAGCTGAATTTAGTAGCCTGGGATGCAGAGTGTATGCATGAAAACATAGCATGCCTCATCTTTGCCTGTGTGTACATGGTAAGGCTTACCTACTCCATAAAGCTGTTACAAGGATGTTTCAATCACGTTTAATTTAATACAATGCATTAGTGACACACATCTCGAGCTGTAAAAGAGAAATGGATGCATCACTTCATTCCACATATTAGGGCTGTCTGCATAGAGCCATGTCATCTAAACACAAATATAGGTGTGCATAGGAGATTGTTCAAGATCATTAGCCAATGGAACACGCATGCCCAAACTTTGTAGATGGTATCTAACCAGTGCATTAGAGCTGCTGGACATAGATACTTGCTGTTATTGACTGGTTCTCCTTTCTCATTCTTATGCTTCACTAGCCTTATTTATTTCTCACAGTGGTCTAATATTTAACAAAATTGTATGTTTTTCCCAAAAGAAATCAATCAATAAATTACAATAACAATCTTTTTATTTGTTTCTTTTCAGTATTGCACCCTATTTCCAAAAATTTCTAATAAAAGTATAAGTGGAAAAAAAAAAAAAAGACTGTTAAATTACATCCACATGGATGCTAATAAGTAGTCTCTAAGGTCTTAGCCACTTGCCTAACCAAAACACAAAGCATATGGGAAAAAAAAGGGGGGGGCTGAAATAAAAAAATAACAGCAATTCTGTACTTTGTTTAGTCTGTGTGGTTGAAAGAACATGAGTGTACAGATAAGGGTCTGGTGCTATTACTTGGATGTGTAACAATGTTAAAGGGCATCTACATGTGTAGAGCAATATCTTAGGTCTATATACATTTAGGTCTCTAACTTGTAAAATCATAGAATCGTATAATCATTGAATGGATTGGGATGGATCTCAAAGCTCATCCAGCCCCCTGTCGCAGGCAGGTTTGCCAACCACTGAATCAGGCACTAAATCAAGTTGCTCAGGGCTCCATCCAACCTGGCCTTGAACATCTCCAGGGATGGGGCATCCACAACTTCTCTGGGCAAAATCTTCTATTCATTTTTGTTTTCTCTATATCTGTACATATAGAAAGTGCAGGACCTGGTCCATGGGCATTGCACCCAGTGCTGTGTGCTCCAGGCTGAATGGCCTTGTTCCTAAAAGCTTCTCCAAAAAACTTGGAGCTGCTCAGAGCTTGCCATCTCCCCAAGGCCTGAGAGTGGGCTGCAGCACATGGTGTGCAAAATGACTTGGACGGAGTTAGATTCATGAAACCCTTCACAACTGCAACTTGCTGTTATCCTGCTTTCATTTCTACTCGTGTAGACATAGTGAAAACAATTTCTTTTTCAGTGCCCGCATTTCTCTGCTCTGGTACAGCTTTTGGTACATCAACAAAAAGACAAAAGATTTCTCTGTCCCCTCCCTACTCACAGAACAAGCTTTCAAATCCATGGCACTTTACCTAAGGGGAACCCAAGAAGCACTGGTGTACCATGAAAGGATCCAACACCCAGAGAAGAGATAGATCTACAGTTTGTGCCAACAGGACTAAAAGCACAGCAATGACAAAGTGTTTTTCCATGGTAATCATCAAATGATTGCCACAGATGGGTAAGGATAACCTCCACTCAACCAAGAATAACTCAGCTGAGTCTGGAATTGCTTCTGCCCAAGAAGCCATTATGATGTCTTGTAGACCAAACAGCACGGTACATCCCAGAGATCTGGGTAGCAAGGCTAAGACTTGACTCTAAGACCCATGATAAGTTGTTCTGATTACTTTTTAAAAGTACACTAATTTTGTATGCCTCTTTTTAAAGGTGAATAGCTGCCTTGTAAAAGATGGACAGATCATCTGTTTTAGCCTCAGGCCTCTTCACTAAGTTCACAAAGAAAGTTTTCTGGTAGGTAAGGTGAAGTTATTCTCTTGCCTTTAACAGAAATTGTGAAGAATAAAGGACTTCTTGCTGAAGCCTTTGAAAAAACGAATTTCACTCTGAAGTAGAGACCCAGATAAGACAGCTCAGAAAATCACTAACCAGTGGACAAAAAAAAACAATTTCCCACAGAGAACATCAAGCAAGCTCAACGACTGCAATTCAGGAGAAGCATATGCTCAAGTTCAACACATCTTTCAGCTTCAGTTTGCAAATGCATATGATGAGATCACTTGAGCTGAAATTATTATAAAAACTTCTGTGGGCCAGTGTTCACTGAATGCAGACACAGGCAGCAAAAATTTCTTACAATGCCAAGGCCTTTCCAAACAGATGTTTCATTTTAGTTTTACAAAACCAAGCTGTTTAATCTTGTGACACAATCTACAGTTTTTACATAAAAGGATTTGGTATAGATATCTATATAGATGTTTGTATATTATATATAAAAACACGTGAACAGACACATACTTAAAACAGTTAAATAATTCTAACACTAGCAGGAGAGAAATACTAACAGGAGAATATCATATAGTTGTTATGATAAACTGTACCCCATTCTGTTTAGTGTTTCTTCATCTGTAACTGTTTACCAAGTGCCCCTCATCAGCAGATAAATATTTCTTCATAAAAAGCTTATAAAACTTCTCTAGTTAGCACATCTCTCTAAGTGTTAACTGTCACCATATCTCTGAGGGTGTTACTTCCCTATATCATCAGAATAAAATGTTTCTTGCCTATGAGTGTTTTGAATTGTCTCTGAGTGTCTGAGACTGTTTAGCTAAACTGTGGTTTCTTCGACTGCAGCAGTGTCGGTCCGTTAATCAAAAGCTTCTGTCATGCAAGAGGTCAGGCCAGACCAGGGGCTCGCCTGTGTCGTGGTTACAGACCCCCTCATCATCAGAGAAAGAAGGACCCCCAGCTCCTAAAACATAACAGCAAGGCACGACAAGAGATTGGACGAATGAAAGCGAAGGACCAGTAAGGGCTCCATCCACTCCTAAAGTTTACATGTTTAAAATTGTAGTCTTTGTCCTTTCAGTATTAAATAAAAACATTTCCTTTATTGTTGTAACAGGGGAAAACTGCCTTCAAAGCCTTCATCTCCACTAATATTATTCATACCTTATGGAGGCAGGACATGAAGCATGTATTAAATCATAGGTCTTTGAAAATGAATACTTAAAACCAGTTCATACCCAAAACAGCTCCTTCTCAACATCGAGGTGGCATAAAAGTGGATTAAAGAATTCTGACTGTTAACAACAAGGATTAAAATGTTCACTTTTCTAAAATTATCATTTTTACAGAATTTTTCATTCTGCATCAAATGCAACGCATTTTGAACATAGTCCATCAGAGCTCATGTCCAAGCCCAAACCCTTGACACTTCACCCATAGTTGAAGTGACCTCTCTCAAACATGCAAACACCAAAACAGCAGCAGTGAAAGTTGAGGAAAGGGCTTTCTTTTCAGTTCCAAACAAAATCCCCAAGAATATTTCTTTGCTATTCCATCAAACTTGGAATAATCAAAAATTTATACAACAGCCTCAGGGAACATCTCCTCCTTTACTTTCCTTTTAGTAGGCATAAATGTCCTGCTTTACTTGCAAATTATTTTCTAAGCATTTAATTTGTGGTAGTTTAAATTTTTCATGAGCACACCTTTCAAAGTCAGATTCTGAAGAGTTTTCTAAGACATTTAAGTACGTCTGTGAGATTTATGATTAAATGAGTCTACAGAAATTAAAGTAGATAACTAGCATAACTCTAGTTCATGGCTGAGCTAGTACTGGAACTTGAGAGTCCTGCTTCTGAGTTCTCTGAAGTTAGATTGCGATGATTTGGAAAGATAGACATCTTGGACTCCCAGAGGAAAGTGCTCCAGACACAATAAATCACTGTCAGAAGTGGGTGAGATTCCACTGAAGTCATGCCAGGGATGAGTTGAGCAATTCATCTTCAAAGAAGTTTGTTGCATCTTATCTCCAGGAAGATATTAATGATATTAATGGCACATTTACGCAATGTAAGTTTCAACATGTAAATTACCTTTATTAAGACATTTCTTTCAGTTGTTTGCACTTGCTTTCAAACTGAACTATAAAGGACTTGTTACTAGCCCTACAACCCATCCCACTTCTGTTGAAACCAAAGGTGAAACTCCCACCAGCTGCAATAGGAAGCTACTGAGCCATAAGGCTGGACAAAACCTGGAACTATGTATGTCGTTGCAATAGTATGCTTGGAAATCAAAACAGCAAATAAAGGGACAATATTTTCACCATCACCATTAGGGCTGGTAAAAAGAAGGCTAATTGCTATCTTTAATTTAAGATCTGCTGTACATCTCTGGTTCCTGAGATACAAGTTATCTTACCTATCACAAAGCATTCCCAATGCACATACCTAGGAAATCTCATCTGCAGATAGGCAGTATATGATTCCTCAGAGCAAACTTTAGTGCCATCAAGGTGCCCAAAACCAAGGACAAGTAAGCAGAATGCTTGGGGAGCTCAGAAGTAGCTATAGACTCACATCAGACAGGAATGAGACGAGTAATAAAGTTTTGTAATGGCTGACCAAGAAAGCATGCAAGCAATCAAATTGCAGTTCTCTGAAGTTCTTGATTTCCCAATCTTGATGTTCAAGGGAGGTGAGTCTGTGAGCTGTGCAGAGGGCCCTTCACACTCAGCTGTGGCACCATCAGACAACTTCATAGCTGTGCCACTATGGTCATAATATACAAGAATAAAAATAGGTGGTAGCTCAAAAAAATCGCTGTTTTGCACTCTGGGAGTGAAAAGTTAATGAGTATCCACTGCTTGGAGCCCTCTGTACCCCCCAACAATGAAAATGAAAATTTATAGGGAATACCTGGCATGCAGACCTCAGTTTGACCCAAGGAATCTGTATGAATTTCACCCACTCCTCTTCCTTTCAAACAGCTTCATTCATTGCAGCCACTTGACTCCTATTTCTTACAAAGTAAGGCTCAGAGGAAGAGAATTCTTCTCCCCTCACATGTCAATACAGAGCCATTGATACAGCCAATGCTCTCACCATATCAGCTTCCTCAAGCTCTGGAAGAGTAAAAGTAAAAGTGAAAAAGCTGTCTGGCCCTCGATTCACAACAGAGGCAACCTACACAAAACATTCCCTCAAAAAAAATCTCACGGAGTTTATCACACTTGCATGAGGAGCAGAGAGCTTTGTGTGTAGCCTTCCTCAACCAAGAAAATTACTATCAAATATACTTTTTTTTCCTCTAACACCATGGAGAACAGTTCTGTAATTAAAGAGCAGCTGAAGGGGCTATTTTTAGTAGCTTGATAGCTTTAAGATCGCTGGGTTATCTGCCAGGAGTGAGCCGCACACAAGTGTGGTTATAATTGAAGGAGCTGTGATTATTCTGATGGGAAAAACAGCACCCCAGGTCACTCATGCACAAGCATTTATTCATGTGCATGTGTGTTTGACAGAGGAATCACAGTGTGAGGGTCAGCATTCTTCACCTCGTTTGCAGGCCACATCTTTGCTCCATTTTCCTCCTTAAGCATCACACACACACACACAGAGCCCCTCACTCCACAAGGCAATGGAGGTGTGAATATGTCTGTTTTGCCAGGCATTTTCTATAATTTTTCACAGCTGCCTGTTCCTTGCTGCCTGGAGGCTGCGANTATTATCTACAACTGTAATTCAGGCCACTGCTCTCCAAGATGCTGCTGGTAGTGTTTTCTCATCAGATAAGCAGTTTTCCTACAGAACCTGGCAGCTCTTAAGTAGCCTTGAGAACACCTTGCAGCTGCAGACAAGCTTGTTGGAGAAGATTGCTGTTTAATTCAGGCAGTCAGCAATCTGGCTGGCTGCTCATGAGTTTGAAGAGTACACAGTTGGATAATGCACTAACCAGATGTTTCAAAGATTTTATATGCATATAAAACAGACATTTTACTCATATGTAAGTACTGTATATGTTCATATGCTGCTCACATAAATATGTATATAATATAAGTTTTACATTGATAAGTAGATGGAAATGATGGAAGGAATTCAAAACTTACTGCAGTTGATGGGGAATATCCTGAGAAAATGTATATACCTTATTTATTAAACCATATTAATGCCTTTCTACCTGAAGGTGAACTCCCACTCAGCTATACTTCATACCGTAGATGCATTAATTTCAGTCTATAGAGCTATTCAAAGACTCCTACATGTCATCCACAGATGGGGAAACTGAGGTCCTGGGAAAGCAAACAGCTCACACGAGTGTTGCACAACCAGCCAGGCACATCAGCTAGAAATGATAACTCATCAACTCTCACAGTCACTTCATTTTTCTACTCCTCCTTATTTTCAAATGACTTAGGAAAGCATGCTTCTACATTTTCCTCGAAGCCTGTGGCTATGACAAACCTTGATGAGGTCATGCTTTGAGAGTGCATGGAAGTGGTATTCTTTTACCAAAAGACACTGCTTTGCNATCGCTGGGTTATCTGCCAGGAGTGAGCCGCACACAAGTGTGGTTATAATTGAAGGAGCTGTGATTATTCTGATGGGAAAAACAGCACCCCAGGGCACTCATGCACAAGCATTTATTCATGTGCATGTGTGTTTGACAGAGGAATCACAGTGTGAGGGTCAGCATTCTTCACCTCGTTTGCAGGCCACATCTTTGCTCCATTTTCCTCCTTAAGCATCACACACACACACACAGAGCCCCTCACTCCACAAGGCAATGGAGGTGTGAATATGTCTGTTTTGCCAGGCATTTTCTATAATTTTTCACAGCTGCCTGTTCCTTGCTGCCTGGAGGCTGCGAGAAGGCTAAAGAAGAAGTTACCATATCCAGGCACTGCAGCATCCCTGTGCCAGACTGCAGGTGGGACAGTTGGAGGGGGCAGCTCGCATTAAGTAAGTACCCACATTACAGGATTTGCTGCATTGTCAAGAAAAGTTGGCCCAAGCCATGCTGTCTAGACTAAAAAAAAAAATGGCAGAGGATGAGGGGAAGCAGGAGTTGGCTGTTGCAGTTATCTAAAATAGACAGACATAAAAGTTGACAGAATAGCTCCGTTACTCTGGAGAGTTACTCACTAGCTATTTTCTGGAGCCTAAACAGCATTGAAAATAGAGGAACATCTTATGCCACCTTGGTTTTGTCATCAGCTCTAATACTCTCAATTCTTGTACCAAGTACAGAAATGGAAGACAAAGAAATTGGCCAGAATTCAGCCAGTTGGTCCCTCCTCTCCTCTCCTCTCCTCTCCTCTCTCATTTTTATTATCTACAACTGTAATTCAGGCCACTGCTCTCCAAGATGCTGCTGGTAGTGTTTTCTCATCAGATAAGCAGTTTTCCTACAGAACCTGGCAGCTCTTAAGTAGCCTTGAGAACACCTTGCAGCTGCAGACAAGCTTGTTGGAGAAGATTGCTGTTTAATTCAGGCAGTCAGCAATCTGGCTGGCTGCTCATGAGTTTGAAGAGTACACAGTTGGATAATGCACTAACCAGATGTTTCAAAGATTTTATATGCATATAAAACAGACATTTTACTCATATGTAAGTACTGTATATGTTCATATGCTGCTCACATAAATATGTATATAATATAAGTTTTACATTGATAAGTAGATGGAAATGATGGAAGGAATTCAAAACTTACTGCAGTTGATGGGGAATATCCTGAGAAAATGTATATACCTTATTTATTAAACCATATTAATGCCTTTCTACCTGAAGGTGAACTCCCACTCAGCTATACTTCATACCGTAGATGCATTAATTTCAGTCTATAGAGCTATTCAAAGACTCCTACATGTCATCCACAGATGGGGAAACTGAGGTCCTGGGAAAGCAAACAGCTCACACGAGTGTTGCACAACCAGCCAGGCACATCAGCTAGAAATGATAACTCATCAACTCTCACAGTCACTTCATTTTTCTACTCCTCCTTATTTTCAAATGACTTAGGAAAGCATGCTTCTACATTTTCCTCGAAGCCTGTGGCTATGACAAACCTTGATGAGGTCATGCTTTGAGAGTGCATGGAAGTGGTATTCTTTTACCAAAAGACACTGCTTTGCCCCACACTGAGGGGAGCTTTGAAAAAAAAGCACTTGTGCGTGAGCCAGGATCTTGAATATTTAGTTTGAAATCTGAACAGAAGTCAGCTTTATAATGAGCAAAGAAAAAAACGCCTGAAAATGAGTACCTCTGTGACAGCTGTCAAACACCAAGGCTGTGGTAACCATGATGCTAGATCAAGATTGAAAGTGGCTGCAGTAATATCACACTGAGAAACAAACAGCCTAAGTAGGAGAATGAGAGTGGATGCCAGCCAGTCAAAGGGCCACTAGGAAAACACAGGGAAATTGTGAGACAAGGTTGTATTTCAAACTTGAGTTTGTCCATTTGTGTATCTAAGACATGTTGCAAGAGATTCATTACTAAAGGCAAGTCCTGAACTAAATTATGAAAGAAAATCTCCCACCTGGTCCCTCCATGCAATGCCCAGGACCACAAGGCTACCTGGAGCTGGTTTGACTTCCCAAACCTCTCTCTGCGTGCATTTTCTGCGCCAAGTGAAAAGGAAGACCATGAGCAGTGCTCTACAAGGAATGGAAATCCCATTTCCCAAATGGTTTCTTATTAACCCAAAAAAGCATTGGCCCCAAAGGGACTGTAAGAAGAATATAAACTAAGAAAGTGACTCCCAGGTGCTATACAGGAGCTAGCTGTTATTTGAAAGTCTCATGTAAGCCTAGCAAGTCACATTAATCCATTTTTCAGCTTGGAAATTAAATCTGTTTCTTAGGACAGTTTATAAAAAATTGCCAGAACTTCCATTTTCTCTGAGAAATTAATCAAAATAAAAGTTTAATTTAATTCTGAGAAAATATAAGCAGTAATGAACAACGCTCTACTCATGTTTAAATTTTTCCAGAGGTTTTCTTTTGTCTTCAGAAATGGAAACAGCCGCTGCTCCAATCAGTTGCACAACTCTGCAGAGCAAGAAGATATAATGGAGAACATTTTTGTCCAAACCGTAACAAATTTCCAACTGGTTAGTTTGGCTGTTGCTTTTTTTTTAAAGTCACAACATCAGAAAGCCACTGTAAGAACAACAGATCACATCATGTGTACAAAGGCATTTTTACCACTCTGGTTTTTATGACATTTGAATGCCATGAATGAATGAAATCAGCAGTGCTGGGGAGAGTGAGGATGGCTTCTAGAGCATACATGCGATTAAGAAATACCTTCAGCCCCCATTTTCCTCACTTCTAGATGAATACTGCCAGCATACAAGCATTAGCTGTTCCAGCTGGCGTTGCCAGCAGCCCCCTCTAGGACAAGATCCAGCTCTGAGCACAGGCAACGGAAAGACCCCTACTGGGTTCACTGGAGCTACAGCAAGCCCCAAGGCTCCGGCTGCAGGAAGAGTCCCACAAAACTGTCTGAAGAGTCCCACAAAACTGTCTGTGCCCATAGTGAAGCAATTCTAAACAGAGAAGTTGCGCCTTGGCTCTGAGCAATCCAATCACAAGCACATTTCAAGTGCCAGGATCAAGAGAAGATGTGAAGAGGGGAGCATGTTTTGAGCCCTTTGCTTCTTTCTTTGATTTCCCTCTCTGGTGTTGCCCGAGCTCTGCAGGATCCGCTCTTCATGTTGTTTTTTTTTCACATCCTTATTACCATCTACTTTTCAAACTGCCCTGGGAAAACCTGAAAAAAACCTGCTTCAGATAGCCACATTTTTGTGATTTTTGTGAAACCGGTGCTCCCTCAAGCAAGCCTCTTCTAGCAGACAGGTTTTGTGTGGTGTGCGTGTATATAGGTGCATGTCTCTGCATGTATCTAAAAAATTAAAAATATATGTTTAAAAAGGAGGAAAGAAGTCTAAGAAGGCCACAAGACTTTCACTTTCACTGTCTGGACTATATATTCTGTGCCTATTTCTAGCTAACAGACCTTCAGTGTGTCTTATAAGACTAAAACAAAAGCACATCCCCAAAGCACACCTCTCAGGCACCATGCCTACCTAAACAAGGAGAAGTAACAGAGCACAGATCTCTGGGGCAACCTGCACCACCTCACAGATGAGTCTTGCCCTCAGAGCCACAGTTTGCAGGTGAGCATCACCTCAGGTTCAGGCCTGAGAAACTAAAATCAGTGTCCTTTAAAATAACTGCTATGTTCCACAGGCTCTACTGAAGATCAAGCAGACAGAGGGGAAAGGTGAAACACTATGCACAACTTTGGGATCAAACATTTAGAAAACACTGCCAAAGGCTCTGTCAGTTCCTCTTGTTAACAAAGAATGAGAAGAAAAGAAACAAAACAGGCTATACATAATATTCCAAAACACGGAAATAACAGATGCAGTAACTGATGGACACTGCTATATCCCACAAACTATAGGTTCTTCAGTCCAGACTGAATGAAGAGACAAATTGCCCAATGTTTGCTTTACACTGTAGAACAGTTTAACTTCTCTCTCATATAGCTGAAGCCAAAATAAAATGTCATACAGTGTATTTCTATGTATCAGACAAACTCTAGGCTGATCTTGTGGATTTCAGCTTCAGCTGGGCATGTAGCAAAACCTCTCTCCAAATCTTCACTTGTTCCGAAGAACTTGTCATGAACAGACCACAAATAGAAATCTCACAGACTTCTGATTCCTCGTGAATCAGTCACTGCGCTCCTTTCCAATAAATCTTTACATCCCACTCCTTTGCCACATTCAAAAGCATATGATGTCTTATCAAAAGCATAATTTAGCCATCACCTCATCACAGCTGTGGCACTGCCAAAGCATTACAGAGTGAAAGGGTGCTACCCCATTCTATTTTTCTCCATAGCAGAAGCATCCCATATGCCCACAGTCCCCACTCTTTCCCATCGTGTCCCTGTTTTAATTGTCTTTCACCACAGGACTGGCATTGGCTGACAGATAGCTGGCCTTAGCTAGACAAGTGCCATGCTGATATGCCTATGTCTTTGAAGTGTCATGGAACAAGCCAAACAAATTCATTTTCTTCCTATGTCAATACTTTTGTAGAGCGCCTCAGCCCCAAAGTACACTTTCCATCAGGTTAGTTTCCTAAATGAGCAATTTCTGTGCACACTCTGCTGACTTCCTTTTTTAAATGCTTTTGCACCTATGATATTTTTGAAAATATAGAATCACAGACTCATTAATGTTGGGAAAGACCTTTAAGATAATTTAGTCCAACTGCCAGTACGGCCAGGATGCCTTTGTAAACAATCTTACTTTATACCCACATTAAGCACATACTCTGCCCCAGGAGCCCAAGTTCACAAAGTCATGCTTGGATTGGTTAATATAATTTTTAATGGGCATGGATGTGACATGCTGCTTAGATCAAAGTGCAAGGAGCTGTTATTTGTCACTGCTTCCTGTTACAGCAACAGTAAATGCAGAACAGGGGCACAGTAATGAAACAAGTAGGACTAAGCTGGGCACACTTTCAAAAAAATATTGTGCATCAGTTTGAAAAATCCCATGCCCTTAAAATATCACAAAATAAAAAAGGCAAGTAGAAGACAAAGTATAGTCTGTGTTGTTTTTGGAAAGTTCTACCGTGCCTGGGTCCACCGGGTATTGATTTCATTTCATTTCATTACCACATCTGAAGCTGTGCTGATAGTAAATCACAAGCAGGGCCTAATTTACAAAGTTGGCTGGTGGAGTAGTAAAGTTATTCCCCTTTCTGCTTATGAGAAGCTGTTAGCGATGCTGCCGGTGGGGGATGTCTGTTCTCAAGGGACAAATCTCACACTTCTTGGACAAATGATTTTTCACAGGCTTATCTCACTGATAATTGCATTGCTTGATTCAAAGATGGCAGAATAGGTTAAGTCCACAGGATAAAAGCCTCTCCTGAGGGACGCTGCAACTTTGATATAATTACACTTCAAAACTATTACCCTTCATTCCTGTTCACAGTGGCATTGGCTACCTCTTACATCCTGGGTGCACATTTTTGTAATCTCCTTCTGACTCACTGCTTCCTCAGGTGAGTTGGTAGGCTGGATACGTCCAAGGACCCTACAGGAACACATAAAGGGCTTTGAAGGGACATAAACCCATCAATTAGCACTAGCAGAAGTCTCACATTAATAGAGCCTTCCTACACAGCCACCAAACAAGTGAGACTCTTTGAGCTGGCTGCTTCTTAATAGGCAAGACATCCCTAAAGCTGCTCAGCCCAGCCATGGGGCAGCTCACTTTCCCACATGCACAACCTTCCATGTGCCATAGAATCATAGAATGGCTAAGGTTGGAAGGGACGTCAAAGTTCATGTATTTTGGTGAGTGGCAGGGATGCCACTCACCAAATCAGGCCATAGATCAGGGTGCCCTGGGCCCCATCCTGACCTTGAATATCTCCACAACTTCTTTGGGCAGTCTGTTACAGCACCATGTGATACCATATCTTGGTATCAATGGTTTCAGCCCACCATCATCTCACCCATCATTCTGGTAGAGGCAACCACCACACAGGTATATGAAGTGCTTCAAGGGTCCCCGAGACACATGGATGCAGAAGCTCGTACTGCATCTAAGTGAACATCACTGTCTTCCTTGGCCGTTGGATATGTTTACCCCCTGGAGGTAAAAAAAATCTACTTTGGTGTCTCAGCCACTACCAGATTGTCACAGGCAGCAAAATTAATTCTTCAGGGTTAATCTTGATTCTCTCTTAAAAATAGCCAAGTTGAGTACACAAAGAACTTTTCCAACTGCATTAGGTCTACAGCATGAATCGCTCCTTCATACACACAGCTGACAAACACTTTTGTGTCAACTACAGGATTGGGTTGAAGATGAGCAAGAAACATTGGGCAAGGGCATTTTCACAACCATACTCAGCTTTACTTGCATTCAGGGGCACCTGGTTTGTGAAGGAGGTTATTCTTCTTTGTGCATCTCTCACCAGGACATCGACCAGATACCCAACCACTACAATCTTGTAGAGACAACCATAAAGTGCTCTGGAAACTGTCCTTTTTGAAATGAAAACATTCGTTTGAAGAAACGAGTATAACTCTGAGAATCCAAAGCAGCAGAGCTCGCGTTCTGACTCACCACTAATCTTGCATCTGTCTCAGCTTCCTCTCTGTATAAGCAAGGAAGATTAAATTTATTCTTCCTTCTCAAGGGAGCTGGAAAAAGTCGTTGTTGTTTGTATTTCTTTTTAATCACGCAGCGTGTGAACACTTTAGTTTAAACCATTCAAAACTCAGTTACGTTGATTTCCTCAAAATTTTCCAATTTGTTACACATTCTTTGTCATGGGACACTAGAGCTGAGTGCACGGATGCAAACAAAAGCTAGAAGATACAATGGTTGTGAGCTGCAGGCGGTATAAAATAATCGTCCCGCGTTCAAACTCAGGCACAAGTTGTTAACACGTACAACTCTAACGCATGTTTGCATGACCACGACCTAGGAACTGGAGTGGCTGAGGTCCATGGGTGTGCTCAGCGCAGAGCAGAGGAGCTGAGGGGAGGCCTGACGGCGGCTGCAGCTCTCACAGGGAGCGGAGGGGCAGCGCTGAGCTCTGCTCTGTGTGACAGCGACAGGGCCCGAGGGAACGGCATGGAGCTGTGTGAGGGGAGGGGCGGCTGGGGGTTAGGGACAGTGCTGCACCACGGGGCGGTGGGCATGGGACAGGATGCCCCGCGATCGTGGCCCTAAGCGCTTGAGTTCAAGGAGCGTTTGGACAGTGCTGTCAGACACAGCGTTTGGATTCGGGGTGGCCTGTGTGGAGCCGTGAGTTAGACTCGACGGTCCTTGTGAGCCCGGTCCAACCCACGACGCGCTGTGATTCTCCCGGCCATGGGAAAACACGCGGAGTGCAACATCAAAAGGCGGCAACTCAGACGCCTGTTCTTTAACACATCTAATTTATNGAGTCCCCACCTCCCGACCCCTCCTCCTCCCGCTGGAAGGGGAAATATGAAGCGGAGCCGCCGCCGCGCTCCGTGGATACGGGCGAGGAGGCGGCGAGCAGAGCGCGGGGCCCCGAGCACCGAGCGGAGCCGGAGCGGAGGACGCGTTCCCCTAGCGCCGGCCATGGGCTGCCCGGCGCGGCGCTGAGCGCGGCACGGCCCGCGGAACGTGGTGGCGGCCCCAGCACGGAGCGCGGAGATGTCCGTCCCGTACGGCAGCCTGATGCGGTACCTGTTCCCGGCCCTGCTGCTGCACGGTGAGCGCGGGGAGCCCGACGGCTCCGCGGGTGGGGACGGGGCGAGGGTGGTGCTCTCGTCCTGCGGCGTGGGTCCGGCTGAGGAGCTAGGAGGGCGGCCACGCGGACCTCGCCTGCTCCTCTTCGTTGGTGGCGGCCCTGGATAAAAGTTCGGAGCGGCGGGGTGCGGCCAAGCCGTAGGGAGAGCGGCCGTGCCTCTGCCGCGCTCGGCTGGGCACCTTGCGAGCCCGTGGCTTTGGGACGGAGCGGCTGGACGGGCAGCTGGCACAGCGTCGGGCGTTGCCGGGAGAAGGTCCGACCCTGCCCGGCTCAAAGCACCGGGGGTCCGGGGTGTGACTGCCCGCGGTTCTGCTAAGCCATGGACTGACGTGTTTCAGAAACCCCAAGCAGGCAAAAAGTTCAGTGCTTAGTGTATTTAAACTTGTGCGTGCTGCATTCAGCGCGTACGTCTATCCAACTTGTTTGTCTAGAATGCCGATGTTCTTCAAGAGCGACTACTGAAAGGGAGGCTATTTAATTAGCTGCTTAGGTACGTCTAACGTTTGGCAGCCAGATCTGAGAAATCCAAGCAAGATACCGTTTTCTGAGTGTCTCACGCTCCTCGAGTCACTGCATCGTTTTGAAGCATGTTAACTCGAGAGTACTTTGTAGCATCCAGACTTCATTTAAATTTCCTAGGACCCTGAGCTGGCTTGTAAAAAGAGGAATTTGCTTTTGCTCTTAGAATGCAAGTAACCTGCACGGATTCAGGGTGAGATCTGTGAGCGGGGATAAGAGTTTCAGAGCTGTTCCTGGGATTGATTTTGTGGAGCAGGGATTGCCTCTCTCTGTGTTTGTACAAGTGCTAAGCACACAGATGGTATTCAATAAATAATAAAGAGCATGGACTTCTGATTGTGTATTTTGTTTTGAGAGACAAAGAGCAAGAGACCTTGTTCCCCAGGAGGGGGTTTTATACCCTTCCCACAGCTCAGCAATGAAATCCAGAGAGAGCATAAATGTGTTCAGTTAAGCCAGACCCGCTGGGACACCAAAGGTGTTTCTTAAAACTCTTGTGATGTAAGATGTAAGAGTGAAAATGGGAGGCTTGGAGTTAGAGGGTAAGAAGAGGAGGTGTAATTACAGGGTTGGACTCCCCGGCTCATCTGCTTGGAATTACAGAGCAGTGCTGAACCCTGGCTGGAGCGGGAAACAAATCAAGGTTGATGATCAGATCAAAACAGCAGCTGCCAAAAGAGCATGAAGTAGGAAAATAGTCTATTTTTTTCCATCTGCCATTATGTTTCACCACATAGAGTATACCTATATTCTTGCAGAAAGATGTAGCTTGGTGGCTTGTGTATAAACATCTACACCTCAGCAAAGTAGCAGCGTGGTTTGGATTTCAGCTTTGAGTGTGGGGGAGTTGCCACCTTTAAAAGCTTGAAAATGCCATTGGTGTCATACCGTGGACTGAAGTCCAGCCAGTCATAATGCTGTTACCGTGTTAGCTTTAACTTGGCCTGGGGATTCCTGTGTGTGCTGTGGAGTCGGTGGGAGCATCCTTCAGCCAGTGGCCAGCCCAAGCTGGGGATATGTAAGAACAACAAGCAGTCCCAGGGGATTGCAGTGCTAAGCCTCTTTACACTATGTCGTGTTGTCTTCAACTTTTCTATCACACCTGGCAAATTAAAGGTTAAAAAAGAGTGAGAGAGTGTGTGGATGTGTATTTAGGTTTTAAAGCTTTATAAAGCAAGTTAGAATGTCCTGTAAGACTAAAGCTTTTGCTTTCATTATGTTAAGAAATGCCTACTTTAACATCGCTGAATTACTATTTGGAAAAACTTGTGTTCCTTAGTCAAAATAAAACCTGTACAATGTCATAAGAGGTTTGCAGCTGGAAGTTGTCCATTATCACTGTTTTCTTTGCTTAGAGAGAAAGCCACAGAAGTTTCAGATGTCAAAAGCTAAGATCGTTCAGCTCCAGAAAACCTGATTAATAAGAGTCACCTCCAAGAGGGTTCAAAACAAATTTGGCTGGTTTCTTCTGGAAAAGTAAACTTTTTTTTTTTTCGAACAAGTACAGATGCTAAGAAGAAACTTGAGCTTATTTCTGATTATGTTACTGCTAGAATAGTGAACTAGAAACCCTAACTAAAACAATTTGTTGATAACATCATGGAAATAGCCCCAATAACGATGATGAAGACGGGACCGCTGGGCTTTTCAGAGCAAGACTGTTTATGCTTTTAAAAGTTCACTGGCAATATTGCTTAAATTAGTGTTTAATTTCAAAACCTGTTTGTGGAAAATAAGTAAATGTATACGACGTAAATACCCATGTCTGTAGAATGGACCCAAATTGCACTCCATGCTAGAGACATATGAGATCTGTTCCCTCTGAAACATGCTTCATTTGGAAATCTGGAAAACAACAAGTAAAAGAGGCAAAGAGGGAGTTAGCAGGGGGAGTTAGACTTAGTTTTGTTCACAATTTCATCAGCGTGAATTCGTTGTTACCCATGTTTGTAGCTTGGCTGTGGGCTTGCAATGGTAGGAGATGGTGGTGGCATCTTTGCGCTCTGTAGTGTGCGTAAGACAAAGGCTGGAGCCCAAAACTGGCACACAGTATGCTGATGGCAAGTATGCTCAGCAGTTTAGAACAGTAGTGTTTTATTTGTGGTCACAGGGCTCTAAGTAGGGCGGCTGGAGGGTGTGATGGCCCATGGCAAGCTGGTTAGCGCTGTCTTTGCGCGGACTCATGGCCCACCTGAACAAACAGCCGTGCCGTGTGTGGAGGACAGGCTGTGGCTCACAGGCTGCACAGCAGTGTACAGATGTCCATGATGGAGACCAGATGTTGGCTTCAAAGGGGGCAAGACCCAACTACTGTCGAGATTGGATTGCACTTCAGCGCAGGGCTGCCCCGTGTGGTGGTGGGCTTTCATTAACCCTCTGTGGTTCTGGGGGGAAGCACACCCACTGAGCAGAGGTGGCTTCGCTCTTGGATCGTGAGCTGTGGGGATCCGAATTAACAGCTTAGCAGAGCTTTCCAGATGCACATCTGCTCAGTGCTTGGTCCTCTGATCTCCAAGCAAGGACAGAGCTGTAAGATAGCAGAGAGTCTTAGCCTGGGGCAACTAGCCTTGAGCTTCTTTCTAGCTCTCCCTTCTAAGGACACTTTATCTCCCTCCAGTCGCTTTCATGCTCTGCAGTGTTTGTTCCCTTCTGTGAGGGTACTGCTCTTTGGCAGCTGTGCCTTCAAACCCTGCGTGCACAGGAACATCAGCGGATACCTGTTAAGGGAAGTCATTGTCCTGTCTGCTTTTATGACCAGGAAATTCAGCTTTCCTTTCCCGGCCCCTTTGTTCACAGCAGCTAATTTAGGTCCCGCTCCTCTGAGGACTGTTTGAAGTTCTGAGCTCGGGGAAAACACTGGTAAACACAGACAGCGGCTTGGTAACAGGACATTATATTCCCCACTGTAATTACACAAGTTTGCACTGCAGCCGAAGGCCTGTCACGGGCATTATCTAGCACTCTCCCACATCAAGAAAGAGAGTAATCCAAATGTGTATTTATTTAATTGTGCAGGGCCACTGCCCAGATAAGGAAAGCCATAAACTTAATCCTGCCAATTATCCTTTATCTGTGGTAGAGTTTTCAAAGTTTCTAACAAGTTCAGACTTGAAAAGGGCTTGGAGCAGAGCTGCAGCGTCAATGTTCTGATGTCATCATGTGTTTTGCACTTGGACTACCACTCGAGATTGTTTTAATTTGTAGCAGAATTGTGCTCTTCTGCACTTACAGGGCTGTAAAGGAGAGACCAAGTGATTCCTCCAGAGCAGTCCCAATCTAAATCCAGTTTTTAGTCCTACTTTTTGTTAATATTTATTCTCTCGTTGAGCCAAGGGTGAGCCTGCTGAACATGTAGTAGCTTTGAGCTCATGTATTGAAGTGTTCTGTTTGGCCATATTTGAAGCCGTGGTTTCCATTCTGGTAGAGGTGTTTGTTAATTAAACTGATTTACATCTAAACAGTTTAAGCTTTAAGATTATTCGAGCTATCCTTTTGCAATCTTGCAAAATTGAGAAAAGAATTTGCCCATGGTGCCTAGATATGAATTAAAAGATTAGAATTTGTGCTCAAGCACATTACTTATCATTATCGATGGTGCAATTGCAATTTATTTGCATACTATTTTTCCAAAAACTGAGCCACTGAGTATTGCAGCTCACAGTTTTTCATGGAATTGTTCGTGAAGAGCTTTTTGTGAGCAACTTTTGAAACACATTTGGGTAACCAGTTGCCAGCAGGTCACCCTTTCAAGGCGGTATTTTACTCGCAGCTATGCGCAGAAATCTTTGAAGAACTTGAAAGTAACCCATCTTCCCTTCCAATTATTTTTATCTGCAGTGGTTATTCCCACATCAGATAGAGGTTTATGGGTGAACCCCAGAGCCTGAAGCCCCTGCCTTATCAGCATCTGGTGCAGTGGGTGCTGCCAGCTATGCATTCTCACCTGGCAGCTGCCCACGCCTCACTTTCTCACTCTGATGGTTGTTGGCTCTGCCTTTCTAACGCTTGATCTATGGGGCACTGAAGGGGATTCCCAGCAGGGAGATGGAGCTGCAGCACCTTGTGTACTGTCTTCGATTCAAACTTGGGTGCTAAAGCTGTATTGTGATCTATGCTGCTAGGTCTTGATTATGAAAATGAAGTTGGTTATCAATGCATCAAAAATGCATTTGTTGTTCTTTGTTTTGTTTTTCTAGGAGGCATTTTAAACAGGCTCTGGAATTTTCTTTTTTCTTTTGGACTTGATGCTGTGAATAGGCAGCCACCATGGGAAGGGTGATACAATCTTATGGCCTGTGGTCATTGTGTACCACAGCTACCAGAAGTGTTAACCAGAGGCTTCACAAAAATACTGCCCTTAGACTCAGGCAAAGAATGGGTTTCATTTGAAGTCTCTCTCACTTTTGAGTGATTACATGGCGGACTGTCTTTTTTTATTTTTTTTATGAATGTGCAAGATTCCTTCAGAACACATCAAAAAATTAAAAGTAAGTGTCAGACCTTGAGTCTGAAATATGTGGATTATCATGGAGGTTCTGAAGCCTATCGTCTGCCTGTGCTATAGGGAACAGCAGAGCTGGATCCTTCTGAATGAAAGTAGTGGCTCCAAGTATGTTGCAATCATACTTGGGCTCCAAAGTGGGCTTTTAAGAGCCGTGAAATTCTTTTCCCAGTTTTGTGAAAGCATGT
Source organism: Odontophorus gujanensis (assembly GCA_013399175.1). Taxonomy (NCBI): domain Eukaryota; kingdom Metazoa; phylum Chordata; class Aves; order Galliformes; family Odontophoridae; genus Odontophorus; species Odontophorus gujanensis. The sequence continues at coordinate 124,305 of VXAB01000564.1, forward strand.
TTTAATCTTAAGCCTTCCAGCAATGTCCAACTTTGAACATCGCCAAATGGATCTTTTACAGTGAATGCCATCATCCCCACGAGGCCTCAGTTTTGCAGAACACTTCACTGTGAACTGCCAAAGGGGAGCAGGGGACGCTGTGCTGCTCTGAATTATCTGTGGTGTGGAAATGCACAGGAGACAGTGTTCAGCTTCATGCCCTGCACAGGGGGGCAGTCTTTGTGAGGGATCTTTAGGTAACACAAGGGAAGTTATGGAAGTCACACAAGCTGTAAACAAAAGTGTTGAAATTATGACTCAGTGAGGAAGAAGGCTGTGCTAAATTAAGTATTTCCTTGTCTCAGCAACACAAACACTGAAAAGTGTAGTGAGCAAGGTAAGGGTCCCATCGCTGCCTGTTAATCTTACATCAAAATCTGTATCCTGATAGTCAGGTCCAATGTATGGGATGTTGCCTGGCATGTGTGCATCTTCTACATCTCTTCCTCCATCTCTGCAGTCTTCCTTATGATCTCATGCCTGTCTTGACTTAAACTTCTTCCCATCATCATTTGTCACAGTTTGATGGATGAATCCTGAGCACATGCTCGCTTCTCAGATACAGATCTCTGTGGCTGATGATGCAAATCTCCCATCCACTGGGTATAGTTTTGTTGTCTGCAAGACAGAACTGCATCCAGCTGTACTTCCACAGGGAGCTAGAGGCCAACTTACTTTTAAGCAATATCAAAAAAGGCACTGCATAATGTCATATAAAGTTTGACTCCTTTTCAAAACCCCCTTCTTTTCATTATTTCCTCCAGGGAATAATTGGCAATGTATAATGTCGTTGCTGCATCTTCTACTGTGTATCAAGATGGTATCCTTCTGCACGAGGATTTTTGCTTGGAGAAATTAAATATGTTTAAAAGAATAAATCATTCATTTTCAAGTGCATCTGTATTCATGAATCATACGACGTGTTAAGAAAAGCACAGCAGCCTAAAAGCAAAACACGTGATACATATGCCTTGGAAAAAGTCACTTGAACCATTCCAAAGCCTCCTCTTAATGGCAGACTTCAAATGCTTAACAACTCCAGACAGAAATGTAAATTTTCAAAGGCTTTTTCAGTGTGAGATAATTTATTTGCAGAAGACAACATGATAGCTGTGTTTCTGTTGAAAGAGTTAATAGCTATAGCTCCAGGTACCTTGCTGGAGGTATCCTTTCCATGGACAGAAGCACTCCATTAAAGGGAAAGTGCTGGATTTTTTTGAGTGTGTAGAGATGTAGGGATGCGAAAACTTGTTAATGGAGGTCTCAAACATTGGCTGTGGATCCTAACAACAGAAATAAGTGTATGGTAAATTCCACCAGACCTGGCTGAACTTGTTCTTCTGGCAGTGTGAGGAACTGTGACATCAACCCCATACCCACAAGGTTTCAGATAAACCCAACTAACTCAAGTTTTTGAGAGCTGAGTTCTGTTCCAGGTGAACTAGGCTGCCAAGAGATGCAGAGATACTGGCTTAAGGCCAGGAGGCTACGTCCGTGAATGACTGAACCTATCTACTAAATCCTGCCTCTCAAAAGATTGTCAGCTTCAGGGGAGCATCATCCTGGTGTGATCATACTGCTTTGGAAGTGGCCCTACCATTTTTTGCATCAGAACAGCTATTGTTTGATGCACAAGTGAGACTGCTCAGTGCTGTAGAAAGGCCTGAGAAGACTGGTTTTCAGAAAGGAAAAAACACTGAACCTCTGAAAGTCCTTTAAGTGCATCTCAGATGGCATTCTCAAATATCAAAGCATCTCTCATGTTTATTACCGTTTAGGAAGGAAGGCCATAAATTCTCATTCAGAAGGAAGATTTATTTGTAAGCTGCAACAAAGCTGCTAGATCTTCTAATAAAGACTGTGAAGTCGTATCCATTAACCTCATTAAATCTTAAGATGAATCAGTGATAAGTACTGTTTACATTCACATGTTTTATAGTCATGTTTCTAATCACTCTTTACTCTGCCTACTGGAAAATTCCTTGCCTTTCTTAAGTGTAGACATGGCTCTTTTTAAATGGGTGACGTGTATTTATATTTCTAGCAATGCCATTTTCTCAGGTGTTGACCCAACTTTATTCCAGAATATGTTAAGATGTAGTCAACGTCATGAGTCACTGGCACAGTTTTCTTTCAGCAATAGGAAATGGCAAAGCTTGGAAATGGTGTCTATCTGAAAATGAATAATGCAGATTTTCTTGTAAGTTCCATAGCAACACCGTGCACTGTGGGACTGAGCACAGCCTTAAAAGTAGCCTGAATGACAGACTTTATACTTAGAGACTGCTCTTCATGCCTCACATTTTGATGTCTGACCTAGGGAATACAGAGCAGGGTCTAGTTTGGTGGCTTGGGCTGCATAGGTTGATCCAGAAGAGCCCAGTTCCAGAGTCAAGCTGGGCAGAAAAGTCATCAGAAAAGACAAGGCAAACCCTAGCCCTTATCCCTGGGAGCACGTGTCATTGAACTTTCCCTTTCCCCAGACAGCCAGACCGGCTTTCAAGGCACACCCCGTATTCTTTTCCTAGCCCAGAGGTTCTTAAATTCCTTTTGGCAAAGTATTAACGGTTTCCCACCCGTTATGTAAGGTTCATGTTTTTCACCTCTTAACCTCTTTTCTTTTGATCCATGTTTTCCAACAAATCTAAGAGCGTTTGGTGCCTAAAAGAGTAAAGATGCATTCCTCCTGAAGCTACATATTCATTTTGCCCAATTAATATGGTGTAGAAAGATGGCTGGTGGGTTTTCTATGTATACATTACTAGAAACCAAAATTACTGTATGATGGAGACAAAATTAGCTTTTGAAATTCCTTTTCCCTTTTAAAATAAAAATAGCAGAAACTGCCTCTAACTGACCACCTCAGACATCACTGAGGCTTCCTGAGTGCAGAGGCTTTGCTTTTAAGATCTGTTTTCCTTTGGCTTTCAAGAGTAGTCATTGTTTGCAAGTTTAGCATAGAAGCGTTCAAATTAGAGAGGGGCTGAAACCACAGAGTTTACATCCAGATCTCCATGCAACTTTCTGGGAGTTCCAAGGCCCAGATTTCTGACTGTCCTGACCAGAGATTGAAGAGGTGTCTGTAAAATTTAGCTCTAGAGCCACATCACTGAGTGTAGAAATGCAGCATTTTGGTTCAAGCCCATGTGGAGTTATAGAGAAGAGGAGCACTGGAATTTTTTTGTTTGTTTGTTTGTTTTTCAAATGAGACAAAAAATGTAACCTCTAAAGAAGAGCAACAGACACTTAACATTGTGAACAAGTGTCATTCAACACAAGATGTTCACAACCACCTTCATCATGTTGAAGGTTCTCTTACTGGGATCTCTGGATAAAGTCTGCTTTTCTATTGCAGGGCTGGGAGAAGGTTCTGCCCTTCTTCATCCGGACAGCAGGTCCCACCCCCGCTCCTTAGAGAAGAGTGCATGGAGGGCTTTCAAGGAGTCACAGTGTCATCACATGCTGAAACACCTCCACAATGGGGCCCGCATCACTGTGCAAATGCCTCCCAGTATAGAGGGACACTGGGTCTCTACCGGGTAAGGAAAGATCAAACAAGGTGCTTGTATGTGGAAAAGGGGAAGGAAACAAAGAAGGAAGGATGAAAATTCTCACTTAAACAAGCAGGGGAACTAACTTCTATAATATGGTGATGCTTCAAATTCCAAATGCTTTTTAATGTATATACGTATATACTTATAATGTATATATTTTAATGTTTTTTTATGTATAAAAGAAGGGGCTGTGTTATGTACGTAGGAATAGCATAGCATAAAACTGTCTTGATGAATCAATTTGTAGTCTGGATTCTAAACAGCACACTGTGAAATATCTTTAAATCTCTTTTGGAATAGAAGGGAGACCATCGACTTGCCAAAATGCTTATTCAAATGTAACATTATACTATCTTAGACTGCATGCATTAGATCTGTTGAATGAATCCTTATTTTCAGAGTGTTTGCCTAGAACAAGTTTTTTTAGAAAAAGAAATTAAGAAGCTGTATTTCACCAGTTCTCTTCCTCTCCATACATGATAACTTTTAATTCAGAGAGCTATTTTGCTTGCATGTCTCAGCAGGCAGTAGTCACTCATTTATTTCAAGCAAGTTGTAGTACGAGAATCTTGGGCTTTTTAATAGAGTGTATTTACATTAAGCAGTGCAGCTGACAAAAAGGGGAACAAGTTTGAAGGTACAAAAGAAACTGGATTTTAACTGCTATTTACACCTTCTGTAAAAAAGAAAAAGAGTACAGTACTTCTTCATTAACAAACCTCAGTGCTGTATGGTCTAGATTCAAGCCAAACAGGAGTTTTACATTAACTGTCAGAAGTTTACATTAACTGCCTCCCCTCTTCAAATGCTGAGTGGGAAAGCTGAGGATGAGATTCTGCAGGTCCTCTGCAGAACAGACCACGCAGTGCACTACACTGAAGCCTCTGCAGCAGCTGCAGAAGCTGATTGCTTGTCCTGTTCTGTGAGTATTTGGCATTTCACTTGCTGATGGTATCAGTTCTTTTGCTAAAGCCACCATGCAGAAGAGAATAGTAGATGTTTAATAAGCTGCAACTTTCTTCCTAAAGTTAATCACGTAGTCCTTGGACAAAAAGGAAAAGTGAAATATGACTCAAAGTACTTAATTCTACAGAGAATAAACTCTTCGGTAGATACAATCACCATGAAGCAGTATGTTACTGTAATAGCAGAGGAAATTCTTGGTAAATAGGCAGATCATAGTTACCTAGTTTACTTCATTGCAGAGGGACATGAGTACGTACCCAGGTAATTCTGGACCCACGCAGTGTTGCTCATTCCTGTCACCTATAGTGTACACGGTGTGCCACCTTGCTAAAATTTTGTTTCTGTCACTTTCTATCTTCCCACAGATGTGAAGTCAGAGCAGGCCCAGAGTTCATCACAAGATCTTACAGATTCTATCACAATAATACATTTAAAGCCTATCAGTTTTACTACGGTGGCAATCGCTGCACTAACCCTATCTACACTTTAGTTATACGTGGCAAAATTCGTCTCCGCCAAGCATCCTGGATCATCCGAGGGGGTACTGAAGCTGATTATCAGCTGCGCAACATACAGATCATATGCCACAATGAAGCAGTGGCCAAAAGATTAAGTGAGTTGGTGAACAACACGTGTCCTGGATTTATACCAGAAGACAGTCCCTGGGAGCAGGATGTGAGCTATGATTTGCTCAGAGAAGAGAACGGCTGTGAATGCACCAAGGCTCTGAATTTTGCCATGCATGAACTCCAGCTAATCCGTGTGGAGAAGCAGTATCTGCATCACAATTTAGATCACCTCGTGGAAGAGCTGTTTCTTGGAGACATTCACACTGATGCTACCCAGAGGAGGTACTACCGACCCTCCAGTTACCAGCCTCCTCTTCAAAACGCCAAGGTATGTACGTGTCTGTGCCACCTTGTTAAGATACTTGTGACAAAGCTCACATTATTCAGCTCTTCTGTATCAGTACTAGTGTAATCTTAAATGAAGACGTGGTTCTAAAATAAGAAAGATCACAGATAAGTTACAAAAAGATCACAGAGCATGTTTCATGGAAGTAATAACTCCTGTGGTTTATGAGACTGCGCCAAATGCATGAAAAGTAGTCTGAAGAGTTAAGGCCAATAAAGGCCACAGTGAGTCTGAAGATGGTATCAAAGACCTCTTGCAGAGGTGACAGTTGCTGGCTGGGGTTTTGGTTGAAGGCTAGCAGCAGAGAAGAAAGAAAGTTTGATGCAAGACTGAGAAATGGCTAGAGAAACAAGCAGCAGTGGATGCTTGTGTAGCTGCAGGAGTGTCAGGGAGAGAGGAAATCAGATTGTATCAACATATGGAATTTGGGTGATCCATAATCTGAAGAGAGAGAAAGGAAATTGGAAGGCAGAAACATGAAAGGTACAGCATGAAGGGAAAAAAAAAACGGATGGACTGTGCGGGTCATGGATCCAGAAGTGGGCACACACATTAATGAAATGAAAAACAGGTGAACTTAGAATGGGTCTCTAATTCCATTTGATAATTCAGTTTTCAAAGGGGCTTCAGAGTGCCTTCAGCTTCATTGAGAACTGATCAACTCATGGTAAGTTTAATAAAAATCAAACATGAAGAGCAGACATTGATGGTCTGTAGCAGGAGGTCTGTCTGTACATCTTTCCTGGTGACATTTCAAAGGAACGCAGCAATTGGAACCACATTGCAAGCTGCAGTTGCTATCAGTACGTTCCAGCTAGATATTGCTGCAGGATCACTTCTAGCTAATGAGTTATCACCATTTTTAATCATCTCACTGTGTGACTGGTTCAAACAGCTTATCAGCAATAGCAGGAAACACAACAGGGGAAATGAGAGTTTTGATGGGAAAATCTTGGTTTTCCCTTCCATTTAAAACCACTCCGTCCATCCTGTGTTGTGTCTACCTCTTCTGAATATCAAATTTCTGTAGTTCAGGTCTTTACATGATCTGCCTTTAATTATTTTTAAAGCCTGCACTAGTGATAATTTTAATTCACAGCCAGCTATGTCTCCATACAAACACTGCTGGCACTTCTTTCATTCTTATGTTCTCTTCAAGTGATACGGGACAAATTTGCTTCTGTTTATAAACATGTTCTCAAAATGGAGAGTTTCAGCAGCAGTAGATGAACCACAGAACATTCCTCAACACAAATGCTGGATTCAGCAGTTTTAATTGTCTGAAATTAATTCAAGCAAATACATCCACTTTCTCTTTGCTCATTTAGGATTAAAAGGTCTTTCCTAGATCTCTATCTTAAAAATACATTCAGGTTATCTGACACCAGCTATGTTACAACTGTTCAGCAAATATGGTATATGGAAGAGCATACAAGCCAAGCTATCCATTTGTGTTGTGTTCTTGAAGTGCAGTGCTTCCAAATAAGACTTTTGGTAACCACTTCTTGGCAGGGGCTGAATCTTCAGGCTGAGTTTATGACACTGGAATGCCATTCATAAGAGTACTATAAGACTACAGGAAGTGCTGTTACTATAGAAAGCAAAGGTTGACCCCGAGTACACCAAAATACATGAAAAATCCAGCACTCCATGACATAAATTTCATAAAGTTTCATAAATGGAGGCCCCAGGTCCTGACTTTCAGACCTCTTTGTCCAGTTCGAACTTCTGGCAACATACTTTACCTTGGTTCTTCCTCAAGCCTGTTTGCACAGCCTGGTAAGCTCCTGCAGCATACGCTATTACGTGTTCAGGGTGTGGATTGCTAGGACAGCAGTGTCAGCTGGAACCCTCAGCTGCAGAGCATGAGAAGGCTGAAAACAGACTAAGCGTCCCACAGCATAGGTGCTCTTCATAATTTTGGTGGGTTCATCTCGTTGAGATTCAAAGTGAAACTTGTTTTATCTCAAGAGAAGTTGGACTTGCTGGTGGGAGACATTCAGTGTGGCACAAAGAGCAGATATCCCTAAAAATGAGTCTTTATATTAGCTCCTTCAAAGGACTTCTGAGTTTGGGCCTGTACCTATCTGTGAAGTTCCCTATGCCAACAGGTCCTCAGCCTGGCTGCAGGACTTAGCATTTACTGGATGGAGAAAGAATAGTAACAGAGATGGTTTGGGTTGGTTTTATTTTTTTGTTTTTCTGTTTTTAAAAAAAAAAAAAAAAAAAAGCACAGGCCAACATACTGCTGGAAGGTTATAACCCTTCTTCTTTGAACTCCTTTCCTTTTCTAATTGTTGCTCCACTGGGATCCAGCTGAAAATGAGTTTAAATGCTAAATTGAGTTTAAAACTACAAGTCACAGGCTCCTCTGGAAACTGGACACCATGAATAAATAGAAACGTTAAATCAACTTGTTTTCTTAAGGTTTTAGCAGTCATACCAAGAGGTTGAGGAGGCCAGGAAATTACTTCTGAAGTGAATCAGGTGTATTGTGCAGAATCTTTCATTTAAGGCTTTTTTCATTTCCTTTTTATTTATTTTTATTTTATACTTATAATAAAGACCTGCCTAAAATAAGTTAAGAGGATTCACATTTTGAGCTAAAATTATAGTTAAGCCTCTATATAGAAGAAAGTTCCACCCCACTCAAGAGTTTACACTGCCTGTAAGTTGGATGTGGTAGCCACATTCATTACTTATGTGGTTGAAATGAACGGTAATTAAAAGCAAATGATTGCTGGATATGCTAGGAATGCCAAAGCCACATGATCAGGACTTTAAACAAATAGAACTGGACCTTCTCCAAACTCCTGCAGTGATTTCACCACAGGGTGGTAAATCAAAAGGGCTGTCCAAAAACCAGACAGCTTTATGCTGAGCTACAAATCTGAATAATTTCACAGATTACCGTATCTCAAGTGTTCGTATAAAATCAGGGAGCTTTTAAAAATATCTAATATGTCATCTCCTAAAGCTTTACAAATGCTCTTAGATAACAGCATACCTTAAACAAATTCCTCTTGTAAAACACATGGAAGTTCCTAAGAGCAGCTGATTAATAGATCACTATATAGATTTATCTTAGCTGTCCTCCAGCTTTGCTCAGGGCATGAATTAGAACTTGCTGATGAAGTGGGCTGAACGCCTTTGATGTACCTTGATGTAGGGAGTTTAGAAAGGGATTCATGCTTGTGCACGCTCAGACTCTTTAGCCAGCAGGAGAGAGAATGCTGGTGGAAAGGGCAGGGTGGTGGAATTGCTTGGCAGTCATCACGCATGGTGTACAAACAAAACACACACAGATGAGGGCAACACCAAGCCTGGCTGTCTGGTCATAAAACAATACCTTACTTGCAAATTCATACAAGTAGTTGAAGGGAAGGAAGAATCGAGTGCAGTGTTTGTCCGTAGTGCCTAAAACACCAGGAACGTTTACAGCAGCAGTACTGGGGTGCTGATTTCTTATCTAACAGCCTCAGAAATACAGTTTTGAAAACAAAGAGCTCCTTGTGCTGTTTTATCATATGACTGAGCAACAGGAAAGGTCAGACCATGGCTGTGGTGCCAGGTCGCACTGTTTAGATCATTATATAGGAGTACAGCTGGAACAGTCTGGAACATCACAAGAGTCCTAAAACATACTAGAATAACCTTCCTTCTGCCCCTGCCATGCTCAGACATCTGCTGGCCCCTCACTTTCAGTAAGATTTTCCCATGGAAAAGCAATCCCAAGTTGTCAGCTCCCTCTGACAAGTTTCTTCACCATTGGAAGCTGCCTTCACAGCTAATGCAGGTTCCACATATGGAAGCTGGTGCTTGGTTTTGCTTTAGTCAGGGGGTGAAACAACAAAGTGCTCAAGGTTTTTTGAGCTTTTGAAAAATTGGGCATTCATCTCTCTGAAATTCAGTTACTTCAGCTGTAGGGGAATGTGATGTACTAGAGGGGCTCCCTAGCAAACACTAGCATAAGTGAATAGATATTAAACATGTGGAGCACCTCCAAGAAATAGGCAAAAGATTCTCAACCAAAAAGTGTACTTTTGGAGGACAAAACTACTTTGTTTGCCAGAGACTTCTAGATTAGGAGACTGCTAGACTTCTGGATTAAGCCAACACTTGAAGGATTTCTTTTGTTAATTATCACTGGTGAAAGACACTTTGGGAAATTATGATGGGAGCAAAGAAACAAAATCTGAAGAATGTTCAAGTAGGTTAATTCCAGGTTTATGAACAGCAACAGTGTGTATGATGCACTTCAGAGATAAGAGAATCAAAGAGCTTCTAACTGAACCTTCCAGAGCTGCTTTGCTTTTAGAGCCATATTTCCTCTTTGTGGATCACTGTTCATCCTTTAACTGCAGTAAAAGTCTGCTCCAACACAAATACAGCACCACAGATAAAAATTAACTGTTTAAGCCGGCAAAATAAAAGAAGGCCCTTCCACAAATTTATCTAACAGACTGAGACCCTGCTTCTTGTAGGCATCTAATTGCAATTACTTCATCTTCTGTAAGCAGTAACAAAGGACTCACTGGTGATACTGCTCTGCAGTTCAGAAGGTTATGTATGTTGCTTTCTGAAGCATCATATGGCTTAACTTTGGAGTACCTGTTCCTGAGGATGGACATTCAGAATGTTGCTTCATTTTTTCCAGGAATTTTTCTGTATAATTCCCAAAAATATAAATGTCACTATAAATGAGTATCATCTTAGTGGGATAGAGTACATGCAAGTAAACTCATTTGAGAGAAGACCACTTTTATCTTTGTTCCCATCTTTTGCTTAGACTGAAGACTTAATATAAAGGAACAAGCAGAGAACTTTTGTTTTTCATTTTGGTTGTTTTACAGTTTTATGCAGCGTTGTGCAATGGAATCAACATGATAGACCAGACAGATTTGTAATGATAGTGCCTTCAGATTCCTTCACTATCTTTCTCTTCATGGGAGTAGTTAATAAAAAACTGTTCCTCAATATCTGAAAATATACGATACACATTTGTAGATAAACCCCAGCGTATCTCCACTCTCCTTCCGGCAAGCAGCTCTTCTGCTCTGCACCAAAAGAAATCCCAAACTGACAGCCCTGCAGAGGAGTTACCATTCTCCCCAGCATTTCGTTTGCTTTAAGATTTTTTAATTAAAGTTTTAAATCTTTGTTATTCTTCATTCCCTTTGGCAGGCTAAATTATAACTGTGTCAACTGTGCTTTTCAACTCCCCAGAGCCAGCCTAATGCACGCTCTCCAACTTTGCTTCATATGAGGTCATGGAAAGCCTGCAAATTATCACTTTTGTGGTAGAGGGAGATTGCAGCCATTTGTTAAAGTGCTGTCCTGGTCCACAGTTATCTAGAGCAGTGGAGGAGTAAAGAGTGATACTACACTGAGCAATTTGTAGAAGCACCCTTTGGATGGGCTTAGCTCCTTGGCAGTGTCCTTTCTCAACTTTTACTTGAGTTGACAACTTCACTTCCAGTCCTATATGCCTTAGCCCATGACACCCAGCATTCAGGTGGGCATCAGTGCTAATCATTTCCTTTCCTTTCTTCAATACTTTTCCTCATTGTAAGGATCAGCACTAACAAGGAATTACCCAACACAAGAGCAACACAAACTTTTGGATAGCTGGAGCCTGGGTTGCACCACATTCTGGCTAGGAGCATCTTCATCTAGCTGTGGACCTTGTGCTAGCCCTTGCCACCTGCATTACAGTGAATATGCAACCCATCCTTTTCCAACCACAAAAAAGACTACACGTTAGTAACCAATGCAAATCAGTGCTGGCTAAAGGTGACTTTGTGCCAGCTGGGAACCTTGGTCTTCCAAGCAAACTTTCTATACTACACCTGCACAGACACTGGTAATAAAACAACAGCAGCAGAGTGTGGAGGAAGTACTTTCTAGTGTCAGTACACGACTTGCTAAGGCAGGATACTGCTAGAAAAATGTGACTTCACAGGGTATCATCACCAAGCAGGACAGATGACAGCAGCCCCAGCACAGGGAACCGCACCAACTGGGAGAAGAGAGGGATAAGTGTGCTTAGAGTAGCCACACTGAACAAAAGCTGAAAGGCCCCAAGAGAGACAGCGCAGAAAAAAGCTACAGCTCTGCCAAAAACTCGAGGGTTGGACTTTGGTTTGACACTGGCATTACTGGGAGGGAAGAGGAAGGTGAGGAGGAGTTCAAAGATGGCAGAGCCAACCACAAAGAATACATACTGTGGCAAAACTGATGCTGAATCTCCTAACCAAGTTATGGGTTACAAAGGATGTGTTCACTATGCAGTAGCTTCAGCTAAAGAGAAGGTGAAATGATTTCACAAATTCCATTGGAAAACTGTAATTCCTTCATAGGTTTAAATACCTTGCAAGTGTAAAACTGCTACTGAGAAAACTGCTTGGGTTCAGCACTTCTCAAACTGTTCGCTACTTTTCCTCAGCTTGTGTGAGCTTCAAATAACACCAGGCCCCTGTTTCTCAGGGTACCAGGCTATACTTTTGAATGGTTTAAGAGCTTACTGTAGCACATCACTGCCTGCTAGGCCTTTGTCTTAATGTATCTGGTCTGGTTAAATATCAACTGTTTGCTATTATAAGTGATGACAGAGAGAACTTGTCAGAAAACAGACAAAATTCTTCATTAAAAATATCCAGAAAGCCCTTATGTTTTTTTTTAAATAGACATTCACTTATCACTGAAAAAAAAAAAAAAAAGATTTTTTACTTCATTTCTTTCTTCCTCCAGACTGCATATTATTTTCTCACCATTTTAATAAGAATCTGATGAAAAAAGAATGTGTCAAATTTTTCTTTTATCAATCTTTTCTGCTAAGAATGTACTGCATTCTACAGAGAAAAAGTTGAGTTACAGTTGGAGCTGTTCGAGATAAATAGTGCTTTTAAATATTTTGATTGAGATGGACACATTTTCAGCATAAGAAAGAAGTATAAATGGGTAGAGGAGAGAGTAAATATGTTTGACAGGGTGTTTAGCTGAAAAATAACTACATTTTCAATCTCCTCTTTTAGTGCTTGTTTGGTCCCTAAATACAACTTGAAGTACCCCTGCAGGTCTTGTCCTTGATAATAAGCATTAAGTTCAGCTTCTACTTTAATTCTAAGGGAAGGGTAGATTCTCCATACATTTTGTGAAGGGTTTGGTCCACAGGTATCTTGGACAACAGAGTCAAAAATAAAGGTGTTCAAACATAACTAGAACATCTTCCAGAAAGATCTTTCTACATGCTACTCAAATTACATTTCACTATTGCAAAGAGTGCATCCCAGTTATGTGATCTTTTTTTTTTTACCCTGAACTGTGACAAATACTACGAATTAATGAGAGTTAGTCCTAGGCAGACATAGAATCACATTAAATTTAAAGAGAAAAAGTAAGATAGAAGGTTTGCATTTCCAACTATCCACAGCAATTGGGAAAAAGATCAATTAACATCATCCTTGTTGCTTTTATTTATTTTTTTTAATTAGAAGCCTCCCTCCTTGCTTCCAGAGCAGCCCAGCCCTGTTACCTCTTCAGTTGAGGCAGGAGAGAGGGATAAGAAAACATTGGTAGAAATTTTCAAGTCAAGCTGTTTTCTCCCTAAGTACAAGAACTGAGATTCCCACCAGAGATCTGGGCTCATTTCAACCCACATGGCCTCATGGATTAATTCAGAAGTTGGCTTCAGAGAGGCACCCATGAGAATGAGGAGTTGGGCCTGCACAGGTCAGCTCTATGAGCTGGACAGAGGCACCTTCCCTCTGCCTGTCAGAGGGCAGCAGCCATTTCATGGGTTGTTCCTTTTAGCAAGACTTCAGTGTTAGAAATACTGCGCTGTACACCTAGGATATTCCAAACATAAAACAGATGTTCATCTAGTCCACTGATCACTTTATTGCTTTCTAGTTTATGTCATGCCTAAACAAGCTTTTTATTGAGTGTACTTAATCGTGTTTGGACTCAGACGTCCTCCGCCTCTGTTCCGTATTTTCTTTGAACGTCTGTTCTTAGAGAATAATCTTTCTTGAGACAAATGAAAAGGGAGTGATTTGTAAGGTCTTAGCCAGTGTAATTAAGAGCCAAGAGCAGCTGACTTGAAAAAAGCAACAGTGAAAAATACAGTCAATTGATAAGTATAAATTATACATAATTAAGTCCAACTGTCTCATAAGAAAACCAGATCTTTCTCATGTCTTGGACAAAAATGGTATTGAGGAATTTTACATGTGGCATATTCTTCTAAAAGTTGAAATCTTGATCTGGATTCTGCTGCTTCCCCTCCTCACCTCCCCAGCCTCTCCCTGCCCCGTCCTTTTTCTCACATCCTCAAGCCACATCACCCAGGTTCAATTTCCAATACCTAAAAGGTAGGCAGGCTGAACCTTTACTAGTAGTGCAGCCAGCCAGGCCTTCACAGCTGGTGCAGTCCTTGGAAGTTAGGAGTTATTATAGCTCAGGATACAGACCACAGAGGTCAAAGAACCAGATGAACTACAGACATATTTCTACTGCTAGACTTCACATTGATTTCTTTGAGTTAGCCTAGACCTTCCTTGAGTTTGGCCAAGGAATCCCCTCCACCCACAGCAGTAGTGTAAGGAGAGCTATGTATTCCTATTGCATGAGTTTTTCGCATTTGAGGAAATAACTCTTCCTCATGCCCACTCTTGATAAGGAGAAAGGGGCTGCTCACGTTAACATACTTCTTTGCATTATGGAGCTCTCTGCCCACTGTACTGCTTGCCACAACCAAGAGACAGCACAGGGGACAAAGCTGCTGCAGGTGGAGCCCATCTGCACTCTCACTGTGATGGAGAAGACGTGAAACTACGATAGTACTCTCTACCCAGCATCAGAGCCTTGGCTCAGAATTCAGATGCCTACTAGTGGTGCAGGGGACAGCAGCACTGGAGGAACAAGCGTGAGGTAGGCACCTGGCTTGGTGCGTTGTAGCTATCTGTGCATGGACACCAGCAAGTGCTGTGGTTCTGTGAAACCAGACCGCTTTCCAAAGAAAGAGAGTTGACATCCTCTGAAGGAAGGCAGAGTTCAACAAACCAGTTTGATAAGTCCCAGACAAGATGGCAGATTAAACCTGGTGAGCCTATTGCAGACAAAGAGAAAGGAGAACGCTAGGCTTGAATCAGACTGCACTTGAAAGTCTGTTCAAGCTGCATGCAAATCGACTGACTTATTTATCCAGTATGGCACTTAAAACTGCTGCCTGCTTTCTGACAGTTCACAGTCATTAACCTCCTACCAGTCCTACATCAGACTTAAAAGCTCTAATTGCCTGCTTGTATGAACTGAGATCAAGCCACATGGGGAAGCCACACAAGAAACCCATAGCAAAATAGGAAGCCAAACTGAACCTTGATTCCTCTCTTGACCATCAGTAAACCCAAACTAAAACTTGCAATCTCAGATTCTAACACCCGTTTTACAGCCTTTGAGTGTTACTTTGTGGTGTCCAGGAGAACTATATTTTGCACCAGCCTCTGATTTTAGTTGCAATGTCCCAGAGCCATGCTAACTTCACCAGTACCAGTTCACTTACTGTAATGCTACAATGTGATGGAAAATACAGAAGTAAGGTAGCAAAGCCTCTAGTCTTCATTTGCTGCAGCAAGTCCAAACGCAGCAGCTGTAAATGCAAAGACAAATAAGAAAAAAAAAAAATCTGCTTACCTTCAGAAGGCCTCAGGAGGCATGAACCTCCAGCAAGATACCTTAGCCTACTCTGCCAACCCTAAAATGAGGTCTGGGAAGGGGTGGATACTGGTTCCACCTCTTCCAGTCACTCAGGGGCATTGCGTTCACCTGAGCTCCCCTGGGTTGGCCCTGCCTTCTCACCAAGTGTTCAGTCACTGGTTTGGGCCATGAATTAGCATTTCTGTTACACTTATTCAGTTAAATATTCTTTGTACTTTTGGTCCTTCTGTCTGTTTGCAGATGCTGAAACATGAATGAAACATGAAATTACTTAACAGGCTGCCCAGAGAAGCTGTGGGTGCCCCATCCCTGGAGGCGCTTAAGGCCAGGCTGGATGGGGCCCTGGGCAGCTGAGCTGCTGGGGGGCAGCCCTGCCCATGGCATGGGGTGAGACTGGGTGGGCTCTGAGGTCCCTTCCAACCCAAGACATTCTATCTTGTCATTTCACATATAGGCCACTAGACTACATCCCACTGAAGCTAGCAGCAAACTTTTATTGATTTTTACTGACTTTCTAAATCTGGAGGGGAAGCAAACGTACTTAATATGTGCAAGAGGGATGTATTGCCTGAGTCATGTGTTGATTCTGTGAAGCTACCTATGGCCATATTATTGTGTTATGTGTAATTGTGGATCCTAAGATGTGCCACAAGCTGAAGATAGCAAATGGAGAAATGGTGGCTCCACGGTGGCACACATGGACCTTAAAGTATTAGTGATGAATTTGGGCATCTATATAACAGGAGATCAGAGAGGAGAGAGCTGGAAAGGGGTGTGAAGAAAAAGTACTTGTTCTGTACACATCTCATTCCTTGGTAGCTTCTCAAACTGATGAGGTGATGTGAGGAAACCCACCAGCTTGCACTCCCATGCCAGGGTACAGTGGGCAGCACTTCTGAGAGGCCCTGTCTGCACATTGCAAAACACCTTCAACGCTCACAAACACAGCTGGAAACTGGGACACTTGTCTCCCAGAGGCTTATGCTCAGCAGAACGGTTCAGCAGTGAGCCTTCATCGAGCCTGACAGACACTGCAAACCCTACTCTTGCTGGAAGGAGCCATAAAGCTTTCACTGTGTTCAGCAACACTAGGCCATATCTGCTTCCCGGAGTGCCACAGGCTCTGTACAGGCTCACTCACATCTCCCTATCCTTGCTCCTGTCAGCAGGGTCATGTGTATGACACAGAGAGAAAAAATTGCAGAGGCTGCAATTGGGACTTTGCTAGATAGGCAGAAGAAACACCTGACAAGGTGGTGCTTGAGCTCAGGAAAGCTGACAAGGCCTAAAATAGCAGGTGGCTCTTCTCCCAGACTGCTGCCCAAGTGAAAAGCATGCTTAGGACACCTGTGTCCATCTACAGTACCACAGCTAACAGAGCTGAACAGACTCATCAAGTCTCTGCCATAGGTAAGTTTCAGTCTGACCATGTCTTGTGTGACATGAAGGATACAGTCATCCTTTTCTAGATTCAGTCAAAAGCTGAACTAAAATGTTCATTTGAGATGTGGGAATTAATCTCCTAATCCCACTCCTGCTTGAAGCACTTCATCTTGAAACAAATGCCCTGGTTATCTGCCCTTGTTTGCAGATAGCACCTCATGAGAGTTCCTATCTGCTCTTTTTCAGAACCATGACCGCACGTGCATCGCGTGCAGAATCATCTACCGCTCAGATGAGCACCACCCACCCATCCTGCCCCCCAAGGCCGACCTGACCATCGGGCTGCATGGCGAGTGGGTGAGCCAGCGCTGTGAGGTGAGGCCAGAGGTTCTCTTCCTCACGCGGCACTTCATCTTCCACGACAACAACAACACCTGGGAGGGCCACTATTACCACTACTCCGACCCCATCTGCAAGCATCCCACCTTCACCATCTATGCCAAGGGCCGCTACAGCCGAGGAGTGCACTCAGCCAAAGTGATGGGCGGAACAGAGTTCGTCTTCAAAGGTAGAGTGGCAGCAGATGTGGTCATGTAGCTGGGGACAGGAGCAGAGCCTGCTCACTGCAATTCAGTGGCTAACAGTTTCATTCTGCTGTCATTCTTGGGACTATTCTGTGGTTATTTTGGGGATTTACTTAGTGGGGGGCCCTTTTGGAAGACCTGTGAGCACTCAGCCAAACTGTGCAGCTTGCATGGCATTTCCTGCCACTGAGGCAATACTCATTTGAGGCAAAATACAAAGATCTCTAAGTAAGACACTGTCAAATAAGACTTTCATTACTACCTGTTGGAGTCCAGTGACCAGACGTCAAGCATCAAGCATCTAAGCAAAACTCAGGAGACAGAAAAGAAAGGCCCTTCTGAAGGCATTTCAGTCATAAGTGGTATAAATAATTTTCTGAGAAGACAGATACAGCAGTGTGTGTCATTTCATCAGCTTCCAAGGGGGCCTAGAGCAAGTAGGGATGTCTCCAAAGCCAGCTTTGATTAATCCCACCGCAGTGCAGACTAGATGTATCTAAGTGAACCCCCTCAAGTACTCCAGGAAGCAGCACTCTGTGGTGACACTTTCCAGGTCCCTGCGGCTGAAAAGTCATCTCATACCAACAGCCTCGTGGCAGCCTGCTCAGAAAGAGCTCAGTGGTTTTAACCACTTACACAAACAAACATCTCTAAAACACAACATGCCTCCATAGCACCAGCATCAGCAGAGCATGTGAAAACCCCGAGCATGCTGTAGGCTCCTCTCCTCCTCCTTACCATGTGAGGAGCATATAGCTTCTTGCATGTCTCCAATTTAGGAAAGTAGTTATAAGAAAGGATTTGCTCATCTGGGATTCCCTTGGGAGGCAGGATATCCTTGCCTGTCAGAGTTTTTGGTCTTAGTTGTATGTGACACGTTCCAGTTCAGCTTCTAGGGTAAAATGCAGTTTTTGCTTTATAATATGTCAGCTTACCTCACAGATCAAGGTCACTAATTTTGTTCTGGTAAAACTTTTAGGTCACTCTCTATAGATTATCTTTTATGCCAGCTAGGACAAACAGCATCAGGTGTTGAGCCACTGAGTCAAAGAGCTGCTTATAAAACCTCAGAATAAAATTTCCAACAAGTAGAAAAAGACATGTACATTGTTAATGGCCTGCAAAAGAATCTGGGAGTTTGGTGTGTTAGGAGGCATGAGAGTTGATTATTCACTTCTGTTTTGGTCAGCAGCAATCCATTCTGAATTTTTTTTCTTGATACAGTACTAAAAGCACACAAAGTATATCCCCTGTTCAGCTTCCATAGGACCATTCAGTTCGGCTTTTCCTAACCTCTTAAACTCAGCTGAAAAATAAAACTTTACACACCCGAAGCAACTTAGAAGTGAAGAAGCTGCAACATTTCTGTTTGATACTGCAGCCACTGCTTAGATACAGTCCCCACCGTTCAGAAATACTTAAGTCGTGAAAAAAAGGACGGTTAGTACATAGAGAATGTGGTATTTTACAGATTTTCCAATTGGAAATTATTAACTCCTTAGCTTTAGATTTGTTTAAAAATGATAAATGTAGGTTATAAGTAGCCCTCTTTCTGTTGGGTGTTAATAAAATACAAGTAGAGTTTTCTCATTTCCTCTTTAACATATCTCGACTAGGCTTTATCTGGGAAGGATTGCCTGGAATTTGTGTAAAGCTCTGCTCAATCTCTGACGGAGATACGGAGGCATCAGGTTTTCTCCAGCTGAATTTCTGTGTGTGTGTGCATTCTCTGGGATAAGTAGTTACATCAAAGATGTATAATGATGCAAATAGATTTGTGGACCACGCCTGCAAAGTGAAAAAAAAAATATTTAAGGAAGGACAAACAGAGATTCAGAGCTGCTATAACTCCTGTTAGTTATATTAAAGGACAAGCCAACATAAATTCAGAAAGGACTAGCACCTACACAAAGATGTATTCAAAATAGCCTTATCCCCATGGTTTCTAAATGCATAAAGGAACACATCTGACTTGAACCCTTCGTCACATCACTAGGATTAGTCATTATGGACAGATAAAGGGCTAAGTTTCAGAAGGATTTTGCAGTTTCCTTCCCTCAGTGACCATAGCATGCGTTGATGAAATGCTAAGGCCGATGTCAGCGTGTCACCTTTGCTTTCATTTCTGTCCCTCTGCTAATAGCTCCTCTTTTCCTCACAGTGAACCACATGAAGGTCACGCCGATGGACGTGTCCACAGCCTCTCTGCTCAACGTCTTCAATGGGAACGAGTGCGGAGCACAGGGCTCCTGGCAAGTTGGGGTTCAGCAAGACGTCACCCACACCAATGGCTGCATCGCGCTCGGCATCCGTCTGCCTCACACCGAGTATGAAATCTTCAAAATGGAGCAGGATGCCAGGGGCAGGTACTTGCTGTACAATGGCCAGCGACCCAGCGATGGGTCCAGCCCCGACCGACCAGAAAAGAGAGCCACATCCTACCAGATGCCTTTAATTCAGTGCGCTTCATCCGTACCCAGATCTGAAGAATCACCAGAAGAGAATAAAATACGGCTGTACAGCAACAGCACGCCAGCAAAACATCCCAGCGCCCCAGCTCTCGCTTTGGTGTTGTTTATTTGTACTGTGTCATATTGGGACATTCTCAGCTAGAAGTGAAAAAACTATTTTTCATGACTACAAAGCCAGGATTCCACAGACTGAGGGTTGTTTTTCTTCAGAAAGAAAGGGACGTTTATTTTCTTGATGCACTTGAATGCCTGAGAACTGTTGTTCTTTTCCTTATTTCCCCCTCTCCTTGAATCACGAACGGCATTCGTTTGATGTTTGTGCTTTGAACTTCATCCAGTCTGATCCCTGGCCTGACAGGACTGCACAAAAGTAATTGCACTTTAGGACTGCAGACTTCTGGGGGGGCGGGAGGGGGGGGTCCTCTTTTTTATTTTTTATTTTTGTAACTGCTGGGGTGAACGTTGTGATCCTGCTTCATTGTCTTGGCCGTTTTACCATTGTGGTACTGCTCTGCCCAATGCTCGGTTTCTCATCAGAATTTAACTCCACGAAACAAGTTGGTGACAGTGGCTTCCTTTTGGCTTCAGGATTCTGGAAGAGATGTGTATATAGGATGGAAACCCACACGGATTTACCTGGTCGTGATCTCACAGCTTAGCACAGAAGGAAACAGCAAGTCAGCAGCTGCCCGCCGAGATCCTGCTAAATGGTCAATATCTCAAATGGAAAGATATTCACAGTAATTTAAACTATTTCACAGTCATCAAATGGTAAAAGTAGCCAGTGGTTTAATATTTTCTCATTCAATTTTGTTAGCTGCGTAATTGCTTCAACGCTTTTTTACATATCTAGTGAGTGGTTACAACCAAGACCCCTTAAAGGTAGACAGAAGCAGCATTTTTACTGTCAGATATACACAGCACAGCTGAGTTGCTGATAAAAGTCTGCCATGATGTGCTCCGCTGCCATATTCATGAGGCCTTATATACCCTACGTGCAGCATTTGTGCCTTGGGCGCTGAATCAACCAGGTGCATGAGTGAAAGCAGCAGCTCTAATGTCATGCAGCCCTACTTAGCCACCTGGTTTCAGTGATCTAAGTGGCCTTTTTAGGAACAAGTGATGGGTCTCAGCAGCAAGCATGGGCCCCAATACTGCCGTTACTTTAGAGAGCAAGATCACAGCAGGAAGCAGACCCTCATTGTCTGATGGATGGAGACCAGCGCTGCCTTATCTGAGCAAGGAGCAGGAGTTGCACAAACGCTGCCACCTCCCCCCTTTTCTCCTTGCTACACAGTCCCATTGTGCACTGTGGTTTCTCTGAGCTTGAATCCACATCGGTTTGGGCAAAGTTGGATATCCGAGCCCTTGGGTGATGTGTTCCTGCCCTGAAACATGCAGATTTCCCTGTGGTCAATACATCCTCACGTTCATATTGACACGAGTGGAAGCTGAGAGTGTGAGGGAGGTACTTAGGGCCAGCATGGAGGTACAGTTCATGGATAAACCATGTTCCCCACATTAATGGGGAGTAACTGAGGACGTGGCTCAGCCTTGAGGCCTTTACTGATACGCATGAGTGTGCTGGCTCCCAGAAGGAAACGTGAGAGCAGTACAGGGAGTGAGGTCACAGCTCCCAGCTGCCCTGTCCTGTGCTACAGGAGGAAGAACCCTCTAGTGGGTCATACCCAGAGTCATAGGAAAAACCCATCCTGAATAAAGCTTTCAGCTTTACATAGGCGAGTCTCCATCCTGTATGCTAGAGCAAAATCATGCTTTGGAAACAGTGATAACATGGGCCTTTCTGGCCAAACAAGCAGGAAAAAGCCATCCAGGCAGCAGATGGCCATACTCAGGCCCACTGCCTCCTCACGGTGCATGTGCCTTCTGCACAGTTTGTTCCAAGCTGGCGTCAGCCTTTGGCAGGGATTTGCAGAGTGGGAACAAAGTCCGCTCACCCATTTTTGAGGCAGCATGAGGAGGCACAACCACAGGCTCTCGCTGCCAGATCCGTCGCATCTTTCACACTTGTTCTCAGACATGAAAAACTGCAGAAAGCCCATGAAAGCTCAGGAGTCAGAATCAGAGCCTGGGATGGCTCAGCAGCACTCATCCACGTACTTGATTCCAGATTCTCCTTCAGCCTGATGGAAGGAGCTGAAAGCCAGCTCACTTGGGTGAGTCAAGCCCTAAGAACCAGAAGGGAGCTTGTTTTTCTCAAACTAGACCTTACTTTTATAGTCAGCAGATTTCCTCCAGCACATCTCCAGATGAGTTACTGAGCTATTACAGGATCTCAGACATATCTCTTCAAATAGTGGCTTAGCCTCTCATTTCTGTTTGAGACTTCGCTGCATGAGTGAGCTCCTGTTAGCTGTTATTTGTAAAGACATGCCTGCTCTGGTTCCTTTGGCCACATGAGACACGTTTCTTTTACCGCCAACAGCTGCCATATACACATATCTGGGAGCTGTTAAACCCTGATCCTTCCCTATGTACATGCCACATGCAGCTGAGTCCCAGCTGAAACCCACCCATCCCAGTAACACAGGACTGAGCCCAGTGCCGAGGATCCACCCCTTAGCACCATGTTCTCTAGTCACCAGCACAGTCAACCAAAACCAATCACTGCTTTAATTACTTAATGTCAGTATTGCAACAGTCTCAAGAGAACTAAAAGCTCAAGGAGGGTAGATATAGGTTAGATATAAAGAAAAAATCTTTTGCAGTGAGAGTGGTGAGGCACTGGAACAGGTTGCCCAGTGATGTGGTGGATGCCCTGTCCCTGGTCTTTCAAGCCAGGCTGGATCAGGCCCTGGGCAGCCTGATCTAGCTGTGGGTCCCTGTTCATTGCAGGGGAGTTTGACTAGATGGCCTTCAGAGGTCCCTTCCAACTCTAAGGATTCTATGATTCTGTAACTACCTGTCTTGTTCTTACCTCAAAAAAGCACATTCACATGTGAACTACAACAGTTAGATCCTTGTTACAAAGCACAGGCTTACAAAGATCTAGGTTTGCCAACATGTGGGGCTACTCTAAACACAAACGTGACACAATCTGTGCAAACTGTACAAGAAATGCATTTTTCCTTACGATGATTCAGAGATGGTTAAAAAGGAAGCACTAGAAACAAGATCTTCATAACGCCTTGCAAACTATCCAGCTCTGGTTTGTTTTGGCTCTTCTGGTTTATTTGTATCATTGACTTGAAACATAATTCTGTGATCTGGGTTCTTTTCATGTGCTGCACCGTCTTCCCTCCTTGGGTCTACATTTTCCCTTTATTTTGCTGTTAGCCAACAGAAGCCAAATTGGACAAAGTTATGTCAGCCCTCAGAGCACGTGGTTTATTTGTCAGTCCCTGTGCTCTGCAAGGGTTCTGCTTGGCTACAGGCGCAGAACTAGGCACTGAGCTCCCCTGATCTTCCCATTTCACCAGGCACTAAATTAACCACCGCACAGCACATGCATTTGTGATACAATATATTCCATTCATTTTGTTCCTTCGGCCTGACCTCACGTGCTGGCAGCCCTGACTGCTAAAGGAGTTAAACTGCAAGTGCCTTAGCAGCAAACTGAGCAACTTGTCCCATCCCAAAGCTCAGAAGCTTTAGCGTGAAACAATGGATGCTGGTGTGTTCATTGGCTACCAATAGAGGCGAACGCTCCTTTCCCCTTAGTACCACGGTGATGTCCTCCTCAAGGACCACGTGGCAGGACAAATCTGAAGAAGCTTTTAGGCAAACTCTTTGAAGATGTACTGTTGTTAAAAAGGGACCGGAACGCTGTACCACATCTTCCTGCTCTGTTTCTATACTGTTTACACACTGTGCCTGCTGCCCTGGGGGACAGCGTCATTTTGATGAGCAGAGGTCCGCAGTTTAAGATGTAGTGTCTGTTTTGCTGAGTTGGAGTGTGCTTGCTTCATGTGCAGGATTTAAAAGAAAAAAAATCTTTATATTTTTGTAAAACTATAGAAGGTATTTTTCTTCTCAACTCTATGTTCCAGATCAAACTGCCGGGGAAGTTTTAGCACTTGTTGAACTATTGGTTGAAATAAAAAAAAAAAAACCTAACTGAAAAATGAAGGGTTTCTTTGCATCCTATGCATGTCGGTGGTCTGTTAGTTCTCCACCTCTAAAGGACGACACCTAGCTCAGGATGCAGGATTCCTCTGTTGAGGGATCTGTGTGGAGAGAAGCTCCTTTCTTTACTGCCTTTGGTTGCAAACATGACACTGGCAGCAGCCCTGGTGAAGGCAGCTGGGATACCCCAGGTCTCACAGCTCATCCTCGGGCTCTGAGTGAAGCAATCTGCGTTGCAGGCTGGAAGCACACCACGAGCAACAACAGCCATGGCTCATGAGGTTGGGGCAGCAGCGTGTCCATGCAAAGGGTGTGGTTGCTACAGAAAGAAAACACTTGTCAGAAGGGAGCCACGAGCAGATAAATGGCGTTACTACACTGTGCACATCACACTAAGGGCTACAGCCAGGGGAGGGAGCAGAGAGGAGAAGAAAGTCCAAAATGATCCAAGAATGGAAAGCAAGGCACGGGATAACAAAAGCATCTTTCTTCAGCGCTGCACCGCTTCATCACAGCCTCACTTGCACAAAGAGGTGCAGTGAAGCCACCATCCACCAGCAGCTTCAAAAGGTTTGCATCTGAGAAATGACTCAGGATTTTTGGAACCACGACAGCAGATTGCTGCATGATGAGACTGCACATCAGGAAGCATGCCTGCAATTACAAGGCACTGCAAAGGAAGCAGCCAGAGTCTAAGAGTAGGGGCCTTCCTTTCCCTCTTTTGTGTGGAGATGCAAAGCTGCGACACGGATAATCCAAGCCAAAGTGTGAATTTTATTATTTGATTCCTTTTCCATATTTTTTCCCTTCTGAGAAGTATTTTCCAAGAGGTCTTTCCTTCTCTCTAGCACACTGTGTTAATTTTAAAGAAAATTACTATTTGCTGCAAGCAATAAATAATCACAGAATCATTAAGGCTGGAAAAGCCCTCTAAGATCATCTAGTCCAACTGTCAGCCCACCCCCATCGTGCTCACCAACCACGTCCCTCGGTGACACATCCACACGGTTCTTGAACACCTCCAGGGACAGGGCCCAAAACTGAACACAGAAATTGAGGTAAAGAAACAAAAATTCTTCTCAGGCAGAAATAAACACGGTTGTGAAGAATCAAACCACAAGCATCCTCATTAGCTAAGGGAACACTGATTATCTAAGCTGACACTGCTCCTGCAGCCCTTTCCCATGGGAACCACACAGCCCTTCCCAAGGCATTATGTAGGAAAATAAAGCTGCACAAGGTCGGGTTGCTTTCAAATAAAGAAAAAGCTGACGGTTTGAGCTGCTCGGAATTGCATCTCCTGGACTGCCATCACCATCTGCTCTGCCCTCGTGAGGCCCCATCTGGAGAACTGCAGCCAGGTCTGGGGCCCACGGCTCAGGAAGGATGGCAGAGCTCTTGGAACGGGTCCAGAGGAGGGCAGTGAAGATGCTCAGAGGGCTGGAGCACCTCTCCTGTGAAGAAAGGCTGTGGGAGCTGGGCTTGTTTAGCTGGAGAAGGCTCCAAGCGCAGCCTTCCAATACACGAAGGGAACGTATAGCAGGAGGGGGCCGCGCAGCTTTCCGCCGGGCGGGTGCTGAGAGCACACTGCCACCTGGCGGACAACGCTGAGCCCGTAAGGATTTGCTTCCACGTACTCCGCCCGTCCAAACGCGGGGATGCAGAAATGGCATCTAAAATCAGCGTGTGTACGCACCTTACGCTGAATTACACTTTCTCCCTCCATTCTTTCATACCACCGTGACATCACAGCAGTTCCAAAGAACCTCAGAAGAGCGCGTTAGAAAAGCGACGGTGCAAACACACAGGATTATACTTTCCTCCAGTGAAAATCCTCCCCCTGGAACTCTCCCGTTTACAAGACCTGCTGTTGTTAAGACATGCTTAACGATGGAGAGGAATCCCCGTTCCTGAAGAAGACCTGGGAAAACGAAGCCACCGGCAGAGTGGCTTGCTCCTCTGACTCTTCCTACCACACGGCCTCCTCTCACTTGACACCAGCCACTCCTGAGCTCCTTGAAGGAACTTGAAGGCACCCATCCCACATCTCACCTTTTCCAAGTTTTAAACTAACACAGGGGATTAAGGCAGCAATCAAGGCAAATTAGCTACTGCGTGAGCTTTCATCTTCTGCAAAGCACTCTTCCATTATCAAAGCTGCACTCGTTAGCAGCTGAGATGAGAGCTCCAGGGAGCCGCATTTGACCCAGGTTCAGGTCTTGTTTTCTGCCAGCTCTTCTGAGCTTTCCCAAGGCACGGCTCTATGACCCACAGGCTGTGATGATTTAAAGCAATGCCTCAAACGCTATGGAACAGAGCATCGTCATCATCAAGGTAGTTCATCACCTCATCATCACTGCTTTTTGAGCCAGCCTTCACACCCGTGCAGAAGCTGCCAGAATACAATCCACTGTTAAACACCTCCACCAGAGGCATTTTCTGCCTAACACAACAGCTTCAGGGACAGAAAAGCAACAGCTAGTTCTCTGAGGTGGCACTTTTAAAAGCCTACGAAAGATTTCCATGCAACACAAAGCAGCATTTTGGAAACTCAGCAAAATTAAATAAAATTGAAAACAAAACAAAACAATTGGACAAGGACCAAGGAAGGTTTGATGAGGAACAAGATGGAGGTATGTCAGAGAACAGGGGTCGTGCCTCAACCACCCCTTCCCTGCTGTCTGTTCCAGCACGCGTGCCTCAGCCTCCCCACCTCAAAAATCAAGACAAGCATGTCCTGCTGCTGAAGACTGACATTTAATTACCGTCTGGATGCTGACCAGCAGGGACAATCTCCAAATTTACCTATGCTCTCTAACCCACACGATCATCAGCAGAAAGATCCATTCACAAGAACACACCGAAGGCTATTTCCAAACTAAAGCTGTGTTGTTTTTAGGTTTGGTTTCTTTCAGACAACGTGGATGATAAGCAGGCTAATAAAAGTCACACTGCCTTCTTATGCACAAGATTAGAAGGTAAGAATTAATGACTATTTCAGTCACCTTTGAGTTAGTTTTTAAGTGCCTGAGCTGGACTCCCTAGCTATTATTGTTCATAGCTGTCTGTCTCATGCCACTGTGCCTGGATACTGTTAACACCCCTTAAAAGTTTTCTAAAGGAAAAGGAGGGGACGAAGAGCATTCCACTGCTGCCAGAAACAGGAGCTACTGCACACACCGGGATTCAGTGTGCTGCTGGCAGCATTAGGAGTGTTACATAAACTGGCACCAAGCTTTAAATAAAATGGCACTGCAGCACGGCAGGGGAGATGATTGTACCACCATTTAAATGCAACCATTTGTCAGATGTGAAATTTCATCCAAATCAGCTCCCAAGTGCAGATCACCACACAAACGTGTGAACCACTGTCCCACCAAGGGAGGAAGAAGCACGAATGGCTTTGCACAAGAACTCATTTCTATACAGCCACTACTTCTGCTTGTGCAATCCTGCCACTATCAGCAGGCAAAAACAAAAGCACAGCACACCAACTGCTATTATGTACTCAATTACATTACTTGAACGCCCTGGAGAGGAAGTTCAGACAGGGAATGAAGAGATCACTCTCATTTAATTGTCACTCCTAGAAGGAGCCCAATCCCTTGTGAAAACTGAATCTGGTGTTTGACCCCCTCATCTTGGCCATCATCTAAGTCAGACCCCAGACCAAGGCTTCCGCAGAGGACCAAGCCCAGCAAGGACAGTCTCCCATGGCAGCAGTGATCTGCACTAGCCCAGGATGTAGCTTCCAGCACAGTGCAATGACGCTCACCTGAAACCTGGCAGTGAACTACAATATTCACAGAAATGTGGCTAAAAAGACATGATGCAGAGTTTGAATCCACCCATAAAGACAAAGAGCAGGACATGTCGCTATTGATCTTTATTGAGGGCTGCTCTGTAACCACAAAGACCTTCCATCTCTTGCAAGACTGAAACAAGAGTCTGTGCTGGCAAGCCTGCTCAAGCACAGACACCTCTGACTCCACACAGGAAAAAAAAAAAAAAGGTAACTCTTTGTCACGATGATTCTTGTAAATCAGGCAAGTCAACAGCACCCACAGTGCTGGGCAGACTCACTGCAGCACCCCATCTCCATCCATGCCAGCTTTGCACCATCTGCCAGCAGCACCTGAAGCAGGGCAGTCAGACCTCCTGTAGGATGGCCCTACATACACACCTACATATACCTACTCGGTACCCTAAAGCCTACAGAACATAAGCATTCGGGGAGAGGTTTCAAAATAAAAAAGGACACTACTAAGTTTTTAATGGTTTATTGACACTTCAGCTTTTAATATCTTTGAAGAAGGCCTGAAAAATAAGTTTTGCTTATTGACTTTGTCTTTTCCCCTTTGCAAGATGTTACCTTCCACATTCTCCCTCCACCCCTTCTCCTCCCAAGAGGATCATGACGTTTCAAGCTAATGTTTGGTTGCTTCTCAAATGGAAATCAGTTTCAATCATAGCAGCAGAAAACATGCAAGCCTGAACAACAGACTGTAAAAGTCTAACAGCTTTTAGAGAATGAGAAAAATTGCACAAATAAATTGTGCACTGATGCAAATAACTGTTTTAAAATGAACTTCATACATGTACACTTTTCTTTTTTAACGTGGATTAAATTTGGCGCCCAGAATTACTACAGAAGTTCTATTTTCTATTTAACAAGGCTTTTTCTTCACCTGAATAATCACATTACCCTTTTGTAAAGCAGTAAGTTCAGAAAAGCTTTAAATACTACTTTACTGCATACTTGCTCCATCTTGTCCTTCTGAAAAGCCAAAATGGGACTTGTGTGGTACACTGAACTGAAGTTGCACATTTAGCCTCACATGACTTCACGGGCACTGTCACCTGATCTTATCGTTAGGAGCAGCAGAGGCTATTTCCCCATGCTTACATACACAAGTAAGCAGGCAGACAAAGCAAAAAGTTCTAACCATTTCAGGAACAAGCACAAACAATTTAATCCATATTACATAATTCACTGAATACAGTTGATCTCATCCAAAGTGACTCCTGAGAGCAAAATAGTTTCAGCATTACATTTTATATACAGCTATGAAGGGATTACTGGAAACCAAGACAGTCTCCTTATACCATCAGTAAAGTACACTGGTTACGAGACTGCAGCACGCTTTCACTTTGAAGACATTACTCAAACCATGACCAGGTTCTATGACCACCAGTTTTGTACTTATGAAAATAATTCATTTCCATCTTATTCTATCATTGTTTTTACCTCATTACTGCTGCCAGACATCAAAACCTCAAAACCTCAGTTGGCTGCACTGAGCGATGACTCCTTTTTCTGCTCTCAAGTCCTGAAAGCTACTTTTGAAAACCTCTACACGTTATGCTGTAAATATTTTGAGATCTCCAGGGAATGTTTTTTTTCCTTCTATGCTCTGTCTCAGGAAAACTAGATCCTGCACACTTATCGCCTTCGTTACATTCAGCACACTTAGTTTGGAACAGGTTATGGAAGTCTGATGCATTAATGTTCTATTTAAAGAAAAAAAGAAAAAAAAAAAAACTGGGAGAATTACACTATTTCAAACCAGCAGAACCAAAATAATCAAGACCTTAACAATGTTTCCAGTCACTGGGATGGAAGGCGACTTGAATGCAGATATTGGAACATGTAATTGGAAACATCTGTGCTTGCATGCTTAAGTGAAAAGATAAACAGTATTTGTATTTTCTTCATCATCTTCCTTGCACGTATGCAAGATTTTATAAAAAGTTTATCACAGACAGCAATGACAGAACATGACGTAATTATAGTTTCCTTTAAAAAAAAAATAAAAAAAAAGAAGCACTAGAAATCAAAGGCAACCAAGATAACATACATCTTCTCTAGAACATTTTTCTCAGCTACATAACGTGTGCATATACCAAGGTCTAACACACTTAGCTGCACCACATCAAGTCGAGCTGTCCAGAAGCACACACAATGTCACTTACAGGAGTACATCCCTTCCATAATTCTTCAGTTTACAAGTAATTCCCTCTATTGCAATATGCTTAGTTAAGTACAGCTATTTCATTCCATTACTACTGACTGTTTCAGGACATATTTGAAGATGAGGCAAGACTTAAGATTAAGTGCAGGGAAGCATTTTAGACCCCCAAATGCATTCCTTAAAACGTAGCTACACATGGTTAACATGAGTAAGTCTGCCAAGAGTTGCATAAAATGACTTGTTTTCAAGAAGTGAGCAACTGAGGCTCACTCAGCAAATACCAACTCTTCTGCATCATGGAATTCATTATGGGTGTCTGAATCATCCAAATTACATTTCTGATTATCTACTAAAATGGAATTACAAACCCAGTAAGTTGGTACATTTGAATTAAGCACCCTTATGAAATCAAAGAAGAGTAATGTTGACTCCTGGAAGACACCCAAAAAATCCAAGGATGGAGCAGAAGGTTGATTATTACACTCTTGCACACTGCAAGCAAATTGTTTATATACTGATAACATTCATGCCTGGTATTTGTACCTCCTGGATATCCAAATTATTCTGTCCCAGAACAAGTTTGATAATTATCCTCTCTGTAGCTGAAAGCAGCCAGAAACTTTTTTTTTCTTCTTTAAACAAACAGAATGGAGAACCTTTTTCTCTTTCTTTTTTTCCCTCTTCCCAAGCTTCAATTACAACAGTCTAAGCCAGAGACTTAAGCAGACTTCCAAGTTTGTTACAAGTAGCAAACTGCCATGAACAACGAACTTGTTATGAATCCCCTTCTAGAAGTATGACACACACAAACAGGCTACCCAGCAGAAAATCTGTTAATGATTTTATTTCTTTTGTAATGTTAAATATTATGGGACAGGATTGTAAGGATGAAGAACTCTCAACAATGCCTCACAAGGGATAAGAAAGAAATTCTGCCATGATATTAGCAAAGTAAGGTAAGGAGAAAATTTACACAGTAAGAGGCACCATTTCCCCCAGAATACCTCTTGTCATATTCCTGAATGAGTGGGATTAGCAATCTAATAAATCATTTTTCAAGAGGTAACAGCAACAGATAAAATTTTAAAGGATTATTAAAATAACATTTACAAGACTCTGAACAATTTTTGAACTCTTATTAAAACCACAGAAAGAAAGAACAATTCTTTATTTATGAATTTCCATAAAGGACTGACTGTGCAACTGACACCTGCTCTTGATGACTGAATGTACAATTTTGTCCAGTGGCCGAACAGTTTGTCTTTTTAGATTGTGTTTTCTAACCGTGAGAGATCATTAAAGGCAAAGCCTGTTATGATGCTGTACACAGAAATGGTCACTTGGGCCATACTACCAATGAAGTGGTAGGTAAACAAACCTTTTTCTGGCCAAGGAAAAAAAAAAAAAAAAACAGAAAAACAAAAAACAAAACAAAACAAAAAAAAAACAGAAGCTGCATTTTGCATGCTTCTCTCACTCATTCTTTCTACAAGATGAATTTCCCTAGAAAGAATCCAATGAAAATGGCTGCAATTACAACAAGAAGCGATGGAAGAGAATTAGAGCCATTATCTCTGAGGGCCAAAGTTGTGGGTGATCCAGATTTATCCGAGTGTGCTACCTTTCTGAGCCTCACACCTTCATCCTGATGGGAGAAAAAAAATACACAGAGATGAAAAATACATATATACGTATGTATACAAAAACATTCTGTATTTTATAAAATTGTATTTTGTACAATTTTATATAGCCTAACTCAAAGGTCAAATTTACTGCTTAACATTTATATAAAGAAAGTAATTTGAAAAGTAATATAGCACGCTAAACTCACGGAACAAACAATGACATTTCAAACACAGAGAGGTAATTGACAAGTTTGTCCGTGCTCTGCTTAAGAAAGATTCTAAAATTCTTGGCAGGCAAAACAAAGAATCCTACTTTTACTTACCATGTAAGAACGATATAGTGGTAATTCCTTATTGCCAAAGAGAAACATCTATTTTGTATTCTAATTCTCCAAGCATTCAAATGACAGCAGAATTACACGTAATGAAACATCATTATTTTAGAAATTATTAAAAGGCTACAATTGCCTATGACATCTTCAGATACCAAAGTCACAATGTCACCTATCAATTAGTTACAAGTTACTGAAGGAGCACCTTTACAAGAAGGTACTGGAAAGCAATGTTTGCTTACCTCCTCTGGCCAATCAGTTGCTCTTATTCATTAATAATCTGAGCCGCTGCGTTACTGATTTGGATCTCATTTACTCATTCTTAAGAATGAATAATAAAACACTTGTATTAAAAGCTAGTAAGTTGAAATCTGAGATGTAAAAGTAACTACTACCACCTTAACCAGGCCTATATTCACTGCATTTTGTTAAAGAAAATGGTGTAGCTTCACTATCTCATTCAAGACGATCCTGAAGTCTCAATCACAGAGACGTATAAAGCATACGGGACAGTAAAATTACATGGCAAATCAATCTTAACATTCCAACAATTGTACCTAATTCCGGAATAAACATTTCTAAGCCTCATTACAAACCAGACTCCTCAATCAAGAAGCACGGAATCATTTCAGTATAAACAAGGAAGCCGAACTTACTCTCAGGTGCCGATTTTCTTCTGACAGCTTCATAACCTCTGCCTGAAGTCTTTTGCACTCTTCCACTAGCTTCCTCGTTTCAGTATCATTAAGTGAAACGCTATGTGGTTTTGGCATCGGTCCATCCTGCTTAGATGTATTCTGTACTGGAGCGGGTTTGCTTGCATCTATATCGTTCTACAAATATTAAGAATGGCTTGAGAATTTTACTTACCGAGGGAAAAATTATCCACAGCTTAAAACTGAAACACAATCCACCTACTAATACAGACAGTTACATTTACAGTACTCTAAACAAGAGACTTCTGTCATCAGTTCTGATTAGCAAATTATTAAAAAGCAAGAATGAACTGTTTGCATTTTGTACTAAACGCCACTGAAACAAAACTGAACACTTAAGCTGCCTAACACTGACTCAGCAGGCACCAAAAGGTAACACCGTAACATAAAATGCACCAAACAACATTTGAACTTGGTAGGAAAATAACTAACACCACCTACTTGCATTCTAAATCTTTTGCAATGCAACCATTGGCAGCTTAAGAGACACCCCAGCTACTCTACACAGGTACTCCTCAGTAGATTTTAAAAGACCAACCTATTTTTACCAGTAAGCAGAGAAGGACTTAGAGCTTCTTCTTTTTCAGTTCACTAGCTAAATTGAGTTCCTTCCTTTGATAGATGCACCTCCTTAAGTTAAGCAAAACTTCCTCTGCTTTCTAACCTCCCTGACTGGTTCCTCTACATCAATCTCCAGGCTGGGACTGGTAAGGATCTGAAGAACGTGGCAGCCAACTGGGGTGAAGTACTTGCATCCTGGTGAAGGTAAACCCTGAGGTGGCATGTAAGCCTTACCCTCAGGTCTTGGCAGAGGCTTGAGTGACTAAACCAACTGCTAAAACATTAGGTTTTGTAACCTAACGCTGCTACTCAGAAAAATATAATTATGTGCAGTCTGTAATATGAAGGCATCACATTAAATAAAATGTGTAAACATATTTAGCACTACTTAGTTGTATCTAAGGTGTTATTCAGTAAGACGCACACACAGGCAACTTGCACAGTTAAATAAAAGTCTGCACCTTCAGTTATCCTTTGCCAAAAAATACTACTTTCCCCCAACACACCTTACAGATTACAGTACAAACTGGACAGTATTAAAGAAAAGCCAAAGCCATGAAGTGAATACGGTCATTAACAGAAATCCTGCTTCAGCACTCTACCTCACAATGTTAAAAGCAGCACCAAAAAAAACCCCAACAAATTAAAAGTAGGAATGTACAGTATAAAAATTCCGTAAATCAGAAGAATGAGGGTAAGAAAACACTGATGTGTAAGAATTTCAGTCATATTCCAAAAAGCTGGATAAGTGACAGTTAACTATTATTCCAAATATCAGATGACACAAAACAGACATCTTCAGTCCACATATATGAAATTGTCATCTCCTATACAAATAGAACTCATTTTGTTTGATGTCAGAAACATGTAAGAGGTTACAGCAGTCTTTTTCATTTGGATTATCTGTCTGTACCACTACCTTAAATGATGCACTTACAGCTCCCAGAGCACATATTAATTTGTAAACTGTACTTCCTTTCCTCATTCAGATGAATTAGAAAGAGAATTTTTAAAACTGAAAAGTGTTTAATACTTTAAAAAGCAAATGATTCAATTTGCTGCTCACAGTACTGAAGACTCAGTTTTTATCTGTCAGCAATGTAACGCCAAAGTAAGTCAGTAATAATAATGAAAGGATAATTTTTTTTCCATTAGTTTAAGCAGTTTGAAATTATGGTACCATGGTAAATTACATGCAGTAGAAGACAACACTGATTTGTTTGCAAACCATGCACAAAGAATATCAACCTGAAATTTAATGTAATTCACCCTGTAAATAGTTACAAAACGTGAGGCCCAGTCCTCCTTTCCATTTAATTTAGTAGAGATTCCAACAATCCACTTAACCAACAAATCAAATCGCTTTAAAAATGTTTCAAACAATTTTCTGTAGGACCCTAACAGTCAGCGTATGACAAGTTTTGTTTGTTTTTGGTTGTTTTTTTTTTTACTCTTTTCTTACTTACCAGTTTATCATTTTCGTTGGGCATTTCAAACACACATCTCAATTTGGAGTCCATTAACTCATCAGGTTTTGCTTCTTTCCACTAGAAGTAGTAATACAGTTATTTAATAAGCCAGTCACACACAAGTCTGAACAGTTCATAACCTTGCCCTTCGAGCTTCCCTATAACTCTTACGAATCTGAATACTATCTTTACCCTAGCTGAAATTTTCACATTTGCTTTTGAACAGTTTTTTGTCCACCTCTGACTACTACGGAAGTACTAAAAGCTAGACATGGTTAAACTGGAGTCTGGAAATGGAATCAAGTGAACTGAATGTCAAGATGGATTTGTAGGGCACAGCAAGAAGGACAGCAGAGCGGTTTCCACCACACAATCAGAAATAGAGTACCATTTGAGACAGTCTATCACCACTCAGCGCATCTGCTCCTGACATTCCATCCTGGAAGCACCTATTTTAAATAAATTATTGAAAGACACTTTTATACTTAGCTCTAGAGTAAATTTCTTTAATTCTCTTTTGTCATTGGCATTAATTGCGCACGAACTCATAACTATAATTACTGATTTTCTGACAACAAGGAGGAGAGATGTTATTTTTGTAGTTATGTGTCTCAAAAGCTTAATGAAAACTTCCCCGCTGTTTCCAGTGGAGAGAAAGGCCACAATGATCTTTGCCTTCATACGTAAGGGAAGAGAGCCTAAAGTCTGCAGAGGTTTAGTGGATTTTAGTGATTCATAAACCTTCTGATCTTTGTTTACCCTCTCCTCCTCCACCTTCAGTGAACATGGAACTGGGTGAATCATCACATGAACATTTAGAACAGAAGATTGTGCACCATTCCCCTGGACTGTAATATATATGCTTTTGGGAGCCCATGTATGCTCTAAAAGCAAATGTTCTCACAACTGAAAGCTAACCTTCCAATCATTCCTAAGGTGTCCTTCTGAACTAACAAGCATAAACATAAACCCCTTATTTCTGGATCTTTCATCAGGCCAGTGCCACTCAAAAGCTGAATATACAACTAGTTCTATTAATACAGAAAATAAATCTATCATTTGTGCTGCATTTAGCCCATATAGCTACTTGATGTCTTTTTGAGAGGCAGAGTACTCCTTCAATGTTTCAGTTCTTTAGAACACCATTCAACTTTTCAGGTAAACACTTCTTAGTCCAAATGCACCTATTTCACACAACTTTCAGGCCTGCTGCATGCATATACCCTTGACTCCTTCAAATACAACCTGTTTATTCCCTTCCAATGAGCTGCAGATCAGATACAGCATGACAGTAACTTAACACTAACAGACCTTACCTTTAATTTACACTACTTTGATTCAATCACTGCAATAGGCAATTTCTGATAACTGAGTTTGTATTTAATGTTAAAAACCCTGAATCGCTTATGGAAATCATCATTGTTCAGGAAATTCAATTTTCCAAAAATACAGCACTTTGAAAACATGATTCACTTAAACTTAAGACTGATTAAAAAACAAAAAATCCAATCTAGTCACTCTACCCCATTTTTACTTACCACTGCCTCCATATCTGAAATATTTGGTGGCGCGTAGATTGTTTGTACCATAAACTTGTGTTTACTCTTCTCATTTGGGTCATAGTCAAAAGGCTGCAGCATTACTGTGCAAAAGAATGAAATAAAACATTTAACTATGTGATCTCATCACTGGAAGAAAAAATGCTATATAGTTCACATGTTCTCACTGAACAGACACAGAAAGTTGAGGTGTGAAGGCAGCATTGGAAACACTGTAGATATACACTGTAGCAACAAGTAATGAGAGGAAACACCTTAACAGTGTAGCTTTAAAGATTGTTTCTCCAGCTACTATAGCAAGAGAACATTTAATGTACAAGTAAGAACAAATACACCCTGTAAGAAAGAGAGCAAACACCTCAGGATTTTTCTTTGGAATAATCACACTTTGTGAATGAGAGAATGCAAAGGTAAAAGAGCTCTGGCAAACTTCACAACATCAACCCAAAGGAAAAAGGGAAGAGAACCTATATAAGGCTGACCACCAACCAATAGGAGAAGCTCAACTTCGAAGGCATACTAGTCTAAGCTACGAGAAAACTACTAAAATACTTCATTCAAACCACAATTATTAAAAGAAGTAATGCTATCAAGGGTTTTAACAGTTCCCTGCAGAAAAGTTTCAAAGTCAGTTCTTAAAAAGATAAAGTGATTAGAGAATAACTACAGAACACATTCTATTCAGGGTTTGACATTCTTATCCTTAAGTCCTTCATAACAGCGAACGTTTGCCCAAAGGTACTCACAATCCATTTATCCATTTGAATTCTATATTTTATCAGTGGAGAAGGTGGAACGGAATTCAAAACCAAGCTCTCTGCAAAGGCAGTTGTAAGTGAAACACTAAACACTGAATACCTACTCTTTGTATTCTACCTGATGCATTTTACCTCTGAATTTTCAGCTTTCAACATAAACTAATGCAAATTTAAAAAAAAAATAAAATTAGCAATTACCTTCCTGAATAAAACTAGGCATTTTTGACACAAAACAGTTTGTGCTACAAGTACCAGAGACAGATTATGCAAGAAGAGGTACTTTGGTGACAGGACAATTTCTGAATGACTGCTTTCTGAAGCTGAAAATCCTGTCGGTCAAGAAGAAAAACTTCCATTTCGAAGTTTTTAGTTTGAAGTATACATAAATTCAGTGGAAAAATAAATAACATCAATGTAAAAATATTCATAATCACCATTATTACTGTATTACCGAATATTTTTAAAGGAATGATTTAATTACAGGAGTACAGAATCTTCATCCATCCAAACTGTACAAAGCCATTAAGAGGTTGGTTTTCTGTTAGTGATGGTGGTTTTGTTAAAAAAAAAAAAACAGTCAAAAGTGGTTGTCAGGTCACTCTGGTTTCATTATTTTCGTGGTTTCTTTAGTTCAAAGTGACTGAAAAGCACATGTCTATAACACAGACAAGGAGAGTAAAATATTATAGCATATACTTGTCTATCCATCAGTGTAATGGGCATAGTGTAAGGATTTGCACAAGTATCTGAACACACAAGCCTTGCCAGAGTAGCACTGGAAGACTAGTGAAACAGAAGGATGAACACATGGCCAGCACAGTCTACTTCTGTTCTACCTTCACAGAGTGGATCATGAAAGACAATTACTTGACTCAATCCAGGTAGGAGTCCAGGACAAGAAAATGTTTAAGCACCTGTAAACACGTGCACACATATGTGCACACTTCCAACTTTCTACCAGAGGATGATGAACCCTAGTGAACTATAAAGATAAATTATTTGACAGTGCACACACACTTGGTGTTTCACTGAAAGTAAATTCAACTTTAGTGCATCTTTGTGTAAAATGAAGAGAAACGTAATTTCAGATAACATGATTTATGGAGCCCTATCAACAGGAATCTGTGCTGCTAGCTATTTTACAGCAATGAAAAAGCTAGAGCAGAAATATCCATTTAGCTAGAAAAACACACCGTACACTCGGAACAAGCTCCCCATATGTTCTCAAGAAGTTCAGCAGATTTCAATATTGTTATAATTGAATTGTTGGAAATTTTATTTCCCACAATTCTAAATCTTCACTGGATGAACAGTTCAACACCCTTGCTTTCACACAAAGCAACTTCTTCACAGTAGAATTGAATTGTAGAAGTTTATAAAACAGAAAGCACAATATCAAAATGATTAACTTTCTCTCTCCAAACTCACTAGTCCACATGAAAAGTTACTTCTAAATTTAATCATGCTGCCACCTAATTTTAGGCCCTGTGTACTGGCTACATGTTGCAGATGCTTGCTGCTGAGTGGTTATTTGATATTTTTCCCTGTTGAATGCTGCATACGGTATAATCAAAGGATAATTAAATAATCACTCTATCTAGCAATCTGAATTAAAATAAAGCAGTTAAAGGAACTGGAGCATTTGATATGTTTTCAAACTATCCTATTTTGAAGGGTTTGAAGTCAGAGAGCCTCTATCACTGGCCTTACTT
Organism: Odontophorus gujanensis; assembly: GCA_013399175.1. NCBI lineage: Eukaryota > Metazoa > Chordata > Aves > Galliformes > Odontophoridae > Odontophorus > Odontophorus gujanensis. The sequence continues at coordinate 162,724 of VXAB01000564.1, forward strand.
TGGTCCAAAATGTAAATGATTAAACTAAAGGCTTCTTTAAAATACGGATGCTACAGTAATTTATCTCTAAGATTCTTTTTCTATCAACAGACTAGAGAAAACATGTAGTACTCTTCCCTGCACCAAGGGAAAAGATGAAATACCTTGAAAAATGGCAACACCAGGTGTCTACCATCTGAGAACTGGTAAAATCCTTGGACAGCTAGTTAACTAACTTTGTACTCTTTGAACACTAGGTAATAGCTGAAAGTACGACCGAATTGAAAGTCAGCAAAGAAAGAATCCATTAATTCAAAGAACTATTAAAATCTATGTTAGGCTTTAAATAATCAGGGAAAACCTTATGAATATGTGAAGGTGCAGTTTTCAGCACGTTCTTGGAATCCACAAACAGTTCAGCCCTAGGAACAGCTAGTATCAGCTAGTATCTAGTGTCAGCTCTAGGAGAATTAACAACAAATAGTAACAAACCAAGCCTCTTGTTTGTAACATACTAATGTTTCCTATATTGGAGGGTCTTATTTCCACACGGTACATCTTAAATGAGTCTGAATACCAGAAGGATGAACAGCAACAAGGAACAGTAACAAGCTGTGAAGGAAAAACAGTAACATTCTATAACCTGGAAAGAAAACTCAACAGAAAGCAAACTAGTATAGATGATACAATAATAAACAGATAATTTTGCTCATCAAAGTAAACGAAAAGCCATTCAGATCAACAGTAAAGAGAAGCAGGTCTCAATGGCTGAGTCATTCTGGAAAAATGTATATATGTTGTAGAAAACGGTTATCGACTCATTCTCAATTGAATGATACATAAAATGTCCACAGACTTCATTAAAATAACTTTTAAATCACATTTCCAATAATATATTTCAAAACCACCTTGACTCCTAATCAGCTGATGTATTTATATGGGCTAAAGTCAGCTAACACTGTCAACATCTAGTTTTGAATGTGGAGTTCCAGCCCCTGGTATCCCAGTTCTCTCTGCCCAACAATCTGAGAGAAATCTATTTTTAATGATATGAACAATGAATCAGCACTGAAAATATTTAGTAGAGAAATGCATAAGATAAAGTGGGTCACTAGAAAAAACTATCTGTGCACTTGGCCTACCAAGTGACCCGAAAGAAATTACATGTATAACAACAAAACAGCAGTAAAAGAAGCCTTAATTCTGAAAAGTAGCCACTACTGAATATCTGCATATTGGAGTTACTGAAGCTGAATAACTGCTCAAGACTCCTGTAACAGGAAAAACAGCATTCACAAAGATGCAAAACATGAAATCAATCAGCTTTGATCTCTATCACATATTGTTTCCCTTTCTCGGTCAACCTGAAGATGAAATATTTGAAACACATACAGCAGTTTCTCTTTTCCAAAAGGACATTCAAATATTGAAAGATTAAAAGAATTAAAAGGATGACTCAGAGTAATGAAAAGGTTTGGGCTGGAAGGGACCTTGAAGACAATCCAGTTCCAACTTCCCTGCTGTGAGCGAGGGTACCTTCCATAGGACCAGGCTGCCACAAACCCCAACCAGCTTGGCCTCTGACATCTCCAAGAATGAGGAGCTTGCCTAGGCAAGCTGTAACTATGACACAGAACTGTGAAATCATGAGATATTGCAGAATCATAAAAAAAAAACCTTGATACCAGATGGTAATCAGCAGTCTTGCAATCAAATACGCAATTGAGACAAATGGTTTTGAGTCAAATTTAAAAAGGAAAATAAAGTAAGCTTTTGTCTATCCAAATTCTGAAACAATCTTTCCAGTAAAACAATCTTTTATCCACGAAACACCAAACTGTCCATGGCAACACTGAACTTTTAAAATGTCACTTTCTACAGATCATTGATACAAGACTGGAAAACTGATGACTCTGCTACAAGGAAAGTTACTCTTAACTTTTCAATCTATCAAAACCTGAAGTTTTCCTGAGTTACACCTTGCAATTTTTGATCATACACCTGAAGCTACCTCCCCAGATGCTTTTATATTTCCCCAAGGATATAACAGGACAGTTATGAATCTGAAAAGCTCTGAGGATTGCTCTGTTTCCTTTTTGCTTTGCTATAGCTTTTCAGAGCTGCTACAAAAACCAGCTTCCTAGACATAGGAGATCTAGGAGCTTATACCTTTATCTCTACAACCTACAAGATCTTCTAAAGGAGATTTCTTTCTCTCCAAGATGGGTAATACGATGGGTCTACAATCCTTCTCTCCTCTTAGAGCCATTGGTTTGAAAATCCCCTTACTCAGAAAATTACTAAGTCACTACAACTGGAAGAGCAATCTACCAAAATCCTTTACCAAGTCACAAGGACAATATCTACTCTCTGTTCATTTTGAGAATGAGTTCAATCTCACATTGATTTAGACCATTATATGTCCAACTATCAAAATACTGGTAACTGTCAGAATTAAGTATGTAAGCCAAAACTAGACAGATCTTCATGGGGAAAAAATGAAAGTATTGTGTGGCTTCAAGGTTCACAATGTTGAGTAGTAAGGATCCTTTTTTAAATCGTCACCCAAGGAAAAGAGATTAAGAAAGCATCTCTACAGTCTCTCAAAGGCTAGACTTTTCAAATCTTAGGGCTACAGAACAGCTGTACCTAAAATAACAGGAAAAAAAAATCTTTTTAAAAACAATTTCATGATTGCTCCTTCATGTACACTATTTAACACACACAACTCTTCTAGGAAAGACAACAGGAATCACTACTATAAAAACAACTGTTCCACAGCTGTGAATGTCTTGGGTTTCTTTTTAATGCAATGAACCGTCAAGTATTAAACTTGAAACACATCAGAGCAGTCAAATAATGTCCCACTTCAAGATACAAACATGAATACAGTAGTTTGAAGCAAAGGTAATGTTAATGTCACTGTCCATTTCCAACTTTCTTCCCTTTACACACAGAGAGCTGCAGGTAAATACGACAGATGGCAAATATTTCTGGTAGAGAGTGTTTTCATACATCGCTGAAGACCTCTACACCATCAAAAGTCAATATCTGAACTAAGGAAGGGAAACGTTTTTATTTTTAAGCAGTCTTTCTGAAAAGCTGGCGTACTTACAACAGCCTCTGAGATCACCACTGGAGAACTTGATTAAAGCAAGTCTAAAAAGCATACAACCTACAACTATTTGATTTTACCTGAAACAATTACAGATGATCCCGGGTCAATAATTCCACTGTTTGGCCTCACACAGTATCGACGAGGCGCTGTGGTCTTCACTTTGAAGCATACTTTTCTATCTGATGGATTTCGTAGCTTAAGATTTGTGGTTACTACATCTGTAAAGGGACCTGAAGGAAAAAAAAAAAAAAAAAAGCTTTTCTTTAAATATGCATGTATCTGTGGAAAGGAAACCAGCTTATACATGCTAACTGCTCTTTAAATTAATGTAATCTGAGAGTGACAAGTTTCTAAGAACTGGTTAAATCATACACCTGTTAAGCAAGTAAACCATTACACACAAAGCATACTTTATAATCTAAGTTACAATAATATATATTAAAGCAATGAAGAAATTAATTGTATGATTGATTCAAGCTGCTGGTGCAAAAAGTTCATATATACATATATAGACAGATTTTTTTGAACAGAGGAGTCATGTTAATTTTATCAAAGCTTTCTTAACATTTTAAGTACCTGGAAGGTAATGGTGAAATGCTAAACTAAGTTTTGCTGGATTTTTCCTTAGGGATAGAGACACAACGTGTACTTTAAATGTTTGGAAGAGTTCCAAAGACAGTAAACACTAAGATACTGGAACAGACTAACTGCACTTGACATTTCAATTTCTGTTGGATTTCTGAGCTCCTACAGACTTGACAGGAGCACATAAACCTCATTATTTAAATTCAGAGCAGGCAAGGAAGATGATATTCTGTTTAGTCATATACTCTAACAAATTCACAGAAAAGAAACTAATTGCCAGATTCACCTATCCGATGCAGTATGTTGGCTGTGTTTAACCACCAAGATAGGAACTGACTCTGCGCTGGAATTGCACAGCAGCAGCATAATTTCAATATTCAGCTGTAAAAGCTCTTCTTCCAGAAGAAATCACCTCCATTTGATGCCATACAGTAACAGCAGTAAAGGTTCAGCGTTCTGAGTGGTGCCCATCATCTGAAAGCATGAACGCACAGGCACTAAAGGAATATAACTTAGAAAATGGAATTCCAAATGAACGTGAAATTTATTCAATACTATTTCACATGCACATTAACTTTAAAGAAGCTTCTTGACTATTCTATAGAAAGTAACTGCTACAAAATGTAGTCATTTCACAATCACTGAAGTTGCAATAATTACTATTCCATTAAAAAAACTCTATTACATAGGATTATAAATATACTTTTTTAATACAAGTTGTGAGGTACAACAAAACCACCAACTGTACAAGGTAATAAAAGTCAATTCTCTTTCAGACACAGTACTCCACAGAGGTCTCAGGACTATTCTTAACTAAGTGGCACTATGACTAGAAGCCTGTCATTACACTAGAGGGCTCACTATCTGACCAAAGTTTGTATGTTGATTACCTTCTTTCAGTTCAAATCCTTCATTTTCGAAGAGTACTAAACAGAACCTTGATATAAAACAATGGGATACAAATCAGTGAAGACTAAAACTGGGACTAAGAAGCAGAATAGTGAGACATACTTGAAAACACACGTGAATCAGTTAAAATTCAAGACTTTTTTTTTCTTTTTTTTTTCTTTTTTTTTATTTTTTTTTGAGAAAATAGTACCTAATTGGTATTACTTGTCTGAAAAATTCATTTCTAGTCTGGCTTTATATGGTAGAGGAAAATAATCACCCTCTTAATCCATCCAAACTTGGCATAGGACCCACAAGGAAGGTTTATACAACGACTTCAAAGTTTCCTGCCACTTGCCCCTTGACAGCCCTAGCAGGATCCAGTTGCATTTGCTTATTGAGTCTCATCTAAAAATAACTTCTATAACCCAAAGCACAAGCTGAAGTAAAATCAGGTATCTGAATAATCCTCTGAGACTGGTGATACACTCAGAGAAGACCAACCATTTCTTTTTTGAGCTGTATAAACATTATTAAGGACATAATTCTCAGTTTTATTTATAGCCATGCAGGCAGTGCCTTTGCAGTGCTCAGCAGCATACACCTCAAATTTGGCTAGGCTTTTTTGTGTTGTTTTTTTTTTTACCCCTTTCATTTTGTTGGATTGTTAATTGTAACTCTAGACAAGCTCTATAAAAGCTATATAAACCCTCTCAAGACTCAAAACCATCAGATTTAATAAACACTTCATAAGGAACTTCCATACTAACAGAAAACAAGAACAATTAAGACCAACTTTCACTGTTCCTGCAGCACCTAGCTATTTAGTTTAGTGACAGCACAGATCTTGAGCACAGGCATAGGTGTAGACCTTCCTTACACAAGAACGGTTAAGTCAAAAAAAAAAATACTAGCATTCTGAGGAGCACCATATTCTAAATTAGAATGATATATCCTTCAAATAAGAAACCACATGACGGCAGAAGAGGATTCAGAAGTTTCCAATCACACAGACATGCATACCACTAACCCCCGGAACAGGAAAAAAATGACTGGTTGACACTAGCAGCCCAAGCATGAACTTAAATCATGACCTTACATCAGTTCCTTGAGAGAAGCAAGAGAACGGAGGGGAGAAGAACTGGGAATGTTAGAACAACAGATGCTGGGATCTGCAACTATGGTTTCCAGAATAAGATCTTCAACGTATACTGATGTAACTGTGATGTACAATGACAAAACATCATTACTTTTTAAACCTGTAACTTAAATCTAACAGCTCCTGGGAATCAGAGTTATTTTAAAAGGAACAGTAAGTTTAGAAACCCATTTGGCAGTATGCAGCCAAGACACCAGTTACAGCATCTTTTCAGAATAAAAACTGTGAGAGTGCCAGGTTATTCCAACTGTTGTGAAAGGTGAAGTGACAATTCATGCCAAGATTTTTCCTGTCTTTTCAACTTAAAATGGCCTCAGAAAGGAATGACAGACACTGCCTACACTCAGAGAAACTAGAGATCTCCAAAAAAATGATACGCTGAATTTCCATTCCAGCAATCTTAACTGTGCAGCAGTCGCAACATTAATGCCGAGGTTGCCTCTGGAAACCACATACCTTGGACTACTGCAACTAGCAAGCAGGAAGAAATGACACAGATTCTGCACAGCCAGCTTTCAGTGCTGAAATGCAGTCCCAAGTTTCCTGTCTTGCCACGACCTTGCCAGTTACACTGCAGTAGAACCCAAAGATGATGTATTACTGGACAAGAAGGATCTGTACAAAGGTCTCTTGGGATCAGTGTTGTCATATTCTCTCTTTAAATTCAGGTCTTCTGAGCACCAAGTCATCCTTATGTTGAACAAAGTCAAACATAAGGGAGGAAATGATGACATGAATATGCCTTTCTAGAGTGTGAAGAAAAAGCAGAAGGGAACCTCCTCATTCACGGTACTATGGGGAAGGTCAGAGATTACAGCCAGCATCTACTCATTGACAGTACAGACCAAATGAACTGAAAGCATTTTTAAGAAGGGGACAGGTTTGATTATTAGATGTTCAATTCAAAATGAGAAGACCTATCCATAACATATACAAAGACCCCACCACAGAGCATTACCTCTAAAATTTTGTAAGAATTCATCACTATACAAAATCAGAGCTGCTAACTCACAGAGTTCTACAAAAACAGGTACACATAATGAAAAGGTTGGACAGCAGTTTATATGAAACAGCTTAAATGCAAGTAAATTGTTCTCTTTAAGACACTGAACTTCAAGAAACTAACTTCCCAGCTGACTCCACGACAAAGGTACTTCATCTCATGCATAGAACTAAAGTTTATTTAAGCAGTAAACTGGCACGTTAGAGTGATGTATCATCATACCCAAAAAAACACAAGTATATGTAAGAAAATACACAAACTGGCAAAAAGGTTCCAACCTCCTTAAAAGCAGGTAAGCTGCAGTACTAAGTTCAAAAATTATTTTTATGACATGCTCAAAGTGGGACAGTGTTTTTCCACAACTGCTTCATTGCATTTCAAAATCTGAGAGCACTCAATGTACACAGAAGACATGAAGGTATCACTTCCAAAACAAACTCAGGCAAGCTAATTTTGCTCTGCATATAATTAAGTCAGGTTGGGTAGGCAAAGAAAAATAATTTACAGCATTTAACATCTTCAGTACTAACGCATGAGGAAGGAAATAAAGTCAATACTTGGGACACCACTGGTCTTCTTTGTGGCAAGAGTACACTGAAGGTTCACATTCAACTTGATGTTCACCAGGAGCCCCAGCTCCAATCCTGCAAAGCCATGCAACTCAGCATTTCCCCTTGCTGAACTTCATGAGGTCCCTACCCGCCCATTTCTTCAGCCTGAGCGGGCCCCTCTTATAGCAGCACAACCTCCTGATCTATCAGTCACCCAGAGTTTTGTGTCATCCACAAACTTACTGAGGGTGCACCCTGCTCTGTGATCCAGATCATCCATGAAGTTGTTAAAAGGGACTGAACCCAGAATTGACCCCTGTGGTACACCGCAAGTTACTCTCCTCCACCAAGACTTTGCACCACTGACCACTACTCCCTGGGTCCAGCCAGTCAGCCTCTTTCTTATCCACCTCCCTATCTGCTCATCCAGACTCATTCATCAACAGTTTTTCTATAAGGATCTCATGAAAGGTGATGTCAAAATCCTCAACAAACATGCAGGCATTAAGTATCCACTGTTCTCTCCTCATCTACCAGACTAGCCACTTCAACGTAGAAGCTTACCAATGGTGGTTCTCTTCTCCATGGTGAATCCATGCTGACTGCTCCTGATGACTCTCTTGCCCTTCACATGTCGAGAAATGCTTTCTCAGATTAACCATTCTATCACCTTCCCAGGGATCAAGGTGAAGTTGACTGGCCTGTAGTCCCTCGGTCCTCCTCCTTATCTTTCTTGAAATAGGAGTAACACTTACTTTCCTCCAGTCTTCTGGCACTTTTCTCAGTCACCACCTCAATTAAGAATTATAAACAGTGGCCTCAAAGTAACGCCTGCCAGCTCCCACAGTACTCACTCATGGGTGCCTTTCTATCTGGGCTCACAGACTTAAGTAGGTCCAGTTGGCTTATGCATTGCCTGACCTGATCTTCTACAACCACGGGTGCCTCCTCCTTCTTCCAGGTTTTCTCCTTGGTCTCTGGGACATGAGATTCTAGAAGGCCAGAGTGAAGCCTGAGGCAAAGGTGTGAAGTACTCAGCCTTCTACATGTCCTATGTAACCAGGTCCCACACCTCCTTCAGCAGTAGGCACATACTTCCCTTTTGTCATCAGTGCACTTACAGAAGCCCTTTTAGCTGGCCTTGACATCCCTGCCCAAATTCAACTCCATTTGGGCTTTGACTTCCCTAACCTAATCTCTACATGCCTGGACAACATCACTGGACTCTTCCCAGTCTCAACCCCTTGCTCCTACATTTGAGATAAGTATCAAAACCAGAAATACTTCCAGAGATTTGCTGCCCTTTTAAAAAGTAAAGAGTTGCATCAGAACAACAACAAAAAAACTGTTAAAAGAATGGATTGGATATATTATCAAGTATGCCATACTCATGACACGCTCTGATATTGTGTGTGATGCACCAATAGACATCAAGGAGACTACATAAGCTGTACACAGGAGGAAACAGTCACTGTCATACATCAACTATCTTCCCAAATATGAATACTGATTGAAATAGGTAGCAAAGTTAAAAACCAGAGTTATTTCATACAGGGCCTGAAATTCATTCTACAAGCTAGTTACAACCAGAGACTCCAGCTTCTTCTCAGTGTACCCTACCAAGAATACTGCTGTCTTTGTTAGCTTCAGATTCTTCCTCTTGAATTTACCCAACTATTTTTAAAAGCCCTTAGAAACATTCCTACTTCGCCTTATACTATCAAAATATATTCCTAAAAAATAATTTAAAAGAAAAAGAAACTACCAGCATTAAGAAGCAACTTGCATTTTGCTAGCAAGCAAACCGTGTTCAATATTGAAAAACACAAGGTAGGACGACTACAAGAGCAAGAGCAGTGTTTAGCAGTGATTCAGGAAGACTGAAACTACCCTGACTGACAGATAACCTCACTGATCTCAAAACGCAGACAAGATTTGAAGCACTTAAGTGCTTTGAATTTAATTTTGTAATGATTTCTGGAAAAAAAAAAAAAAAAGTTATACAGTTGACACAAATGAAAAAAACAAGAGGAATGTTATTTCTACCAGCTAGTTTTAAGCAACTCATATTCAGTTTTTTGTTAAAAAAAATAAATCTAAAGAGAATCCATAACATCCGTTGCCAATGAATATAGTTCACCTTTCTCTTGAAATATTAAAAACACTATTATTGAAATATCCTAAAAACTCAAAGACAAATTCCAACTGCCACAGATCGCCTACCTTAGAAATAGTAATGGCCTACGAAGCACAGAAGCCTTGTGGGAATTGAATGTTGCTTCTGCAGTGAATATTGAGAATTAATCCAAAGAAGTGGAATTTAATGTTTCAATATTCTGTAACTTAGCTTTAGCAATAGTCTGTGTGAAAAGTAGGAACACCATATACGTATTAGCAAAATATTCTAGAAACATAGTTACTGAACAAGTTCTTTCTCACAAAGCCACATAGAATTTAGATGTTCCACACAATGAGAGTATAGTCTTCTAAGTTAGAAAGACATATTGTAAGGTTGTGCTAGGAAATCTTTGCTTAGGCCAGCAACAGTAAAATATAATTAACAAGCTTTCAATGAGCCAAGGCTTTTAAACAAAGCATAACTGTCCTGCTCTGTGAGAAGGTTAGGATGTCACAGGCAGGCTCCAAGATACCCTACTCCCCTGCATCCTATTTCCAAACCTTATCCCTGTGCAAGGACAGACAAACATACAGAACAATGACCAAGTGTTAAAGGAAGGGGCTAGAGGGCAATGTTTATGTTTAAAGTGTAAAACAGGTATTTGAAAGCCATGACCTGGTATCTGAGCCAAAAGCATCAACCAGATGTTAAGGTCTATTTGCCCATGTTTAGATAACAACCATTAGTTGTTGTTTAGATGACTAAGGGACTTATGTTTATTTGGTGTATGATCAGCGAAGTCATCACGTGACCCTGCAGTACTCAGCCAATGAGGAACCAGGGGAGAAAGAGATAAGCATTTGGCAATAGGGGATAAAAGATGTAACACTGTTATCTCTGTGCACTCCCTGTTTATGGGGCGCCCGCCATCGCAATTGCGAATAAACTCTGCTTTATCAGAGGTACCATCCTGAGCAAATTATTTGGGTACTTCCAACAATCTGGAGGCTCGTCTGGGATCCTCATCGCCCCTTGGGGATCTCCGCTCCTGCCCTGGACAGGATAGGTGCACCCCGCTGACTGGTCCTGGCTGGGTGGTGAGGTGACTCCAGAGGACACCGAGACTGTTACATAAAGGACGGGCTCTGTAAAAGCCTAGGGGCAGGCAGGCACGGGTGTCGGCCTTTGCAGCCCGGTAACTTCACACACAGACCAAAGTAAGAAAACTTAATTCTCAGGAGGGAGCTGTTGGTGTACAGTACCCTGAGCACTTGATGAAGTGTCAGCAGTACATCTCTATTAATCCAAGAGATCAGAGTACAGTACTCCGGAGGGATTGGGCCCAAAAATTCCGGGAATCACAGTGAGATAGTATTCCAGAGGGATGGGTAATAGGAGCTCTCAAGAACAGGGGAAGGGATCATGCCTATAGATGGCCCCTTGGGAAAAATGCTTCAGAATTGGAAAACTAATCCTAGGACTAGAGATAAAGGTAAGAAAAAGATGTTTAAATACTGTACACAAATATGGCCCAAAGAACCATTACAAGGAAAATCAGTATTTTGGCCAAAATATGGATCTGACAAGGATTGGATTTGCCAAATTTTGTATTCACGTGTAAAGAGTAAGACTCCACTTTCAGAGGAAAAAGTAGAATATGTTGCCTGTTGGACATAGGAGGTCAGCCTACTTTTAGTAAAGAAAGGTTCAGGCCAGGAAGAAGAAAAAGGAAAGAAAATTAATCGATGGGATCCCCCAGAGAATCTACCCCCTCCATATAATCCTAATGAAGTACAGGAGGTGGCAGTCGTTCCCCCAGAATCATACTAAAGCATTTGAGATTCAGTAGAATAAGACCGAATCTCCTAGTGACGTTTTAGAAAGGCTTAGAGACAGAATGAGAAAATACTCAGGAATGACTTTTGAGGATCCTGTAACTCAGGAGCTCCTTAAGATTAATTTTTTAACTAAGCCATGGTCTGATATATAGGAAAAGCTCCAAAAGATAGAAGGATGGAGTGTGAAGTCCCTGGAGGAACTCTAACAGGAAGGCCAAAAAGTGTACGTTAAATGGGAAAATGAGGGAAGAAAAACAAAAAGCTAGATTAATGGTTTCAACAATTGATGGTGTAGTGAGACAAAGAATGGATAAAAGAGAGAGGAAAATGGAAGAGAGATCAGGCCCAGGGAGATGGCAGAGAGAAGGGGAATTCTGAGGATATCAACCTAGACCTCAGTCAGAAGTTACTGAGAGGAAGTGTTTCAAGAGTGGTAAGCTGGAACATATAAAGAGGAATTGCCCAGAGGTGGAAAGAGAGAAGTTGTTAGCTGTCTTAAATTCAGACTAGGGGTGTCAGGGGTTATTGAAAAACTGGTCCCACCAGGAGCCCTTGATAAATATGAAAGTGAGACCTGAAGGTGAAGAGATTGTATTTTTAGTTGATCCTGGGGCAGCTCGATCATTATTGGTTCATAAAGTGCCAGGACTCAAATTAACAAATGAAACTCTAAAGATAACAGGGGCAGAGGGAACTGGAATGATAGTACCACTTTTTGAAAATACTGAGTTGAAATTGGAAAACCGGACAGTAACAGTACAATTATTATACGTGTCAGATGCAGGGACTAATTTATGAGGAAGAGATCTTATGATGAAATTGGGAATACAAATAACAACCTGTCAGGAAGAGATTACAGTATCAGTGAACATGTTAACCAAAGCAGATGAGAAGGAGACAGATCCTGTGGTCTGGGTAAAAGAAGGAAGTAGAGGAGGATTGAAAATAACCCCATTAAAAATTAAGTTGCAGGACAATCATGAGATTATAAGGCAGAGACAATACCCAATTCCAATAGAGGGACATATCGGGTTTAAAGCTGTGACACAAGGACTACTGAAGGATGGATTGCTGGAACCATGTATGTTGCCTTTCAATACTCCCATTCTGCCAGTAAAGAAACCTGGGGGTTCCTATAGATTGGTACAAGACTTGAGAGACATTAATGAAACAATACAAAAGCAACATCCCATGGTTCCAAATCCATATACTTTGATGAGTAAAACCCCAAATGAAGATAAATGGTTCAGTGTTATAGATTTAAAGGATGCCTTTTGGTCTTGTCCCCTGGATCCAGAAAGCAGGGATGTATTTGCTTTTGAATGGGAAGATCCTGCTAGTGGTCGAAAACAACAATACCAGTGGACGGCCCTGCCTCAGGGATTTGCAGCGTCACCAAATCTGTCTGAGCAAGTTTTGGAACAAATATTAGAACGCTTTCAGCCAGCGGAGGGAGTAACACTCCTGCAGTATGTAGATGACCTTTTATTGACAGGTCCAGAAAAAGCAGGGGTTAAAAAGGCGACAAGCAAATTGCTAAACTTTCTAGGGAAACAGAGACTGAGAGTGTCAAAGAATAAACTACAGTACGTAGAAAAAGAAGTCAAATACCTGGGACACTTGGTCTCTGAGGGAAAGCGCAGAATCACCCCAGAGAGAATTCAGGGAATTGTTGAACTACCCCTGCCCAGAACAAAGAGGGAATTGAGAAAATTCATAGGAGTACTGGGATACTGCAGGCTCTGGATAAAAGCATATGCTCAGAAAACCAAAGGGTTATACCTTAAATTATTAGATGGGGAACCCAATACCCTTGAATGGACTGAAGAGGATAAGGGGTTAATAGAGGAATTAAAACAAAATCTAATCACAGCCCCAATCTTGGCCCTCCCTGCACTGAATAAACCTTTCCAGCTCTTTGTTACTGTAGATCAGGGAGCAGCCCAGGGAGTGTTAACCCAAGAATGAGGGGATAAGCATCAACCCGTGGTATACCTATCTAAGCTTCTAGATTCAGTATCCTGGGGATGGCCAGAATGTACACAGGTTGTAGCAGCAACTGCTCTTCTGGTAGAAGAGAGCAGAAAATTCACTTTCAGAGACCTCTGATAATCACTACCCCACATCACGTGAAAACCATCTTAATCCAAAGGGCTGGAAGGTGGTTAACTGACTCTAGGATTATGAAATATGAGACAATATTGATTGAAAAAGATGACTTAGTATTAATTACTGGATCTTGCCTGAAACCAGCTACATTCCTGTGGAAAGGGGAGGAGAAAAAAGAAAATATAGAACAATTGTTTAGATTTAATTCAGTATCAGACAATAAAGAAACATCTGACTAAACTGGTCCTAGAGACATGACTCCCTTGGACCAACTGCTTGCCTCTAGTTCTCCTCTGAATCCGGACGGCACCACGGATGTGGGGGCTTCTCCATATGAAACGTTATTTGGGCTGCATGTTTAGGAAAGAAAATTGAGATACCACAGTTTGAAACTAAAGCTATGTTTCTTAAGAACTATATACTCGGATTGTCCTCCTCACTAATATCTCTCAGGATTCGAGGACTGTTAGCACAAACACTGCCCCTGGAGCTCTGGATTCATCCATTCCAAGCTGGAGGCTGGGTCCTCATCCAGACCTGGAAGGAGACAAAGCTGCAACCCCAGTGGGAAGGACCATTCCAATACATCACAGTATTAGAAGAACATGGAATGGTCCTTCCCAATCTCTATGCAAGGACAGACAAATATACAGAACAATGACCAAGTGTTAAAGGAAGGGGCTAGAGGGCAATGTTTATGTTTGAAGTGTAAAACAGGTATTTGAAAGCCATGACCTGGTATCTGAGCCGGAAGCAATGACCAGACATGAAGAGGGCTATTTGCTCGAGTTTAGATAACAACCATTTGTTGTTGTTTAGATGACTAAGGGATTTATGTTTATTTGGTATTTGTATGAACAGCGAATAGTCGCGAAAGAGCGTGAACCTGCAGTACTCAGCTAATGAGGAACTGGGGGAGAAAGAGATAAGCACTGGGCAATAGGGGATAAAAGGTGTAACACTGTTGTCTCTGTGCACTCCCTGTTTATGGGGTGCCCGTCATTGCAATTGTGAGTAAACTCTGCTTTATCAGAGGTACCGTCCTGAGCAAATTATTTGGGTATTTCCAACAGCCTATACTTCATGAACTGATTCTCCAACATCGCAAGTCTGAACGATCAGGAATAAACAGCAGATGAAGCTGCAAGATTAATATCTACAGTCATTGCTCTCCAGTACATATCCATATATTACTGCAATAATACAGAATCTCTCTTATTCCATCCTAGCACTTGAGAAAGAGCTCTTAATTACATCATCAATTTGCACATAGATGTCACAATGTAAAAAAAAAACTTAGCAGGAAATCTGATAGGCCTCAACACGCACAGTTCCAGGAGGTTTATTCTAGGCTAGCACTGTTTATCATGGGAAACATCAGATTTTTATCCACACTGCTCACAACTTCGTGCTGTCTGCATGCATGCTGACAAATCTTTGGTGGATAGACTTTCTTAAAAAAGCTAAGACAATGCCCATTTTTAATCCTAAAAGGGTTTGTTTTTCTCAGTCAAAGGGGCATGTATACACAGCTATACAGCTTGAGAATGGTGCTCGTACAGATGCTGACCTGCACGCTTTTACTGAGGGCTGGCAAAAGAGAAATGAGAACTGAAACCTTCTGACTCCAATCCAATGTAGCAAAGAGAATACAGTACAGTAGCATTTCAAGCCAGACAAAACAAACTTTATTTTTTTCCCTTATGTTTTCTTTCTGGATCAGAAATTCATATTTACTCCAGCTTGCTCCTGGCACGTTAGTGGCCAAGAACCACAGGGAAAACACAATCAGCAACTGTCTCAAGGGTAAAGTGCAGCCACAGACGATTCCTGATAAGTAGAACATTACCTACTTTACGTACTGGGTAAAATACAGACTAACAGGAGATTGTCCTGAGGTTAAATATGGACAAAGGTTTCTTTAGTTTCAACAACAATCACTGTTAATAACAGGACATAATATGCAATACCTTCATCCAAAGATATTAATGCTATTATTTACTTTAACCTCCAATAATCTAACACTTGCATGGCTATTTTTTACATTTTTCTTACTGAAAGAGTGCCATTACCAATGGAACATCACATTACTAGTGAAAAGGCAAGTTCATCTTAACCCCATGTTACTGCGAATTCTCTGCTTGGAATTTAGCTCTCTGGTTATTCTGTTATCTTGCCAAATATACACTAAGCATACTAAAATTGGTAGGTCGTAATTCTACTAGGATAAAGTCATAAGAATCCAACAGCAAAGCATTATTCATCCCAAAGCACCCTCCCTGCTGAAATAACAACAGTAGAAATATTTTACTACTGACCACCACGAGTATTTTAGACAGCAAATGATGCTCAAAGTCCTGAAACAACCAGAAATACCTATCAGCACTCCTTCAGTACATCCTGAGTAAGTAGTTAATATGGCCTAAGGGCTACGATATGAACTCTTCCTGCTGGTGCAACTGTCCTCTTTACCTGGAGGAGGCAGGATAATTAATTTGGCAATTACAAGTTCTTAGATTTCAAAGAATATTAGCAGATTTCAACAACAGAACTGGTTAAATAAGTAACTTCCTCCCTTCTTCTTCTTGCAAACTTTTTGTTTATATTTTAACCTCCTGTAGTTTATAACAGGTTTCAGTGACGCTGAAAAGCCCGTATCTTCTGTTTATAATATTCAAGAATACAGTAGATCAGCTATAAAACTTCCAATTGGATGCACCTGTCTGATCTGAATTGCAACATTCCAGATAACCTCCAAGCTATAAAGCAGTAATCAGAACGTGCTTAATTATCTCAGCTGACAGCTGCAATAGCATGCAGCACTCTGTGCAAAGGCTAATTTCCTTGAAGACACGACCCAAGGCTGTGTGCTTTTCCTAGTGTATGTCCCAAAGAACTGGACATCAGAGGTCAAACACTAAACAGAACACCAGAACCCTTCTGACTTTCACCAGTTTCCTCACAAGCAGAATCCCAACAGCCTAACAAGATGTAGGGATACCATTAGGATGGTGATGGAGCACCCAGTGAAGGGGTGCAGCTGACCCTGGGAGCACAGGCACACTGTTCCTGTGCTCCCAATGTGCGCAGAAGGGGGTGGAGCCACGCTGGGCTCATATAAGGGCAGCCACTGAAAGAACAGCCCTCGGGCCTTGACTGCTTCCTGAGAAGGAGTACTGCATACCCTGAGTGCCCCTCACTAATGGGGTGAGTTCAGCTCCTTTCCATACGTGATTACTGGCCTACCTGCAAATACTTTGCCTCGTATTTCCAAGGGAGTCTGTCAGAAGCATCTTGACTCCTCTGTGAGCAGAACACAAAGTAATGTTAAAAATAAATGAATTTCATGCAAACAACATCCAACTCCTGTAACTGGCACACAGTGCAGAACCCCTAAGCAGCCTTATATACCAGACATCAATATCTTCTACAGAAAGATGCAGCTAATGCTGCACCACCTCCAGAAGCAGAGGTCTCCAGCTCTCAAATCTCTGAAAGCTGTGTATGGCACATCCCAGTTTCACAGGAAAACAAACATCTGCTTTACAGCTTGCTTGGTCACCACTCCCTCTAACAGGATCACGAGCTCCATTCCCTCACTGCCTTTCTCAGTAGTAAGCTGAGCTAATGCAAATGCTCTCTCCAGGAGGCAGCTTACTTCTCCAGAAGCAGTAGGAGTTGTAATGTAAGCCCTGACAGCCCTCACTTCCTAACAGGGAAGTGAGCAAATGTCTTGTATGGGTCCAAAATAAAAATGGTTTGGGTTTTTATTTGCACTGGGTCTACAAGACTCAGTGGCCACTTTCAATTAAGTCCTATGAATTCTAATAACTGTTTACTTCACATATGAAGCAGTTACTCCTATGTGTACAATTTTTTATTTTCCAAATATCTCTCCTTAAAAAGAAGAAAGAAAACACTGAACACAACCCAATGCTGCATACAGAATCATAAAATTGTCTGTGTTGGAAGGGACCATTAATGGACTTCTAGTCCAACTTCCACATCATTCCTTTTAGAAAGTTAGTTCAGACTGACACATTCAGATTTTGAAATTCAGTTTCTAGTGATCTAAACACATGCACTGCCACTTGGTGCCAATTCACTTTTGTACCAATCCTACCCTTTAGCCTATGTAGTCATTCCCCCAGTGCCTACTTATTCTGGTATAGATAGTAATCAGACCCCTTTTCAGTCTTCATTTTGCTAAGACAAACAAACCACACTATTCTACTTAGTTGATGTTAATTACTTTTCTACCATCCCCAGTTAGGTTTATTTCCTTTGACTAGGCATTGCCAGGGACGTATTAAAATATACATATATATATATATATACACACTTCCCTTAGGACACAACTACAGCCTCCTTTTTGCCCGTTTTGGTGACGTGTCATGTGCATAATAAGCCTATGACTAAGTACTAGTCTCTAGTCTTACTCCTTCTTCATCATTTCCAACTAAAATAAGAAAGCATCAAAGCATCAGATCTATTATTGGCACACACCGAACGCACAATTTTTTCATTCATCCTATATCCTAACCTCCCAACACCAGCAAGCTGCACAAGCATCATCTCATTCACAACAAGGTCATAAGGGAATATACTAATAATACTAAGCCAAGTTCAAACATGAAATGATCCATCCTTTAGAAATATCTTTACTAAGCTTCCAAGAGTCCAATGGTTGTGCTGTGATTTATTTTATAGTTTGTTCCTTCTCCATCATAATGCTTGCCCACTAAGCTTCCTCACCCGCAGGTACTGGCTGCAGATACCTCTGTATAAAATCATTTAAGGACACTCAGTAAATCCAATGGTCAGGTCAGTTTTTATCTGGGGAGGGGGCACACAGAAGAGGCAGAGAGCAGGCAGGAGGTCTTACACCAGACTGGCACACTCTACCCAGGACACCGATGCTGCATTTTGTTCTATGTTCCATTTACCTCCAAGTCTTTAATTATTCTTTCCTCCAAGGCTCTGCATACTATTTAGGTCAGATCTATGCAAGCACTGAAGTGTCAAATTAAACGTTACTCCAAGTGAAACCACATTTTGAGAAACACAGGAGTAACTGAAGTGACTATCGCTTAAAAATTCAGGCAAGCTACTATTTCTCCTTCTCTTCCTTCTTTGTATTATTAAAAAGCAAGTACCTGAAGTCCTACAGCAGGGTAATCTTTAGCAAAGTATCTGAGCTATCAAGATTTTTTTTTTTGGGAAAGCAAATGAAAAATATTTACTTTAATTCACATAACCAAATGATTCTAAATACCATAACACAAAACAGTAATTTTCAAAGCAATTAAATACATGTACACTACTCAACAACACACTGAAGGGCAGGAGGCCAGGGTCACTATGCATCAGATAAAATCTTACCACCCAACGGAAAATAAAGTGACTGGGTTTCTAACTTGTGTATTTTTATTTTCAACAATACTTCATCATAAATTACCTTATTAGTCATTTTACTGTGGTTTTTTTAAGCCATTAGCTTATATAGACCTATTTGGCTCATCTGACAATAAAAGCCTTACAATTTAACAACATTACAGCAAGAACAAGACAAAGCAGGAACAACTCGCAATATCGCAGACAGTCGATGCACTACATATGCACCTCTCTTAACTGATGCATAAAACACCTCCTCCTGTTCAACCTAACATTCTATTCTTCAACTAGACCTTAAGCAACAGTACAATACTCAGATGCAGTACAGCACTTCTATAATACTGATACACTGTAGTGAACACTTACTTGAGCTATCAGCAAGCAGAACGAATGGGCACTTTGTACAATGACAACCTAATGGTGAAGGCTTTATACTGATGGCTGCACTACAAGTATAAGGTGGTCGGGCCTGTATAGTGGTTCTCAATTTCCTGAAGATACAACAGCGAGTCCTGTGAACTTACGGAGAAGGACAAACCTTTATCCCAATCTTTACAGCAGTGTTCTTCTTCATTGTAGGAAATAATTCCACTACTGAATTTTACCCAACACCTACAGCACACACGACCTCACTGGCTCCTTAGGCAGTCTGTGGTAGAAACCTAAACACAAGCCACCTCTTAAGCAACAACTGTTACAATATAGAATAAAAAAATCTCTTCGTTTCTCTTCCTCAACGCACTCCTGCTAACCACTTTGCGCCTTAAGTTTCACTTACACTCAACGTGGGAAAAAATAAATAAATCTAATACTGCATTTGAGTCAGAAAACAACGGAGATAAACATGAGATGATTAAACAACGCCAGGAAATCTTTCTGGATTTAAAAGAAAAGACAGAGACCACTTCCTGAATACTCAGTCATTGTATGGGATATTCCATCTTTGTCATTATACAACACTAAATAAACAAATTCAATAATTCTGAAGCATCAGAAACTCACAACTGTGCTAGTAACCACTTACAATCATTTTGTCCCCTCTGTACTCTCATTGGTCAGCTCCAAAAATGATCTGGAATGAAGACATCAGAAACTGACATTGCAATCTTATTTTTTTTTCTTTTTTAAATAAATCTTAGAAATCAATCTTAGAAAGCTGGACGTCACAAACATACTGGTACTTAGAATAGAGTGAAAATAGGCTTCAAATGTGATCTGATCCAGACACACATAAATAAGGTGGCAAGATCGCAGTTAAGGAGTTCAAATCCTGCACTCCAAATACACCCTGGGTCAATTCTGACAGCAGATCTTGAGGGCAGGGGATAGATTTAACATAGAGCTATTTTTACCTTTCAGTTCCACCTTCATGATTTGCAGCAACACACACCCTGCGGCTTTCGCTGTTACCAATAGCGGGGTAATGGTTACAAAATAAATCAACAGCGTTAGTTTTGCGTTACTTAAAGACTTACTTCTTTTCAGAAGGAGCTGCGATACTCAACTGAACCACTGTTTGCCATACCTGAAAAGAGTTGTTTGAATATACGCCAGCTGATAGGCACTTTTAGTACGGTAACAATCCCAGAGTATGAATCAGATTAATAATGGGAAATTCAGCATCACGTTCTACAGATCTCTTCCAGTAACTCAAACCACAGAAGTGAGTATTTTACTGCACTGTGACATTCACAAAAGTTGATTTTAGGCTGCTTACTTGCCAGCTTATTTCTGGCATCAATAAAACAAGAAGAAATGGAAACGTGCTTTCCTTCCGAGTCCTTTACGAAGGTGGCATAGCTGGACTTCACCTGCTTGTAAGCAACAACCTCCATAAAGGATATCTATGTAGACTATTCATACATCTTTATAGCATCTGATATGATTGCTCATCAGGCATCTCGGAAGCATGTGAAATACAAATTCTGAATACTATCAACTAATCTTCAAAGGCTCATCAAATCAACGAGTGTTGACTTTCCATCACATGTTGCAAAAGCAAGTCTTATGAGTGATGTAAAGATCTGGAGAATGTTTTTAAAAAAGGACCATCTTCCAAGAACAACTGAAATGCCAAGTTACTTGCAATTACATAACTGTCATCTTTAGTTTAAGGAAAACTAGAAAGCTTTGACTTGAAAACTTCAAGTGTTGCCACTTAACTATAAAACTGTTAAGCAGCTAAAAAAGATTTATTAAAAAAAAAAAAGTATTTACTCAGAAGGAACCAATTCCAAATTACCATAATCTTCCTTAAACTAGAGCTACAGACAATGACTGTATGCATGAGTCAAGCGAAAGGGCCCTAAGAAGAGACAGAAGATGAGAAACACCAAAGAGCTAATTGGAAATGTAGAATGTAGTCTAATTCTCCCTGTCTGGTCCAAGCCAAACCCAAACTTCAGATTTGAAGAGCTAAACTGAACTCATTAGGCCAAAACATAGCAGAAAGCTAAGTAGGTGCAGTGTGGCTGAAGTCCTGGATACAAGGGCTATGTGTCAAATCAGAGCTCTCTACTGAGTCTCTGAAAACAAAATTCTACAGGCTATCCACTGTCACTTCATTCCACCCCTTTTAAGAACTATTTTTTCCCCTTGACACATTTGTGCAACACTCTGAAATACACGTATTTGTCTTGTAATTGCTCTTAGGTACCCCTGATGGCCCCACAACCCAAAGAAATATAGCTATCACAGCAGCAGAGGGAATGGTTCGCTAGGAATGTCAGGTAGTACAAGAACAGGATTCTAATCTTTCTGACACCAAAGCGAACACAGCGTGCTAACCACGATGGGACAAGTTCTTAGAGTCCTTTTAAACCGTGTGGAATAAAATCCAGCACATGCCTTTGCTGACAGAGTAGCAACCAAGAGCTTCATCAGATAATGATGAATTTTAAGCGTTGTTAAGTGTTCTTCACATGAGTTCCACCAAGTCTTTAATTTAAGCCCTTGTTTGCAAAAGGGCATGTTAACACATTTCACTGGTTCCCTAAAGGTTAGGGAATTCACTATGAGACACACCGTGAGGCAAGAAAACACACAGAGTTATTCGTTCTCTTCTGATGGTTGGACATAAACTAGGTCCCTGTTACACAGACATCAACAGTATAAGAACAATAATACCAATACCGGATAACCATCCCAGTAAACAACTCTGAATAACAAACTACACCAAAGAAAAAAAAAGAATTACTTCTTTTTTTTTAATATGATCGTATGATTTTCCTACATCTAAGTTACACCAAGAACCTCTGAGTCATGCACACTCTTAGTAACCAATTATTTTTTAAAAGATAATACTTGGTATTCCATTCTGCCAATACCATACTCTTCAGCACAACACTTCAGAAATGAATGATGTCCGCAGCCCACAGACCTTCCTAAAGACCTCAGAACAATAAACAGTTGGAAAATATTTACTATGAAAGCACTCAGTGCTCTTTAAGTAGGTACCTCTTGCTGGATTGTATTACAGTAATAATACAGAGTGTTTGCCATGGCGTCCCACTGCAGTTCCACTGCTTCAGACTTTGGGCTCACTCAGTCTGCACAACAGACGTTTTCCTACTATATGCCTGAGCCTAAAACCAAACTTCATGCCTAATAAACACATCTTGTAAACACACATGACAACACTGATTACTGTCTGACAGTGGTTTCATCCTGACAACTTCTCCATCTAGTGCTTACCGTGTTCCTTGGAACCAACACTGCTTCAAACCACACAAACAGAGCCCGTTTCCAGCTTGAAGACAGTGCAAGATGCAAGAGATGCATTTTCCTGCGACCTGCTCTTGCAAGAGGGCAGCACACTGAAACCTGGGTGCAGGCATTCTGACACAACACAGAAGTGAGGAAAAAAAAAAAAATAAGTCCCCACTATGGTTTTGGCTGCACCTTTGGATATGCAGCTTAAAAACAACTATCAGGAAGTTAAGATTAGTGATCCAACAGAATTGTGCCTTTTTAATTGACGTGATGGATCTCCAAAACACATAAAGCTTGAGAAAAACATATTTAGTAAAGGAGGCTTTGGTTTGACTGCTAGGAGCCTGGCCAGTCAAAGGGGTCTGAGGGAAATACAGTGTTTGTCTCAGATATGAGCATCAACCTGCTCTACCTGTATAGATCGTTACATGGACAGGATGCTCTATTCCCCTAAAACAGTGAAAAAAGAGCCTAACGCAACAACACTTAAAGGCTTGTGCAAATACATAGCGTGGTGGCACTGACACCAGCCACAAAAGGCAAGATGTAAGCTGAAAGATGTAAGCTGAGAGTAGGAGCGAGAACTCCTTATTCCATCACGTCTGCTTCTGCCGTTGTCACGCTCGGTTCTTTTGAATCCACACACCTTTCAAGGGTCACTGTGCAGCAGCCTCCCTTTTCGCACCCACCCCATTCGTGACCGCTGAGGAGGGGCTAACACTGCACGCGCCAACAGCGCCGTCCGGAGCCCCTTCTGACAGCGCTCAAACATCCCGAACGTGACATGCCCGAAGCCGCCTCAGCCCGGGGACCGCCCGCCCGCCCCTACCTACAGCGGACAGCGCCGACGGAGACGACGGGAGGGGACGCGCTCAGGGCAGGGGGCGACCGGAGCCGCGTCGGCGGCAGAGCGGGCGCGGTGTCCGCCGGGCCGCGGCGCTGCCGGGACCGCGGACGCGTCGGAGCCGCCGTGCGATCGCAAGATGGCGTCGGCC